>OU426982.1:68299256-68899256 GCA_911387785.2 Aelia acuminata | reverse complement strand
TAAACCTTGAATAAGAATTTAAAAAATGCCTGCACAATTAATATTCAACACATAAAATTAAAACACAACCTAACTGTAATTAGAACAATTATTAATTGTGGTTGAAATAGTGCCAAGCAACATCTACCTCAAATTTGCTTTCAGAAAGTATTTGAACATATCTTGGTTGCATATACTCTGGATCTCCATCACAGTTATGTAGACATTCATCGGATTCCCAAGAATCACTTGAAAACCTAAGTTTTCTCTTGCGCGCCATCATACTTAATGAACAACTGTGTTGCTTGGCACTTTATTAACCCAACTCTTTAATTGAAAAGGCTGGGGACAAAAACGTTAAGTTATTGTATAAAATGGTTTTTTAAATGATTTTTGAAAATTATATTAAATATCATATCGGAATTTTAGCATGATTAATAATCATTTCGAAAAGGTGCGTTACCGTTCATCTATTATTTATGGATCCGATAGATGGATCGTTGATAAAGATTGCGATTTCATGCGGATATGAACATATAAAAAATAAATAAATCGAACATTAACAATAGAGCACTCTGTAGTCATATTAAGTGGCATTTGCATCATAGACATAAAGCCCTACATAATATACAGCAGATGGCAGCTACAGTTTATTTTTATTAAAAATGTTGCTTGGCACTATTTTGCCCAGACCCCTTCATAATTTAAATATTTTAAAAAAGAAGTATCTAAACTTTAAAGTCTCGTGTTATGTTTTCTAAATGTTTTCTTTATTATAGTGCCTCTTATTGGAAAGTGCATAGTACTTTCTATTTCTCAGGTATTACACAAAGTGCCAAAATTAATTTCAGTATTATAGTACACTTTACAGTTTAGTTTTATTAATCCTTTTTCATATTTTTCAAACATTGCTTGCTAATGCTGGTTGTAACAGGCACCTAATTAAATTACAGCCAATAAGACACAGTTTTTTGGACCCCTGATAATTTGAGTTTTTACAGATTCGGTAAGTTACTGCAATATTACTGTTTCATCATTTAGACAAATGAAGTTTCTATTTTTGGTTTTTTAAATCTTTTTTGTTAACTTTTTAGTTTATCTATTCATAATGTTCGATTTATTTATTTTTTATATGTTCATATCCGCATGAAATCGCAATCTTTATCAACGATCCATCTATCGGATCAATAAATAATAGATGAACGGTAACGCACCTTTTCGAAATGATTATTAATCATGCTAAAATTCCAATATGATATTTAATATAATTTTCAAAAATCATTTGAAAAACCATTTTATACAATGTCAGGATCAAGGAAAAAATGTTATTTTCAAATACTTCTAATTTAACAGCTTTTATTGAATACAATTATTTTCTCTCTTAACATTTGTTTATTTGTTTAACAACTTTCTAGAAAAAGTCTGGTGCGATTCGCGCAACACCCAACTTTCACTTACGAACTTACTTAGGTCAGAAATAGACGTGTTTTGATAATATGTAAACGCTATTCCTCAACTTCACACATTTTCCCACATTTATATGCTTATATTTGTATATCTCCATTAGTTATAGAGTATGAGTGTATTGCAAAACTTGAAAATTCTCAGTACCTTTCGATTCATTATTGCTAATTTATTTGTTTAAGGGACCTAATTTCATCATCAGTCTAGTTTTTTTTTAATGCTTGCTTGTTTATTACTGCGAATTGCTTTTTTTAAATATACCGTGAAGGTAAATCGGTGGAAGGTGTATTTACGTCTCGTAGTTGACCCCCTCCGTTCGACCAATTTTCATGAAATTTTGGCTGTCAAGTCGCGGGCATATACGTACGTCAAATGCCCATTTTGATCAAAATCGTTAAAGCCTTTTTTGAGTAAATAAAAAAAAAACACGCGCAACGAGACAACATTTATTTAGTAAAGTGCCCCCTTTAATTGATCAATTTTGACTGTCACATCGCGGGCATATACATTCATCAAATACCGAGTTTTATCAAAATCGTTAGAGCTGTTTTTGAGAAAATCGATAAAAACCTAAAACTTAGACAAAATTATTTAAATAAAGTACCCCTTCTGTTTGACCAATTTTGATGAAATTTTTGCTGTCACATCGCGGGCACATATCCATGTGCCCGCGATGTGACAGCAAAAATTGATGTATGTACATCAAATACCCAATATCAGGTTCGTACGGTTGATAGTTTTTGAGCTAGTCCGTTCACACGCACACACACACACACAACACCATTTTGCGGGACATGGTTATTAGGACTCAGGAGACCCCAAAACGTGTATTTCCATTGAAAACCGGAAGTCGAAATATTTCACGATCGCAATACTTTCCTTACTATATATTTCATATATAGGTAAGTGAAAGTAAAAAAATTAAGAATGAGTAATAAGCGTGTCGATAATTTTAAACATCAAATTTATGATTTTATTTGATATTTTTTCAAAGGAGTACTTGTCAAGTTATGCATACAAATTCAATTCATTCAATAATCAAAAAGATATTGATAATATAAGATAAGCAATAATCCAAAGGATAAAATTTACAAAATAATAGTATAAAAACAACCGAAATACAATATTTGCATAAAGCGATAAAAGTTCGTACTAATTTCTAATAATATGATAGTAAATCAATTATAGTTAGATTGTAAATAACTGCATATAATTGTAATTGCCTGGTGAAATCTCTTTGTTCATTTAAGGTCATGTTATGCTACTAAAGCTTATGCTACAGTGGGAATTCTAAATTTCGCCTATCCGGGTATAATTAGGATAGGGGTATTTAACGAGTAACAGACATCGTACAGGCTCGGGACCTCCATTTTACGTCCTATCCGAGGAACGGCATATCAAAGGATTTTTTACTTCCTTTAAAAAAATCCTAGGGCCACCGCGGGGCGCCTTTGTCCTTTTAAACACAATTATTCCTGAATTTGAAAACTGTACCAAGTACTTCAATCTTAATTTACTTCCTTCCCCAAAAATTTTCTCATTGCAGTCCTAAAATCCTCTAACAATGGTTATTGAGGGTATCAACCCCTTGGCCCTGTCTAATGGTTTTATTGCTGGGATATAGGTTCCAGTTTGTGATTTATTGTTGCACCGTTAGAGAAGTTTTAACCTGAGTGTTAAATAGGTACCTAGATACCTGGGTACCTTTTGGCTTCGTTTTCCATAACGAAATGCTACAGTTAGATATTCCTTCTTTTGTTCATAAAATTGTTATCTGTTCATAAATCATAAATCATGATGGCTAAATTAACATTTTTATTTTTATTATTTATTTTGTTGAAACAACTATATTGACAAAAATACAATAAGCAAAGGTGCAGGGATAAGATATAATAATAAGATAAAATAATAATGCCATGCATAGGCATATAAAGAAATATTTCTTTGCAAAAATAAAAAATGTCAACTTTAATTGAGGGAGAGAATGAGCGACAAAATCAATTTTGCGTTTGAGGCAAAAATCTTGTTTTCATGCATTAATGTCAAACTAATTTAATGTCATCTTATACATGAAAATGCAATTATCGCACGTTTGTTATATCAAAACTGGGAAACTACTGAAGGGGTTGACTGGAAAGTTAACACAACTTAGCTCAGGGGCGAATTTAGCACGAAATTTGGGGGGTCCTGAACACTCTGCCTCATAATCACGTTGCTGACAGCATCATTTTTGTATGAGCTTATTAACGTGTATCAAGAAGGATTTGGATCTAAAAAAACAAAAGTGTTATGTTTAGGGCATAGTACCCACTGAATTGCAATATTCGTTTTAAAATACATAAAAAATTGAAAAACAAAAAATTTGAGGGGTCATGATCCCATGACCCCCTATGACGTAGCTGTTTAGTCATGTGGCGTCGGTATCTAGTTTATATGTCTATATCCTTTAAAAAAGTTATAAAGGATTTGACAAAATAGAATAAAATATGTAGGCCGTTGCGAATATG
The DNA here is from genome assembly GCA_911387785.2 of Aelia acuminata. NCBI lineage: Eukaryota > Metazoa > Arthropoda > Insecta > Hemiptera > Pentatomidae > Aelia > Aelia acuminata. The sequence goes on along the minus strand of OU426982.1, from coordinate 68,895,306 downwards.
TTCTGTTAAAAAATGTTTATTAATATTAATTTTTACTATTTATTTATTAATAAAATAAATAAATGTTTTTTTCTTAATACATTGTAGTAAACTTGATGACAGTCTGCAATCCATTAATTTTTCATATAATAACAAGTTTATCATACTGATTAAAGTACGAAAATCATGTACAACTCCTGGCATAATAAAAACCTAATCATTTCCAAAACATGTGGGATATACCTTATAAATTGCTATCTCATTTATTGATGATGATACGTTCCTTATCAAGAGATAGAGCCTAATAAACATTTGAATGGTAAATATTAGCGAGGGATATAAGTAGTAAAATAAATATAATTTTATTTAAAACTTGTAGGATTGCATATTGAAAGCTTGTTCCAGTAAAACAGATGAGTTCCCCGCTGGTAAGATGACCAGTTCTTGGCACCCCCCTACCTGACCGCTCATTCAGGTCACCTAGACCAGGTAATCGCCCCTTCAGTTTGAGAGATCCAGGGCCAAATTGCAAATTAAGGAAGACTTGTGTATTTGACCTGTTCGCCCCAATTGGAAATCTTTCATGACATCCTTGAAATCTTTAGGCGTCAAACCCCGTATTAGGGCTTAATATCCCCTGTCTGGGTCCCTGAACAATAAATCACTCCGACCGTCTGGGTTTGAATGTCTAATGAAGTAAAATATAGCTTATTTAAATTTTTATTTCTACTTATAATCTTTAAAGTTGAAGAGAAAAAAAAAATAACTTTGTAGATTATAAAAGAAATTGTTAGACATATTTCTATTGTAATATTAAAATTATTTGGATACATTTCAATCGTATTCAATTCTGCATGACGTTAATTACTAAAATAGCGATTTAAAGTATAAAAAAAAAGTTAATGACGTAGTGGTAGCAATTAACCTTTAATTTTTGAACAACGTTTTATGTTTATTACCATTTTAAAAGTGTATAATAATAATGGTATTGGGTGTACGGTATATATATGAAACGTTGTAGAAAAATTAAAGATTAAATGCAATCACTGCGTAATTAGCTCTTTTATACTTTAAATCGCTATGTTAGTAATATGGATATTTTCAAGAATTAAACTCATGTAGAACTGAATACAATATAAATGTATTCAAATGATTTTAATCATACAATAGGAATATATCAAAAAATTTCATTTGTAATCTGCTTAGTTAATTTTTTTTTTTTCAAATCTAGAGATTATATTATCTATTATATAGTTTCGAAAGTGTGTGTGTATCATGTTCTCAAACATTGAAAGTTTTCTTTCTAGTAGAGATGAGAGATGGTCAACTGTTCATCAATTACGATAGGTAAAAAGATGGTCAGGATTTTGCTATATAGGTGAAACCAAAAATTATTTAAAAAAACGTATTTATCAACATAAATACAATATTTCCACGCGTAATTCGTCTTCTTCTAAATTAGCAGAACATGCCATTGCCCACAACCATTCCTTCGACTTTGAGAACCCCTCCATATTAGCAACTGTATCTAACCACGACAAACGTCTCCTCTCAGAATCCATTTTCATCCATCTAGAAACTAATAACCCCGTAAATCACAAAACAGATAAAGAGATAATTTCATCCACTTATTCTAACATCTTCCGCATCCTCAAATCCTAGTTTTGATTTCATAGGTACCTGCAATTATCTCTGTACCTCTTGTACTATTATAATTTTTTGTATTGTATGCTTCTTTCTGTATATTTTCCAAATTTGTATGCATTGTTACATTATGTATTATCTCATTTTTATGTTATTATTGAGTCCAGACACAACTATTTGTATACAGTACCATATATTTTGTTAGTTTTTAAATATTTTGTTCACTCAGTTGTCATGTGCCTTCACTTCAAAAGCGTTGGATTTCCCCGCCATAAACCTTTGAAGTCGGCAAACTAACCCCCTACCACTACCTCTCACCTTATTTTTACCTTTAGTCTTAGTATCCACCTGGACTCAGTAGGTATATATCAGATACTATTTTATCTTGTTAACCAGCCTCTTATTTTAATATGTATGTATACCATCTTTTATATTATTATCAGTTCTGTAATGTATCCATTTATTGTCACCCTCTAGCATAGATACTCATATATTTGTTTTCTTTTAGCCCTGATGAAGATCCACAAGTTGGATCGAAACGTTGGCTTACCATAATAAATATCATTGTAACTGAAAATCCTGACCATCTTTTTACCTATCGTTTTCTTTCTATGCTACAAGTTTGGAAGAAAAAATTGTTATAGAGGGGGTATTTTTAAAAATACAGACTTTTATCAGCTGCGCATTGCACTTATCCCTTATCGCTGGAATACTGTTATCCAAGTGGAAACCGTGTGTATCCGACCTGTAAATCTTGTGACTACAACATCCTATCTTCTATTGTTTCAAAAGAAGATTTTCAATATTTTCCTTTCTTTTTTGATGCTGTTTAATTTATCTGGTACCCCAATAATATCGTGTATAGTAGTGTGTGATATTTAATTTAACAGTATCCGATAACAAGAGGGTATCCTACATTAATTTTTAATTTGGACCCAGCTGAAATATGTACCTTTATTTGTTGATATTCTGTTCTTTGAATGTATTCTAAGGTGCTACTTTTTTGTGTTTGATAAGCATGAGGTCAATTGTATGCAGTATTAACGTCCATGTAGGATAATTAAATTCTTTCTTTAAATTCACAATGCATACCTACTGAAGCTACAATCGATACCTTCGGGCTCTAGCTCTGAAAGACGCAGTCTTCAAAAAAGGCGTATCCAGCCGGTTGTAAATCCCTACCAAACAGCTTTTTACTTTCACTTACCTATATATATATTTTTTTTTTTTTCGCTATCCCTACCTGGCCATGTGTGGCATACGGGGGATTACTCTAGAGGTGTAATCACTTACCTATATATGAAATATATATAGTAAGGGAAAGTATTGCGATCTAAAAAATTTTCGACTTAAACCCATAATCTTCGGTTTGCTATATATCTTCGAGTTTTTGTTGGAAAATAGTTTTCCATTGTAAATAACAATCCAATAGTTTGAACATTAATCTTCAAATGTATAGGTACACGTACCAGTAAGTGTCCTCTCACCGTTATTGTAGCTAGACTTACACATAAACTATTGATGGGACTACTAAAATTGTTTGAAAATTATAAATTTAACAATTAAAATGATTAATTTCCAACATATATTGATAGGACCATTTCTGAAGGCTTTTGTAGCAAGACTTAGTTTTGGTTCACTATAAGGGTGTTCGAAACAAATGAACGTTGAGTAATTTTATAATACAACTTCGTCAAAAATTACTAAAATAACTGGCTAAAAGTGAAAATTATTTTGCCCAAATGCGGTGATATATAACAGGAAACTAGCAGTATAAAATTGTTGTGAGCTAATATGATAGTCCAGGAAGAGAAGTCAGAAAAAACAGCAAAAAAACAAACAAAAGAAGAAGAAAAACAACGGTTGGGTTCTGAGAAACAACATGCGCAGAATACTCAATTACAAGAAACCCCTGATTTATTTGATTGAATATCCTAGGAGGATAAGTAAGTTCAAAAACATTCTCATACATTAATATATTATATATAGTATCAGATCAAACTTGTCCTCTGTTCAGGTATCCCAGTATATTAGGATTAAACATTTTAAGTATGGCTGCGCATCTATAACAGTTACAGGAGATTTACAAAAGACATTCAATGATTGAATAAGAAATCAATAGTACCAGCAAAAACCCTAACATAATACATAACAACCTACCAATAAAACGGTAATCCATCACCTTTAAAGCTCAATAGACAACCAGTTTAAAAATACCCCATCAAGTCCAGAAGTAAAAGCTCTCTTAATAATTAATATATTATGCATATTAAGTTTCCGAATAGAAATTATTCAGGTCTTTAGAACCAGTTTTCGGATATGTAGAGGGCTTCCAAATACGATTTCAATTTTTATTCAGATCTCTCTCGGTGCAAAGTTAGATAGTGTGCAAAATCGAAATGATGTACTCGTTTATCACAAAGTGTTAAGCTAAGACAGTTTAAGGTTCCTTAGTCCCTTTTTTCTTATCGTAGTACTCATTACATGAAATTTTATGTTGATATATTTTATTCTTAAAATTTTAAGTCGTCATCTCGATATAGGAATAGGGCATGATAAACAGTTGAATTTGTGTATATTGTAGAAATTTGTTTTGTTTATGTGAAATCTAAATCTGTATCTATTTATCTTTAGGATGTATGAGTCTGTGGTTCAACTTGTAGGTAGGTTTGCCTGAAATTTTTATTTCAAAATTATAATATTCTTGGAAAGTTTTTTTGATGGACTCAGAGAGAATTTTAATATAATTTAGTGGTCTATATCCTGAGAACGTTAGGGTAACCAGGGTCTCGAGCGTTTTGCCCCCTCGGATGTTTAATTCGTATATAGATCTTGAACCACGATTATTTAATATTTATACTTAAGATACATATTTAAACAAGGGTTAGGTTAATTTTGCATTAATCTGTCTTCGCAAAACTTTTTGCTTTTAATCAAGCTGCTTGTTTAATTAAAATCAACATGATCAAGACATTTTTTATTTGATGGCACACTATAGTCAGGATAACATTTCCCCACGTTTTTTGTCTTAATCCATTTATTTTTCATGTATGTTCCATATTCCACGTTTTCCAAGAAAATCCCTTGCTTTCTTTCCTTATGGCATTCTTTTTTAATCTTAGTTTTGAATTATTCACAAACTATAACTAAAACCGGTAATGTAATTTTTGTTGCGTTACGCTGTAATTTTTATTCATCCTTAGTTTATTCGGTGCCATGAAGCTAACGATCTATTCAAATGAACAAACAAATATTTCTTTGACAAAAATAAAGTTCTCAAATTAAAATAGTTTAAGGCCTAATTTTGAGGTCTGTAATTTTGTGTTTCAAAAATGTCTCTATTTTTAAGAATATTCCAATAAAAAAGAATTAAAAGGAAGTACTGAAATAGCAGTATCATAAAAGTGGAAAAACTATATTAATGACCTATGCTGGGAAAATATCACAATAACTGATATTAAAAACAAGGTTTTTTTTATTAGACAAGTATCTTAAATAAATAATTGAATTTAAAAAAAATGTTATTGCTAATTCTCATGATTGCATGTTTCAATGCATGTTCAATGCAACACGAGTATTGCATGTTTCAATGCCTGAAATTATGAAATAATTTTTATTTTTATTACCTACAGTTTTTTGTTTTCAATTTATAGTTTGTGTATTGCATTTGTAAAAAGAATTATCAGAAAAATAAATAGAAAAAAGACAAAAAACAAAAAAGACATGGTTGTTTCAGATTTTAAAAAGTTTTCTTTCAGGAAGAAAATTGCTTAACCTATCTTTAAATTATGGATCGAAATTAAAGGCTTGTGATAGACAAAATCGCGCAATGACTTGGCAATAAAAAATGAAATAAAAAAATAAGATTTTCCGGTGTCATCTTAATAGACGCTTATAAATAAATCAACAATGCAATAACACATTACAAGATAGTCCTCAAATTATCAATACTTAAGAATTAATGTTTTTGCAGTATATATATTTCTTAATTAAGGAAACTCTTAAAATCGTAATAACTCATAGCGAAATCATAATATTTTTTATTAGAAAATCAATTTTTAAAAATATGTTAGAGGCTACTTAGGTTTAATAGTATTTATATTAAGTAGGTAAAATGTTAATTTTTTTTTTAATATAATTAAAAAAATTATTGGTTTTTTTTTTAATTTATGGAATACAAGATTTTTTTTTCTGATGCCTGGTGGAAAAGAATTCTTCAAAATGCAGACATTTAATTGCTAAGGGCTAATTAGAAGAGGGCTGGCAGAAGGAGGAGAGAGGGTGGGGGAGGGGGTAGGAGAGGTGGGGAGGTGGAGGGGCTGCTCTCCGCTCCAGTCTTCCTCTAGCTGAGCATACGGCAGGATGATACGTCTCCTAGGCGGCCTTAAGGACTACCTCAAGTGGCAGCCGATCGTCACGGACAATGCCGTCTTCAGGCTCCACAACCTCTTCACCACCGCCCTGCTTCTCGCGTGTTCCCTCATAGTCACAGCGACCCAGTATGTCGGAAATCCCATTCAGTGCATCGTTCAGGGTCTACCGGCCCATCCGATCAACACTTTCTGCTGGATAACGAGTACCTTTACCATGCCGGACGCCTTCAGGAGGACGGTCGGAGTCGAAGTCGCCCATCCTGGTGTAGGCAATGATTATGGCGACGAGGACGCCAAGAAGTACTACACATACTATCAGTGGGTCTGCTTCGTCCTGTTCTTCCAGGCCATGTTATGCTATACCCCTAAGTGGATGTGGGACGCTTGGGAAGGAGGTCTTATGAAGACCATCGTCATGGGCCTCAACATCGGAATATGCCACGAGGAAGAGAAGTGCTCTAAGAAGAAGGTCCTCATAGACTATCTCATGCGGCACGTCAAGGTGAGCTTTCCAAAATATATTTTATCATTTAACTCATCTAAATATGTCTAATATCATGTACTGTTAATTATAATTAAATATGTCAAAAGCCTTTTAACGGTTAAATTATAAAATCTCTACCCAAATGTTTTACTGATTGCTTGATTAAAAACAAAAATAGAAATGTTTATAAATTAATTTTAATCATTTAGAGTTTTTTTCTTTGGTTTAATTAAATTATTGGATTCCAAAAAAAAATACTTGCCTGGCCTTGTTTTGACCGGATATGCCGATTACTTTTCTATCTAAAGCGAAAAAATTATTTTTGCATTCTATTTTATTTGCAAGCAGTACATGTTATTATTATTTAATAATTTTATAAAATTATCAATAGATTATTACTTTTTTTACATATTTTCTATTATTTATTATTAACTTGCTTATACTAAGAAATAGAGATTAACTAAGAATTTTATTCTCTGCTTTATTGTTTACTTACCGTTCAAATATTAAAATTAAACTAGGTCTAAATGAAATTAACATCCATGTAAACTGTTACTCGGAGGTTGCAGACATAAGGTTACAAACAGATGCATAGTAACTTCCCGCAAACAGGGGTGTGTTTTAAGACCACTTCCTTTATGACCAGTTAGACGTCAAAGTCTCTTTAAACTTACCTTTAAAGAACAGGACGTCTTTATGACTTTAAAAGCTCTTAATCTCTGTTTACATCTTCCTTTCCTAGACAGTATAAGCTATATTGTTTTTGTTTTGTTTTTAAAATTAACTTGTTTAAGACTTATTATCCAATGAGTTTGAGGCCAAACATTATATAGATAATGTACATTTGTACATGCATATTTCTATTCCTGTTTATTTAAAAGTACTGTTTACCTAAAACGGGTCAGTAATATATGATTGTCTTGTTGACAATCAAGCGAACACCCCCATTGTTGGTGCTAATCACTGATCCTATCTACACCTCGTAATGCATTTTGGTTACAATAGAATTATTAGTACTAGATTTCCGTTTTATCCCACAATTATTTTTTCAACCATATCATTATACCTAGTAACCCAATTTTTCAGATGTGGGAGGCAAGTCCCTAGGAATGGGGTGGAGTATTAGATATAAACTAAGTTAGTTAGAAAGCAATTAATTGTACTATTGATTATAATCAATTTAATAAAATAATTATTTTATTAAATCGGTTATTGGTAAATGATAATTATTATTATAAGTATTAATTTATGTATATAATATTTAATATGTACCTATGTTTCACGTTTCTCCTGTGGGGGGGGGGGGGCATAGTATGTAGCTCGTGTATACTAAAATTTTTAAAATTTTATATTATCGTACATTCATAATGGAATATTTGAAAATGTTATTTATTTATACTAACACTATCATATATTATAACTATTAGGTATAACTTAACAACCTATTTTTCAACACTGAAACTGTATGGTACAAAAAAAAAATTGTCGAATTCGGATTATCATTAAAATTTAATAACATGGAGATACAAGGTTTCACATACGTACGCTCTTCTTCACGAATTAAAAATATCAAGGGTACCAAGTGGTGATGACCGGGGGGGGGGGGGTGTCCGACCTATCATATTGATATCCCAGGCTACAATACAATTTAATAACATTATTACCTATTTTAATTGATTTTGCATGATTTATTATCATAATTCAAACTTCAATACTTTTTGAAACATAATACTTTTTATGTTGCTAATTTGAGTGGAAGGGGGGCCTGGCCCCTGTCCTCCTTTATGTACGCCCTTGTCCTAGATCATGGGCTTGTTTTCTGTAGTACATTTTTCCTTGTAATCCCTTCTACACCAGGTACCATTTTATTTATTCATTCGAGAAGTTATTTAATTATGTTTTAGCAATTTTAAAAGAGAAATTTATAGTGGTATTAAATTTTAAAAACTTTTAAACGGGCCCCATTATTTCAAATTTATAATAATTAATCCTTGATACAAATTTCTTCCTTGTTCCCTCGTTGTACTTTAAAACTGCGTACGAATTTACAATTGGGAACCGGAAGCATTTTCAAAAGACCGGAAAATTGATGAATTAGTTACATCCGGAAGAGCGCGCATCTCCCTAATATAGGGAGTTGAAAAAGCTTCAAATTTTAAGTACGTTTCCTCATCAGTTAAAATAACTATTGCTTCTTGACGTTCGCTGTTCTCGTATATGACGTGGATCGATTATTATGAAGTTTAATTTACGGTAAAATCTATATTAGTTACACTTTCTAGCAAACTTAAAAACAGCTAGCTATTTTGTATTTTTCTCAGCATTATTATGCTCTAGGCATGTATTTTTTAATTTTCTAATACGGTTTTGTTCATGTTCTAATTAATATGCACTTAAAACGTTCAGGGCAATTAATATGCACTTGACCTTAGGCACTTAGCCATATTATCTTTCAAATTCAATGATGTAACAAAAATAAAAAAGTTTTAGAAACCACTAACACGATTGTTAGCTACAGCCTGAAGCAAGCGATCATGCTTTGTTGTTTGGGTTTCAATTGCCTTTCAATCCTATTCAATTGTTGCAGGTCATCGCATTATACGCTCTAGTAAGCTTTCTTTCTTTTGATAATTTTTTTTTATTTTGTATATTTTGGCAATACACTAATAGAGCGACTATTTTACTGTATAATGTCTGACTATTTAAAATGTTTATTTATAGTCTGCCTTATTAATCGTGGTGACTTAAACCATTGCGCATTCAACTTCTTTTTTAATCGAGGAAAACTAAAGCTCTATTTCAAGATCACACTCAAATTTTAGAATTAAACGTGCTTCAGTTTTTTTCAAAATGTACCACTAGGAGTCCAGTTGTGGTATATCGACTGATAGCAGCGACACTTAGATAACAAAATGGCCTTCGATGAAGTTCGGTGATATTAACTGCAATAAAGTTTTTAAATTTGTCATAGAAAATCTCTTTCAACTTATGGTTTGTCTACAAACAGAGAAACTTTTTTTTTCTAAACTGGCTCTGTAAACTCCGATTATATCTTTAGCCTTAAAACACTTACTTACAATGGTATGATCCTCAATAATAATTCGATGTTAATTTTGAACCCTAATACGTCAGAACCACGCAACTGTTGCCTTTCTTAAGGAGTTTAATTAATCATTAAGGTTAATAACACATTCTTGGTCCTATGTAATATAAGAAATCAATAATCAACATGTTAACCATAAAACGCCGAAATCAAACCTGGGATCATCAGAAAATCAGCACCAATACCCACTAACATAGTAGCTTTGCTGTTTCAATTTTTTTAAAACTTTTTTTTGTCTTAAAAGATCAATCGGTACTAATAGTTGAATGACAACAGTTAAAATATTAATACAATATAAATACGATTATAAACGCTTATTTACAACAGACTTTGCGGCCTAGCCAGACAGCAGTAATAGCTTGTCAGACTTTGGAATGGTACCGCTCCCTGACCTAGAACGTCTCTCCACTGTTTGGAATCATTTCTTCCATTTATATTTCGTTCCTTTTTTCTCGGACGCCAGATCCTTTCTACGATAGGCAACTACGAGTCGGAATTCCATAATTAGATCCATTACGTACGATTCTTTTCATCTTCTTATCTACTTTGTTTTGGGAACATCTTTTATCTGTCCAGGAACATTCTGGTGAATACATAATTTTCTTCATTGGACGCATGGTTTTTGTATTCGCGTAAAGAATAAGAATATCGACTTCATGACATCCAAAGTGCAGCTATCCTGGATACCAACATGAGTTCATCCATCTATCCTATTGTATGTAGATTTGATGACATTTCGATGTATCCTTTTTGCAATAAATGTTGGAGATATTACGTCATAACCAGTCCATTGCAAAGATATATGTTGCAAGCTTGCACCCAATTTCATCAGCGAAGCTAATCGGCCGAGCGGAAGTCGATATTCACTGTGACTCCCTTCTCATAGGGTATACAACAGTGTCCCTTGTTGCGTCACCATACTTTCATTTTGAGTAGATCACTGAACCTTATTGCGATCACATGAATCTTTCAATCAACAAAACTGCATCTGATCTTGTCTTTAAGTCTGTTTAGAGTTTTGAACATTTCTGGATGATTAGTGGATTAATTTCGAAGAGATAAGGCCTGCCAAATCGTTTAGTGCTGATAAGTTCGCTGACTACTTAGATTTCTTAGAAGTAAACTATAAGAACAACTTGCTTCCTTGTATTCTTAACATTTTTATTCAATTGGCATTGATTCTGAAGCAACAATACAATAGAGAAAATCTTTCAGTTCAAATACGATTTCTGCTAATGATTACTCCAATCTCCAATCTGAAAATATTGGGATTTGTGGTTGATAAATTCCCTAATTTAACTCCCTGGCTCAAACCTCCCTGCGGCAAGAAAATTAATTTTACCAATCGTCTCCTATGATGTAAGAAATCTCCGTCAGAACGACTGGCATCACTGCAGGAGTGCCAGAAATGGCGGAACCCCTCTTGTAGCCAGTCGTTTGTGACTGATAGCGCATTAAAAAGGTTGTCTGAGCCCGCGGAACATTTTAAGAAGTAAGGTATACCGGGTATGATTGGTATAGTTCTAGAATGTGGAGGTTAAAAGCGTTTCTTTTCTATTAAATCGGCACCTTACTCTTTGTGGATAGCACAACCCGAGCAGTTAATCGTAAATGATAATCTATCCATCTCCTTGACGGAAACAATATGTCCTATCACTGAATCTTAATAGTCTAAGTACCTGAATCTTAGTGTCTGGTTACTTCGAGTCAGCATAATACTTTCGTTTGAAGTGTTCACCAGTAGAATAAAAGCTTTTATATTCTAGTAAATATAATTTATATTCTGAGTTATAAGCAAATTCTAACATAAAACTGAACGAGCAATATCTTTGAATCCCTCTCACTTCTCCACTCTTTATTATGTCACTGTATCCCTCGACTTTGTATATTACAATGACCTCTAGTTCCCATATATATCGCACCTCGAAACGACACCCTTCCTATAAGTTTCAGATTCCGTCTGGGTATTAGGTTACGCGTTGTTAAATTACACGTCTTAGGTTCCAGTTTCACAATCCGAAGGAGAAATAAAGCCTTGTTATGAGGAAGAATGAATTATTTCGTTGCTAACCCGCCGTGCAACATAAGTAAATAACATAATTCAAGATATGATAGGCGTTTTATTTATAATAGGTTTGTTTTTCAATTTTTAGACATTAAATTATACTCTTTTTTTTTACTCCTAAGTAAGCAGTAACTTAATTTGTAGCTTTGTAGGAGTGGTTTAAAAGAAGTGGTTTATTATGAAACATTTTAAATTGCTATTTGTGGCTATCATATTAAAAACGTGATCAAATCTTTAAAGAAAATTTCCAATGGTGGAAATGAATATTGGAATATATGGTGGAAATTTATTTTTGACATTCTTCAATTAATAATTTTTCATTAACAACTGTAAATCCTCACAAAAAAATAAAAATTATAACCTGCGAACTCGCTAAAATTATGTAGGTAGGTACCTTCAATAAAATGTAGAAAGAAAAAACTTATTTTAGAAAAAAAACCTATATTTATTGATAATTACTTCTTTAATGATAAAGTTTCACAAAGTTATAAAGTTGTAAACATGGTTCGTGGGAGGTAAAACTGGGTTGGTATCATAACGGCTGTTTGACAGGAGAAACCAAATTATGATTGATGGGGTTCATTTCAGCCGCCTTTTTCCGCGACAAATACCGTTATCTTTAAGCATCTTTTGTATTTAAATGCAAAAGAAATTTCTACTATGCCACCTTCTGATATATAAACAAATATTTAAAATAATTATCCGTTTAAAATAAAGTTGTTGGTGCCTGACTAAAGAAGAAATTAATTCCTTTTTTTTAATCTGTAAGAATAACCAATTTTATACATTTAATTTAATACTTATAAACACTGTTATAAATTATCAAAACAATTATTTCAAAATAAGTATATAACTATAATTTTTACTTATTAGATCTGATCATGGTTAAATTTTCCATATTTTTTAAAGAATTATCTGGATGTTGTATTGTTTCCTTTTGTAAATGTCCTAAATATTTATTTTGTGTAATGTAGTTTGTATTAAATATATGTATTTTCGTTAACTATTAGAGCTTATGAAGGTTATTTATCATGTAACCTTGTTCTTATTGTTGTACTATACAATCACAATGTAGGTTTATATACGAAAACATAAAACTATATATGTATTCTTTGAAGTTTATATCAATATATTATACTATTATGCATTTATTCGATTTTATAATCGATATGATAAAATAATAATAAATTTTTCTTGCAGCGTTGTGCATTATGCATCAATAAATAAAAAGATTCCGTAATTATATTATGAAAATTAAATATTTGACTTTAGATTATTCTTAAGATGGCGTGGTCAACATCGTTTCTAACCACGTGAATTGCCGCCAATTCAGGTTAAAATGTACCAATTTAACTATAGAAGCACTATAAGTGCCCCTTCTTGGCCAAATTTTATAATTAAGATTGATTTATATTATAACTATACAACAACTTGGACAAACTACAACTTGGATGAATACAAATAATCTCGTCCATCAGTTTCCCTTGAACAGATAATTCAGCAGACTCGAGTTTTATATTCTACAGTAATAAATTCTCAAGCTAGTTCTCACAATCATTAACATTGATGTTATCTCAGCATTCTTTTATTATTTTGAATACTAAACGCTTCAGGAGGGTGGTAAAGATGAAAAAAACTAGGTATCAGAACCTCTGCTATAAATAGCTAACAAAAATCAATCTGATTAATTCAAGATTCCTATAATAATTTTGTGTGTTATAAAATGGTCATTAGGATTGCTAAATACCTTTTTTGCATGCATAAAATGTTAGTTAGAATCTCATAATTCACGAAGCGAACACAGGACATAATACCTAATCGTGGTTGGCTTAGTGTTTTTTTTAGGTTTTATATTCTCTTAAGGCAAGATAAAGTGGGGCCAGTTAAAAGAAGAAAAAAAACCTATACGTCGAACCCAATGATGTTAGACGAATTTATGATATTTAAATTGAATACAATAAATTCTTTAATAATATATTCTATAAAATTACACTGAAGCTAAACTCACCCACATGGCTTTCGTGCCTGGAACGTATTTTATGATTACCGAGTACCCAAATCGTTCCTAGAAATCACCTTCTATCAGTTCCAAGTAGGTCCTCTTGTTCCTGGAATCAAGCGTCCTCTCTTTTTCCCTTCTAGTTTTTTTACTTCTGTCAATTACTGCTGTGGTTTGAGATTTCTACTCCCGAGTTGGATACGGCAGCTCTTTCCTGAACTATCTCCTGGAGAGTTTTAACATTCGAATAGTTCGAGGGAACGGAAACCTTAAAAGTGTTCTAACCTTGTGAAGAGGTCAACATTTCTGGGAGTACTAGGCTACCAGAGAAGGTACGAACAGAAATAAAAAATAAAGTTGTTGGTGATGAGTTCGTGGGCGAAAGGACCTTAACGTAGGAGGAGAGTGAAGGAGCCACATCCAAGCTCTTAAACGACTTTCATACCGTTATTTCTGTTCCAACACTTTTTTGTATGTGGTTTGGTATCTTAATGGAATCAGTTACTTGATGTGTGTCCGTTCAAAAGGTCCGTTTAATACTGCTTAAAGAAATGGATAAGTGTTTGCTGTTACTTATATGCTACCTTTAGAAAATCAAAAGCATTAGTCCAATAAATTACGATGTCCTCCAATATCGAATGAACCGGTATAAACTTAAGACACGAAAACATGTAATGATGAAATCAATTAGAAGACCTTTTATAAATGTTGCTTAGTCAAATTTCGTGTTCTCCATACCGTGGCAATTTTAAAATGCGTACTAAATTTAGTGATTTAAGTATACAGCAAACCAACATAATCTGAAGAAAGAAACGTATTTTCATTGTTGCTTTTTGTCATTATTAGTACCTGTATTTGTACCCTGATATCTTTCATTAGTTCTTTACGATTAAATAATGTTTACTATTAGTAACCAGTATGAGATTTGACATAATATGGTTGCATACATATAGCGTTTGGTGCGAACTAACCAACAATTAATTAATCTGGGACGTTCGTCCAACTCTTTTTGAGTATTTTTTTTTCGTAATAATTATTGTGATCGCTTGTTGAATATGGGTCGGCATAAATCGATCCGGCACAAAACGAAGCCTAGAAGAGTTCGTAGACTGGCTAGCTTTTTTTTTTTTTTTTTAACTACATTCCTAGAGCTCCCGCAGATTATTCCTGCACCAGAGGGGTGTATCGAACCACACAGGTGGCCTCCACATGGTTTTGTGGCTAACCATTATAATCATTACACATCTGGTAGCAATGCTAATGTGGAAGTCTAGACAGAGATTCTATTCTTTCTTTGAAGGAGTAGGTAAGTTTCGTAATGTACGACCATTGGAACGAACGTTTCATTGTATTCCATCAATCGTACACGATTGAAAAAAAAAATTAATTCAGAAACTTAATCAAAATGATCTGTTACATTTCTATTTATGATCAATCAAGCCCGTCCGTGATTTAATTTTATAAACATTGTTGTTATTATTATTAAATATTAATTTTACAATTAAATAATTAATTATTCATGAAGTTTTCTTAACAGTTTGTATGACTGTATCCGTGTTGACCAATTATATAAACTGTGATTGACTTACATTGTTTCATCAAGAAAAGAGCAAAGGTCTAAATTCATAAATAAATAAAGCGTTAAGATGACCTTGGTTGTCATAGTTGAAAGCAAAGGACGGATTTATATCGACAAATTAATGTGATACTGAGAGTTACGACTTAGTATAATACCGGTTTACTATGAGAGAGTGAACATATAAATCATTTATATCTTAACTCTACATGTATATTTTTTTTTCTTCAAAGAATTATTTGTAATTAATTCAATATTTATTAAATGAAAAGTCGCTTTATTTTTTATTTTTAGCCATTGTGATATGGTCTGAGCCAGATGGTCTCCATCCATTGCGTGTTTATCCCTAGGCTTATGCAAATTTCTTTTTTTTTGTTAGTTTTTACTTTCACTTACCTATATATGATATATATATAGTAAGTGGAAGTATTGCGATCGTGAAAAATTTCGACTTCCGGTTTTCAACGGAAATACACGTTTTGGGGTCCCCTGAGTCCAATTAACCAAGTCCCGCGAAATGGTCTGTGTGTGTGTGTGTGTGAGAGTGTGTGTGTGTGTGAGTGTGTGTGTGTGTGTGTGTGTGAGTGTGTGTGTGTGTGTGTGTGTGTGTGTGTGTGTGTGTGTGTGTGTGTGTGTGTGTGTGTGTGTGTGTGTGTGTGTGTGTGTGTGTGTGCCCGTGTGTGTGTGTGTGTGTGTGCCCGCGATGTGACAGCAAAAATTTCATCAAAATTGCTCAAAGGGACGGGGTACTTTATTTAATAACTTTTTAAGTTTTTTTCGATTTTCTCAAAACCGGCTCTAACGATTTTGATTAAACTGAGTATTTAATCTATTTTTATGCCCATGGTATGACTGTAAGAATTTCATCAAAATATATCAACCGGAGGGGGGACTTTACTTAATAAATTTTGTATCATTTTCACGTGTTCCTTTTATTTACTCAAAAACGGTTTAAACGATTTTGATCAAACTGGGTATTTGATGTATGTATATGCCAAAGATGTGATAGCCAACATTTCATCAAAATTGATCAACCGGAGGGGGGACTTTTTTTAATAACTTTTTAAGTTTTTTTCGATTTTCTCAAAACCGGCTCTAACGTTTTTGATTAAACTGAGTATTTAATCTATTTTTATGCCCATGGTATGACTGTAAGAATTTCATCAAAATATATCAACCGGAGGGGGGACTTTACTTCACAATTGTTTTCCAATTTTTACCTTTTAAGCGATGATTTCAAAAACGGCTTAAACGATTTTTATAAAATTCGTCATGTTTAATGAAAATTAGGTGTTCTTTAATATCAGGTAAGCTTTAGCATTATTAAAATGTTCTGAGGGGGCTTATATGTGGCAGGGGCCTTTTTTGTTTCCTATGAAGTACCTTTGTTTTTGTTTATAGAGAGAAATTAACTTTCTCTCGTTGCGCCTAAAAATAAGAAATGGCTAAATATGAGATATGATAAAAATAAAGAAAACATAAAGAGGAGAAAAGAACTCATAAACTCATAAAACTCGTTGAGCCCACGCATGCGGAGTGCGCATTTAAAGACAGGCCATTGTTCATAATTAAAGCCATTCTGTTAATTTGAGAAGCGGAAATTAACAAAACGCATTAATTTCTACTCTAAGTAAGTTGATAAGTGAAAGTTGTGTGTTGCGCGCACGCACCAGATTTTTTTTTATTGTAGCAAAGCAAAAATCATTTAGTTATCATAAGACTACATAAGATCTTAGTGGGAGGTTCACCTTTTTAAGATAATGCTATGCACATTCCAGATAAACCATAGTTGTTTTTATTGCTCTGTTAAGAAATACAGATCAGAAATGACTTTTTTTTTTGTTCCTACCTTCCTTGCCGTTTAGGCTATACGGGGTTTTCCGGGCCAAGGGAGGGGTGGGGGGATTAATCCCGCAGTACTATTAAATTATTTAAAAAAAAAAAAAAAGACTCATTATTTTCTAGATAACTGTCAGACATTTTCAAAATGCTAATAAATGTTTTGTCTTTATTATTGTGCAATATAATTGCTTAGATAACCTTTAAATTTATATTTATAAGATAATTTCTTTATTTGTTTTTTATGATGATTTTTAAATACATATTTATGTACGTAAATTTCTTCTATTAAAAATAAATAAATTGTCAGAGGTTGATAATTGATGAAGTCTAACGCAATACAAGAGTGATAACTATATCCATTTAAGGTCATACGTTGATAATTTATCTATCCTGTCTTTACCATGTACGTCTTCCTCATGAATATATTCAGTTCGAACTACTTCGCCAAGTTGAAAATGGATGATATTACGTCACATTATACCCTAGCTTCATAGTGAGTTTGACATTAGTGAAAGGATATAATAACTGGGCAATTAATTAAAATCACATTTATTTTTCTTTTACCGTTAACATCATTCATAGGAGAAATGAAAATAAAAAAATTAATTTGCGTTTAAAATTTAATTCTGTCGAGTAAAAATAACATTTTTTAACTGAAGTTATTCAGATTATAATTTAATTTAAAATTTGAAATTTCGACGAAAACGTTAGGTAAATTGGTATTGTTAATTCTCTTGTTTGTATTGTAGGCTATTTTTTATTCTTTTCTAGAATATATTAAAAATACCAAAATATAAGAGGTTTAAAACAATAATGAAATACAATGTTCATATAGTCTTATCCATATAACAAATAGTAGAGATTTAGTAACGTACCTATTACTTTGAATGAGACACCTCAAAAATATTAATAACACAGTTATGTTTAGAAAAAAATGATAGCAAGTGAGTCTCTAATTTTTAAAATCATCAAGATTAATATCGTGGTTAGAGATGTTTTCTATATTCATTAAAAGAGATATATAAAAATCTTAACCTTCTTATAGAAAAAATGATTTGTTGAAGGGGAAAATTTCATTTACTAAATTATCTTAACCTTTTTACGGAAAAGAAGAAATGACGAGTTGAAGTGGAAAATTACGTAAAACCCACACGTTCCAAAAAATGAGAAACTTCAAGGAAACTGCAAAAGCTATTTCCATTAGTTGAGAGCTGGGATAAAACTAGTGATGTAATCAATAAAATACGGCGATAAGTGAAAACTTGTATTAAGTGTAATTTTTTAAAAATTTATTTACTTATGACTTCTCGTAAATTTTTAAAGCTAAATAAATGATGTTAAAGGACTTTTTTTGATTCCTCAAATTTTGCCATGCTTCTTCACTGAGGCAATCAAAATTTTAAAAAAATTAGAATTTATTGAATTATTTTAAAATAACTCTTCATTTTTGTCTATTCCTTTCTCAACTTATCTGTTTCACTGTTACTATGTCATCAAGAATATACTATAAGGAAATTTAATAATATTGATATTTTACTTCGCTGCAGTGTGGCGATATCACCGGCTCTTGGGATCATTGAAGAGAGAAGGTTGACGCAGCTGGCATACGGACCTTGGTAGCTCAGTGGTTAGAGCCAGCAATGATCGATATCATCGCGATTATTAACACTCTTAAAAACTTATGCTTTTGAGATATTTGGCACATAGTTTGTATTTTAACTAGTTTTACAACTAGTCTAATTTTCAAGGATTCAGTCTTTATTCCTTACGCTTGGAAAAAATAATCATTTTAGCGAATATACTTTTTTTTAAATTGTGATTGTGATAATTTTCTAGGTGATTGAAACCCTGATATTAATATGATTATTAATGGATTCCTCATCAAATGTATGCATATTCGTTAGTTTATTTCCTAAGTTCTTTATTTTTTGCCTTCATTAAAGTTTTGTGCTCAGATACGTACTGATCCAATAAGACTTGGAGACCACCCGGCAGGTTTTAACGCCCGACAACCAGAAACAAACGTTTAATTATCCCGACAGCGCAGAAAAACGGTTCCGATGAAAGACATGTGCCTTATCGGTTCGATAGCCGGTCGACGATAAATCTTCCGTTGGAACCCCAAATTACAGGCAGGGCACTCGGAGTCGGACTTGGAGTAAAAAAATCTCCTCTAATGCCGGGTTTTGGGGACCAGCCATCCATATTCTTGCCCCACAATTCTCCTAGGGGCCATTATTGGAAGGCATTTTCGTCGCTGCAGTAACAGACTACTCGGCTGTTTTAAAATGTTGATAAATTGCTGATTTAAAATGTTGCTGTTTTAAAATGTTGATAAATTGCTGGGATACTTGTAGGATGCCATTAAATTTTGAATGTATTCATACCGTAAGGGTACCAGTAGTCATAAGGGATCATAATTATTAAAATGATACGGATTACTACAATAATAGCATCTCTCATACCATGGAATGTGTTTGTCAAATGTGGCCCATAATGAGTCACGTGCCCTAAAAAGAAGCAAATATATGCGGTTTCTTCGTATAAATAATAATTATACAAGTCGGACGTTCATTTGACTCGTAGATATTAAAATTTGCATAAAATCTGTTTTAATCGGTCGGTGAACATTAGTCAACTCCATTATCTTATTATTGATAAGATCTATTGTAGTTGGTTAAATGGCCGCAGTCAGTAGTCTTCTAGTCAATAGTAATACGAATTAAAAAACTTCATGGAAGAGTAGTTTCATAGTCGTCATCGGATTGATGTGCGGTACGAGCGCAAAGAGATGCCTAAACGATAACATCAAATATGATGACTTACAAGAGCGGAGTTCGGCGAACCGGCATTGAGGAACAATCAAACAGCTCATGCTGAATAAGCATTTAAATCTGGATCAGCGTTTATATTTCAATGGAGCCTCCAGTCAACTTGATAACGAGTGTGCTATAAATGATAATTGGGTATTGTAGTAAGTCAAGTAATAGAAGTTGGATGTCCGAATCCTTATGCACTTATACATAGGTTCGAATGGTAGTAAGGAAATCGAGTAGCCCAATGTCCGAAAATCTAAGAAATCGAAAAAAAAAATTAGGTTGGATATCACAGAAAACAGAATAATTTTAAAAGTGCCGCTTCAATCTGCAAAGAAACTAGATATTATCTAGATAGCACAGCAAACAATCCAGCCGCGACAAAAAGGACTCCTATCAGGTTGATCCTATCATAGATTGATCATCTATCTCCCGATCATAAATCATGATTGAGCTCATTCTCGGTTGACAGTTCTCGTCTATTCATTCAGCCAATATGTATCCAACACTATCTTAGATAATAATACAGAGATACTTTGATGGTATCGACAATATTTATTGATTGATATATCTTAAACATTACAATTTTCACCCGATTTAAATAACTCAAAAATTTATCTTTGCTTCCGGAGTTCAAATGACGTATTTTACTATTCAAACCTTATTACATCCTTTAAAGTGGGGAATACATTTTCTTGAAGGGCTAAGAAAGGAACCGGATATTTTTAGATAGTTAATTTTAACTATGTCATAAATAGTTAGTATATAGATGGTTTCACTTATTTTTTTTATTTTTTTATAGTTTTCTTTAGTTCAGTTCAACAGTTGTTATAGATCATTGCGCATGTGCGATTTTTTTTTATTTTTTTTTTTTTGTGGTACTCTCATGATTGCGAAATGACATTTGCTTTTGCCCTTTTTTCACTTCTTCTTTTACAGTGATAACTACTTAGCAATTTACTGACGTTTATACTATATTTTTTTATCATCGACTTATCACTTTAACCTTTCTAAGTGATAATAGTTATTTTTTTTTTTGGTTCCTCGCCTTGTAGGCTATACGGGGTTTCCCGGGCCAGGGGAGAGGGTGGGGATTGATTCCGAAATTAATTAAATTTTCGCCCTGGCTCCGGGTTTTGAACTGATAATAGTTATCTTTTAATCTCTTGACCTCTTGCTATAGTTTTGAATTATGGAAAGTTAGTTTACTTTATTTTTAATTTTGTGCTTTCGCCTCTACCCTAAATAGTGATTTCCTTTACTTAATATTCAATATATCAAATTATTACAGATCTATTCTATTTAAAACTATAAATATAGTGATGCTTCCCTCTATATTATCTTGTATAATATTACTATTATAATGTTAATATGTTTGATTGTACGAAATTAATTCAAACAGGTACTATTAATAATATTTTGAATTATAAAATATATAAAATTAAATTTTAGGAGAATATTGGAAGGGGAGGCGTACATTAAAAACAAGACAGAACGAATCCATCTCCTCTCGATTATTTACACTGTAACCGAGGCCGTGAAAAGAAATATATGTACCCGTAGCCACATATATATTGTACCCGTAGGCGACTGAGAGACAGCCATTGTCTCTCAGTCGCCTTTCCTCTCGAGATCGTAAAATTAAGTAGCTCTTAAATTAAAACTTTAAAGCTTATACTTTCAAATATATAATTCTTTAAAATAACTTTCGTCACAGAGCTGACTTTAAAAAGAGAGGGCTCAGCGAAGTCGACATGGTGAGAACAGCAAAATACTTAGTTCTCAGAACTTCGACTCGGCACGTAGATCTGGATGTTACACGTGACAAAAGTGTTGTACTTTTAAAGATATGGGATAGGCGTAATAACGTGGTGTCTCAGGCTTGCATCCGGTTTATTGTTTTAGTACAAAACTCGATGTCTCAAAACCCCTGATCAGAAACAATACTTACATCGTTTAAGACCATATGTCATCTCTCATATCGATTTTTTTGGTGGTTTTTATGTATACACTTTACCTCAAGTATGACTAACACCAACGTTTATTAAGACTGTTTTTCTTTCTAGTATTTGGGTTTCTCTGTCTGTCCTATTACCCATCTGCTGTCAGTTTAGCGGGGCATATCAAATGGTTGTGTATCAAATTAAATTAAAAATGCAATCAAAGATGCTCTGCTTTTGTTTTTCATTTAAAGATAAAAATAGTGAAGGCAACTTGCATTCTATAAAACACCAAAATAAATAAATATTTCTTTGTAAAACCTCCTCTAATTTACGTATACGTGTTTTTTTTTAAACTTAATTATAACTATATTTTTTGAAAATTACTCATGCAAAGGGAAAAGCTCATTTTTTATTAATTTAACCCCAATTTTCATATTTTTCAGCTCAAGATGAAAATAAACATACTTTTTTGTATTACATTTACCTTTAATAATTATAAAATACTCATTTCTTCTTAATTATTGCTTTAAACTGTGAGAAGCGGGTAATATAAATAAACTAAACTACTTTCAGTTTTAAATTTTATTTTTTTTCACAATGGCTATTCAAACACACTCAGACGTTATCAGTTGAGTTATCCTACAGTAGCTGTATGTACAGTTCACATTAAGGTAGTAAATTATTCTGCACAGACATTTACGATCCTTGTACAATTTCTTGTCCAAGGCCCCGTAAGGCGATTTGTCAATTAGTTCTAAAATTAATGTAGAGCTTTTTTACAAGAATATTATTTTTAAATTAATTATAAATAATGATTTTATAGCATTTATATTAATTATTTTTTAAGGATTAGACTAATTCGTTTTTTTTTTATAAGTGGTAATTAATGTCAGTCAATATAACAGCATTTTTATTTACTAGTTTTTATATCAACACTAGCCTACAATAAATATTAAGGGATTTAGTCAGTGAGATTTTCTAAACTGCTCCCTGTTTTGAATAAGGGTCAGGATGGGGGTGATGTTCTGAGGGCGAAATTTAGGGGTTGCTTCAGCTGCTCGCAGCCATGGCAACACCACCTGGTCCCCACACGAGTCCATACAGCTGATGTAATTATCTTAATACTAAGAATACAGTACGATAATCGTTTTTTATATTATTAAACGGTTTAATTTATTGCGTTATATGTGAGTCTATAATCTATAAATTAGCGAAACTTGTGAAAAAGATGGCAATTACTAATATCAAAAGAAGCAATGAAAGATATTTATCATCATCTTAATTCCTATCTTCAGTATTGTATTAATTTAATAAAATTATCTATACTTTTAAATTGCTATTGTAATAATAACAATAATTTATCTACAACTTAATATTGTTTGCGTACTATTTTATATAGAGAAGGTAAGTTATCGATATTTATATATCGATAGTGTAGGTAAACACGAAATTCGTCGTCAGTCAAACCACTTTTCTTCAAAGGACATACCAGTTTCCTGTATGTTTTATAATATTACTTGATTAGGAACTATCTTTAGAAAGAAAGTGGGTTTTGTATTTGAATTTTTGTAATGATATTTTTTGAATAATAAGTACTTAGATTAAAGCAAATAATGTAACCCATTTATAGGAAAATTAGTTGTAAATAATTGAATATGGGAAGCAAATCCACAAAAACCAGTTTATCGATCTATTCTCTACAAGTTGCTAGACAGTTCAAATCAGGGTTCAATATTGTCGTAAGGAGACTAGGTCTTTATCATAATAATAACAATAAATATTATCACTTTTGTTACTATGTACTGCTCAAAACTAGTATTTTGGGAACTAGGATAAACTTGGGTCATTCCTTTGGTATTAATTGTGTAGGTTTGGAATATTCGATAAGTAATTATTAATATTCTGGTATCTAAATCACACACAGGAATGTTTCTTTTGTTTATCAGGAATTATAAATTACTGCTAATACTTTTATTGATTCTTTCTTAATTTTCTTTTGTTTATTTGAGCCAAAATAAATAAAATACATCTATAGCATGAATAAATAATAATATCGAACATAACAGAATAATTTGTTCCGCAACAACCTATAAACCTTAAAGATACCGCCTTCGCTTCTAAAAATTAGTCGCTATATATTTATCACTACATGGATAGCCCTAATGAGACTAATTAATATTATTCAACGTTGTATGTTCATTAGCGGATAATATATTCCAGGAATAATAAAATGTCACGGTTTGTTTATACATTTGTCGTATTGTGTTAATATTTGTTTAGCTTTTTATTGTTTTAAATTTTTATGTTCCACAACTCCCATTTTTTGATCAGTAATATTTGCTATTTGGTTAGATTTGAAACTGAATTTGCTTGTAAAACATTATTATTTACCTATTTTTTCTATTATTCCCCTGCCTACTTTCAGCTGTCTTAAATTGATACGCCGTAGCTGTTGGATAAGATCCATTTTGCTGATTTGTAAAATGTTGTTTCCATGTTTAGTATTCCATGGTCCCCATTTAATTTAACTAAAACCTGCGTTGTCGATCAGATGCAATTTTAGGTTATTACCTGGTAAAAAAAAAAAAAAAAAAAATGTTTGTAGAATTATTCTTAGCAAATGCTTATTTATTTCAAATTAAATCCTATTCGGTATGAATGAGAGTGATGCAAGATTGCGAATTTCAACATACCACCAACCCTAATCAAAGGCTTTGACAGAGTGTAAAAAAAGAGAAGACATTGCCGTAATAAGGGACCTGTGAGGTGTAATATTGGCCTCAAGAGCTAGCACGTTTACAAGTTAATGCTGTTAAAACCACACCTTTCCTCCGGCCTGTTTAATTGAGTTGTTTATGTTAATTATAGTTATCTGTACGAGGCAGTCCAGTAAGAGATTCTTTTTTGTTCATATTCGAGATATAAAAGATGCCTCGGTAACGTCCTTAGTTAATGTTGCGGTTTTGTTAAGAATGTCTTGTCTGTCTTGGTTTCATATGAATTGATTAATTTATTAAGGTTAATAATTGATCGGGCGATCACACCCTAATTCTTTTGAGGTGTGGGATGTCAATAATGTAACCTTAAGTCCTTTAAGTTGCAATCATTTACCTATGACCAACCTGAGTGTTACCTTTTCCTTTGTAACCTTTTTTAGTCTTTCTATCCTCATAGAGGTGTTTGATACTTTAACCACTTGATACGCCCGACTGTGCTTCTTACAGCTTAAGCTAGTTAGCTAGACTCTACTCCTAAAGTTTCTAACTAGACTGTATAAAGCAGGAGGGTTGTAGGTAGAAACGGATCACAATTGAAAAGGCAACAACTTATCTTAGGATACCATTAATACGCTCACCTCAATTTAAATGTGTATTAATCAATTTAAATGTAAATACTAAGGATACGATCTGTTTTCTTGGTTTATATCGCTAAATGCGATCCCATTTCCAATCGCAACTTATCGGCAAAAGCAGTCGTCCGTGACACCCTTACCTTTCTGCAGTTCACTTTCACTTTATTTTCGCAATGCCTTTCTTTGCCGCTTGAAGAAAATGTATTGTTCACTCCTGTTATGGACAGCGGACAGCTTTTGTTTGGCAAAAGAAAAAAAATCTAAGGTTTAACTAAATAAGCTGAACAGGACATGTGATATATCACTCTTGCTGAGCCGAATATTACCTCGATGCATTAGATTGGATTAGAGACGTTCATTTGTAATTGTGATCACAAGGCAGGGGTTACTAAACAGATCCCCTCCTTTTCCAATCAACAGTCACTAGGTTTCTGCATACAGTTATAGTGAAATTTACATATTCTCATTTTCATGAACATGGCAAACAATCAAGGCGGCCTACCTTTTCCATTACCATCTTACCCAGGCCCCGACCTGTACATTAATGGAAACAGAATTGGAACTAACCATAATTGTTCCGCCATTAGCGGAGGCTGATAGACTCCTGGCTGCCGTAGATCGTGCAGCTCCCCGTCCGAGGTCATCCATCCTGGGATATAAGACCGGAGAAGGTCTGAAGAAGACGGTTCCCCCCTGTATAGAGCACAATGGAGTGGTGAATTGTGGGGCCTGTGTATCCATCAGGGGCTATTGTCGCCCGACTCGACTCCGTTCGGCCTTCATGCTTTCTACACGGCTCCATCACTCGCTTGGATGCACATCGTCGGGGTTGTCGTATCCATCCTGGATAAAGACGTCTAAACCATCTATACATTCTTCACTTAACTAAAAATAACATTTATATAATCATATAAGCGTATATCATTGACTGGATAGGAAACAAAGTATCTTAAATTGAAAGGTTCAGGACTAATTGAAGTTGTAAAATTAGATCAACAAAAGAAATTGAAGCTCCGTTAGTTGCTGCTTAACCCAAAAAGTTGAAAACATTATTGACAAGAGTTCTCCTCTACAATTTTGAAAGGAAGCCTTCATGTTCCTAATATGGAAGTTGTTTGGCTCGACTAATGCCTACACCCCATCTCTCGTATAGTGAGCTCCATAAATGGGCGTTATTAGCTGTAAGAACAGGACTGCTGTGTTAAAAACAGAAAAATATTCGTAGATGAATCAAATATAACAAGAGAAATCACTTATCTCTTAACAATTTCGACCAGCATTTTAGTGCCTATATTCTAAATATAGTTATATTTTTTTTTTATGTATCTCTGCATTTAGAATTTACCTACCCATATATATAATATGTATTTTAAATAAAAATGTGTATAATAAATTCTACATTTGTCATTTGTAGAAATACTATGTACACTAACGGAGCTTCTTAATTTTGAAAGGATGTCATCTAAGCATGTCAGTAATCGTCTAAGTCTTGTTCTAACCACTGGTCTGTTAAAAACGAATTGCCAATCCCGCTAGATGACTTCCTCTTACTTCTTAGCTTCTGATCAAGGTCAAGAGAATACTCTCTTGAAGACGCCACATTGGCTGTGGCCATGGCTAAGGGCCTTTCAAAAGGGTTATAAACCTAGAAACTTAATTCGGCTTTCCAGAAAATAGTTTTTTTATTCAAACCAGTTTCACATTTCTTAAAAATAAATCAAGTTGAAGTAGTTACATTATAAAGCCAAGTTAGGTATACAGTGTGTCTTATAAACTCAAATTATTACATCAACTATGTGTAATAGAGATGCTACATATTAAATTTATTAATTGGTACATTAACTAAGTAAGACGAATTCAATTTCATATGTAACTTCCATGATCGGCCTTGGCTTCATGTTAATTATGTGCTATCTCCTTCGCCTCCCGACGGCAACGGAATTATTCTGACTCCAGACGCCTAAGCCCTGTATGTATGCAGGCTCCACGACCACACAAGCGCGTGTTTCTTTGTCATCGACTGTTATACTCATTACCGACAACAGTCTGCACGCCCAGTAGCGTATTGAGTATTCTAAGAATGATTGTAACGTGATCGGAATCGGAACTTGTTACTTTGGTATTCGTCTGCCCTCTAGGAGTGAGTGTATAGTTGCACAAAATGGTGAAGGTTCCTTTCAGACCAGACAGAAAATTGGAATTTTGAATTATCAAGCTTTTACACCATAGGATATTTAACTATACTATATTTTGAGAGAATTATGTAGATTTGTGAAAGTTTTATTTCATATATTCGATCAGTAAAATTATTACTGATCCTACTTTATAATAATATTTGAAGGATACTCAATGCAAATGATAGAGAATTATATACAATGGAATAAAAATTGGAATTATCTAAAAGTCGGCGCCAACGAAAAAGTATGAAAAACAAAAACAACTAAATACTTGGTAGTATATATGAAAAATTTGCGATTATCTAAACTTCATCTGATTAAAATAGTCTTTAATCCTAAACTTGAAATCATTCAAAAGACTTTACGAATTAATCAATCAAAGATTATATATTTTGTATTTTGTCTGTTTAAGTAAATTCTTTATGTCCCAAAATATTTTAATAATGGTATCAGCAACTATATCCTGTTTATGATAGGAAACTCAAGTTATGGAACGACTGGGTGCGCAACGAACAGTAATATATTCCCTCATTAGGATGCAACCGAGAACCGTGCTACCGTGTGCCTCCTAGTCCCAAGTCGCCAGTTCCTTAGCCAGCTCTCGTGCAATTAGCAGCTGGACCCCCCGAATTACTGCTTCGCCTCATTCCTCAAGAGTGCGTTGAACCTTCCATGTGACCTTTCTTTTTGGCTGAAGTTAACAGAATCAGGAAAAATTTTCTTGCTAGGTAGTTAAGTTGACTGTCCTCCTCCTTTCTGTCTCCTATCAAAAGTTTTTTATTAAGAAATATTGAAAATTAAAGGGTTTATATTTTAATCATTATTACTTATACTTCATCGTATCTGTTTACTTTTGGTTTTGTTTTTGGTCATATAAATCTCATGATTTTTTTTTTTTGTTTTTTTTCCAGAGACACAACTCTTATGCACTGAGGTATTGGATTTGTGAAGCATTGTGCCTTGTCAACATCATCGGCCAGCTCTACCTGATGAACAGATTCTTCGACGGAGAGTTCATGTCATACGGCCTTCGGGTGATGACCTTCTCAGAACAGGCACAAGAAGATAGGATCGATCCGATGGTCTACGTCTTCCCAAGAGTGACCAAGTGCACCTTCCACAAGTTTGGTCCTTCCGGCACTCTGCAGAAACACGACTCCCTGTGCGTCCTACCACTCAACATAGTCAACGAGAAAACATACATCTTCATCTGGTTCTGGTTCATCATTCTTGCTACCCTACTCACGCTGCTTATCATCTACAGAGCCGTGATTCTCACCTGTCCGTCCGTCAGGCCGAGGCTACTCAGAGCTCGGAACAGGATGGTACCCCTGGAGGTTGCCGAAGCACTTTCGAGAAAGACGAGTATCGGCGACTGGTGGATACTCTACATGCTCTGCAGGAACATGGATCCTCTCATATACAGGGACGTCGTTTCCGAACTTGCCAAGAAAATAGAATCTGCGAGAAGCAACAGTCAGTAGGCACTAGATCTTGGACCGTGCAAGAAGCCAGCAATAACATTCAAATTTTGAGGGCTATCCTGTCGAGTGATGAATGCTGCTTATGCTTCAGTTGTTTGTTACATTAATTAGTAGAGGTACATATCCATTGTACTTCGATTACGTTAGCGAAATACTTTTTGTTTGATTCATGTCTTCCATTCCACAAAAATGCCTGCATTTTTCCTAACCATGACTTGTATTTTGTAACTATTTTAGGCTAGGTATTCATGGATCAAAAGACTGTTTAGGTTTTTAAGAACTAGTTGATTCCATTGTAAAGTCTACACATATTTTATCTTGAAAAAAAATCATACAATAACAGCTACCGTAGTGACAATATACTGTTAACTGAACATATCAAAATCATATCAAATTCAGACTAAGTACTCAATTGAATTATTAAACTATAAAATTAAGATGACGAACATATTCTCTTAGTGACAGACAACTGGGCAAAATATATATATAATTTATTTTTAAGCTCATGGTAAAGAATGTGAGCGTATTGCTTCTGGCGAGCACATTTAAGCCCAAGACTGAAACAGTGCCTTGAACGCTTCACTCTTGTATCGACTGTGATTGTATTTTCCTATATTTAAGGTAATGGTTGATGATGATTGTTAAATGTATACAATGAATCTTTTCGATTTATGTTTATTTATGTAATTTACTATGTAAATAGTCTTTCGTATATCTGTTGGTTAAACAATTGAATAAATTATTAGCCAGTATTTATGAGATGTAAATTTTGTATAACCGTTGAGTTAATACTGTTCATGCATGCAATTTGATTTTTTATTTTATTTATTATTTTTTGCCTGTTTTTTTCTTTATTTTTTCTTTTCTTAAATTTTTATATTGTTAATGGCACCTAAAAAAGAACCTTTATAAAGACTGCCTTTTGTGAAAATCTCGACAAAATTACTTTAATCATTCCATATGTAACATCAGTACAAAAATATTTTTGGAGGTGCCTTTTAAACAGTTTTTTTATTTGAATAAGTTAATGTAGTCATTAGTGTTTATCTATTCCATGCTCAAAAACATAATATATATTTTTATATTGTGGTCTATTTTGAGAATCAAACTATAAATATATTTGGCATCTATTTCATTATGTTATTTACATGTTTTGTTTTTTTTGTATTTCATATAACAGAATTATGAATATGCGTTGTATGAATTGTATTTAAGAATTTGAAAATAATATGATTTATTATATTATATGCTCTTTTTTTTTTTTTTTTTTTTTTTTCCCCCTATATCATGAAAATTCATAAGAATTATGAAAATTAAAACAAAAAAAATTCTATGCTTATCTTTTATACAGAAATTTACAGATTTTAACATTGGAATTTTAATTAAAATAGCAATGATCAAATAATTGCACAAGCCTGATTAAATTTGAAAGACCTGATATTGACTTTCCTGATAGGTTGACCTTTGAGGTTTATTGGAATCAATTGGAAAATTAGAGGACGCCAAAATAATCATGGTCGCCTCAAAGCTTGACAGATATAGGCCCTCCAATGTTTCGAAAGACAAACCATTGATGATTATTAATTTTAATTCACAGCTAGCTGGAATCTGCGCGAAGATTTCACAAAGTTATTGAGTCATAGCCCCCATTATAATTGTATTTTACTTATTAATGTTAAAATTTTATACAATACATTTATAACTCTGATGGGCTGATAAGGTGCCCGGCTGAGTGTTGGGAACCATAAAAGAAGTACAGACTGCAAATTATTTTAAACTAGGTGTTTTTGAGTTAGAGGCGTTGGAACACGGTTTCCACCAAAATCGTAAAAATTACAGATTTTTTATGTACCGAACCCGGCTAAACCACTAAACCGATTTAAACTTCAAATATATCATTCTATTTTCAATAGTTTAGCCTCTTATAGTAAGAATAAAGCAATACTTTGTGATCTGTAATTGTACTTGTATGTATGACTTGTATTTGCCGAATTATATGCGAGAAACTGAAAAAAAATCCCAAAAATTTCACGGATTTTAGACTAAAGGCGCTAAATACGTTCACGTTGTAATTACTCTGTCTCCACAGCAGTAGCCAAATTTTAAAATTAATGAGCTCGTTTTACACAAAATTTGATATTATACACCTATTATAGGTAATATTTTTTATTTGGAGTAACCCTCTTTAAATTGTAGGCTTGGGAACCTGAGCGTAATTCATTTTTCCGCTAAAGTGGCTAAATTGACAATCGGTTTTGGCGAAAAGACTTAACCGATTTTAATTTTAAGGATCTCAGTCGACGCGAAATTTAATGTCCTTGTATTTTAGAAGGAACACATTTCCTCTGCGATAAATTGTTTTCGAGTTATTAAAGAAAATTTGAAAAAAGTTCGATAATGTCGGTATAGGTTTAATTAGGTATCAAAAAGTCGCGTTTTGATGATTTGAGAAATAAAACTCGACATTATTTTTACGAGGCTTTATCTGTTGAACTTGAAATGCCCCTAGTAGTTCCTCTTGTTCCGGAAGCAATGCAAGACCCGAACCAATTTCTGTTGTAAAAAATGTGATAGGCTCAGAAAAGACCAATATACAGACAACGAAGGATTTAAAGGGCTCTGTTCTGTCATCATCGTCGGAGGCCAATGTCTCCATTATGTTGGGAACAGCGATGGCTAGAATAGAAGATAGTAATGGGCAATATCATCCTATTCGGATTTTAATTGATTGTGGATCACAAAGATCATTTATATCATCTAGATGCGCGCGAATTTTAGGACTTATTAGATGCCTCAATCCATGGTTTTGGAGATAGTCCAATAAAGGGAGGTAATTACCAAACTTTTTGCACTCTTGTGCCCAAAAATAGTTTGTATCCCCGACTCCATACTAATGCTGTGATAGTCCCTAAGATTATTGAGAGTATACCAACCTGTCCAATACCAAGTGATATAAATGAATATTTTAAGCAGTATGACCTAGCTGATAATTAGTTTGGAAAACCAGGACCAATCGATTTTTTATTGGGGGCGGATTTATTTGGTCAAATCCTGACTGGTGGATGTATAAACCGTGAAGGGTATCCTAATGCTCTCCAAACCATCTTTGGTTATGTGGTCATTGGACCTCTAGGTCCTCAACCTTTGGTCAAAAATAAATCGATTTCACTAATTACATCCTGCGATCAACTTAATGACCGACTAAGCAACACCTTAGAGAAATTTTGGGAAATTGAAAAGGTCCCCGAAAATGTCAGAATGGATCCTGAAAATTTTATTGCGGATGAACATTTTCTATTAAATCATTCTCGAGATAAAACCGGACGTTACATTGTCCGGCTACCATTCAAAGATCAGGCCAGACCTGATGTGAGTAGTTCCTATAAAAATGCCATGACCCGTTTTCTAAAATTAGAACACCGGTTAAATAAAATACCCTTATTGAAGGAAAAATATTCCAACATTATCGATGAATATTTAAAATTAGGCTACGTCTCGCCTGCTCTGCGTTATGAAGGATAACACTTGTTCGAAACTACGCATAGTTTTTGATGCATCGTCATCTACTGAATTTGGCTCCCTCAATGACTATTTCCGTATCGGTCCTAAACTCCAGCTGGATATTAGGTATATGCTTCTTAATTTCAGATACTATCCTATTGTGTTTGCATCAGACATATGTCAGATGTTTTTACAAATATTAATCCATAAAGAAGATGTCCCATATCAACATTTTCTGTTCCGCACTGATCCATCAAAACCAGTTGAGGAGTATCAATTGAATAGACTCACCTTCGGTTTTTCTAGCTCTCCTTATGTCGCGATTCGTGTATTACATCAACTAGTAATAGATGAAGGAGCATCATATCCAAAAGCCTCAGAAACCTTAAAAAACCAAACATATGTGGATGATATTCTAACTGGAGCGAACACTATTGAAGAAGCCCGTCAGCTTCAGTGCGAATTGATAGCATTACTAAATAAAGGGGGTTTCAGTTTGTCAAAATGGGTGAGTAACACTCCAGAATTATTAAGCTCTCTTGCGGACAAACAAGAAATAATTAAATTCTTAGAACCTGACAATAAATCAGTGAAATTATTAGGGATGCAGTGGGACTCGGTTCTGGACTGTCTTTCTTATGATATTCAAGATATCAAATTAATAATGAAGAAAAGATGGATCATGTCAGCCGTTGCGCGAATGTACGACCTATTCGGTTACCTTGCTCCCGTCACCTTTAAAGCCAAATCATATTTGCAGAGGCTATGGAGTATAAAAGACTTGTCCTGGGACAGTCCACTACCTTCGGAAATAGCCACAGATTACAGAGAATTCTTTGACTCTCTTAAAAACCTACGATTCATTCAAATACCTCGTTGCATATTTCCCCGAAAGCCGCTCCACGTTACATTAGTGGGATTCGCTGATGCATCGGAATTAGGTTATGCAGCCACTATTTATTTGAGAGTTCAATTCCATGACAGACAACCAGAAAGTCACTTAATTATGTCTAAAACTCGCCTCGCTCCATTGAAAACATCTATTCCTAAGTTAGAGTTATGCGCTGCGCTCTTACTAGCCCAAACTAGACAATCCATTTCTAGCATTATTGACCCACATGCCAATTCCACTTACTTATTCTCGGACTCGTCAATTGTTCTTAGCTGGTTACGCCTTTCTCCACATTTATTAAAAACATTCGTGGCGAACCGCATTACACATATACAAGAGTTATCGTCGGAAAAGGAATGGTACCACGTTTCATCGTCTGAGAATCCAGCCGATCTTGCTTCCCGGGGATCCATACCAGTAGATCTAATTAATAACCAGTTATGGTGGCATGGTCCTCAACGGCTCACACGTGATATTTCTGAATCGCCCGATATTCTTCTTAATGAGGCTGTGTCAGTGCCAGAAATAAAACCTAACGCTCTGGTATGTACAAGTCAGGCATCAAATTCCTACATGATTGAGGTAATGGAAAGGTTCTCTTCGTTTGGTAAATTAACGAGGATATTTTCCTACATTGCCCGATTCCTAAGGAACTTGAAGATACCTCTTACAGAAAGGAAACATGGATCACTGAGTTTAGGTGAATTACCTGAAGGGACTCGACTTTTAATATTATGCGTTCAACAGCATTACCTTCCTATAAAATAAAAAAAAAACGATAAGAGCTCTGCAATCATTATCACCCTTCTTGGATAGCCTGGGGAATTCTCAGGGTGGGCGGTCGTTTAAAAAACAGTCCGTTGCCCTATAATGCCAAGCACCCGATAATACTTCCCCAAAAAGCGCACCTTACAAAGCTATTGATTGATCACTACCATAGAACTTACCTCCCCACCCCGGTCCGCAACTATTACACTCACTTTTGCTGCGGAATTACTGGATAATATCAGGAAGAAGTATAATTCGGCACCGTGTTCACAAATGTATAACTTGTTATAGATTTCGTTCAAAGAATTTCACGCCTCTTATGTCCGATCTACCACCTTCGAGATTCGAACAGGGAAGGCCGTTTATTATAACTGGGGTTGATTTTGCCGGACCGTTTATGACTAGAGTCAAATAAACGCAAAGGTAGTATCCAAAAATCATACGTCTGTTTGTTCGTTTGCTTGAGTACTATGGCCGTACATCTTGAACTTGTGTCTCAGTTAACTACCGATGCTTTCCTCGCCTGTCTAAATAGATTTGTATCTCGCCGAGGGTTGCCGTCTAAAATTGTATCCGACAATGGGACTAATTTTGTTGGAGCAAGTAGAAACTTAAAGGACCTTTACCAATGGCTGAACCGGGAGGAAACTCTAACCAAGATTCAATCTCATCTTCATCCTTTAAAAATAGAATGGGAGTTCATCCCTCCGGTTGCACCACATTTTGGAGGTATTTGGGAAGCTGGGGTGAAGTCATTCAAACATCATTTGTGCCGAGTCCTCAAGGATCACGTTCTGAATTTTGAGGAAATGAACACACTTATAATTAGAATAGAATCTGTTTTAAATTCAAGACCCCTTTATCCTTTGTCAGCTTCTCCTGAAAATCTGGACGTTTTGACACCTGGTCACTTCATTATAGGTGCTCCCCTCGTAGCTGTTCCAGAATCTGATTACCTTGATACCCAAATAAACCGATTGTCGCGTTGGCAACTTCTGCAAAAATTTACGCAGGACATTTGGAGGAGGTGGAGAAGTGACTACTTAAATAGCCTACAGCAAAAGGTCAAATGGTCAAATCGGATTGATAATATAGAACCAAATGCTTAGGTCCTGTTAAGGGAACCCAACGTGCCACCTTTACAGTGGCCTAGGGGAAGAGTAGTAGTCCTTCCTGGCCGTGACGGTACGGTAAGGGTAGTTAAAATTAGAACTTCAAAAGGGGAATTCATTCGTCCAGTTGCGAAGTTAGCATCATTGCTGTCCACAGACTAATTTTAAGATGTATAAATTTTTGCCCATCGCAAAAATTGGTGGGCGGGATGTTAACGCTCATAAATTTTAATTTATTACTTAAATCAATTTGTTGTTGTTGTTTTTTTTTTTTGTTTCTTTTAAAATGAAGGCATTTATTTTATTTTATTGTTTAATTTCTTAATTTTTGTTAATAGGGTTTAATTTGTATAATTATTTTGCTTAGATTTTTTTCTCTCTTTTAATAATTTTGGTTAATTGAATCAATTAAATTAATGATGCGATGTTTGTTGGAAGACAAATGTTTATAAGGCCGTCTTAGTGCAGATGCTTTAATACGACAGCAGTGCTAATACCAGTAGTGTTGTATACAGTTGTGTATACACAGCCAGATTCTAACTTATGTAGTCTACTTATGTAGACGCGTCTACGGCTCTCATCTGCCCACTGCAGTTTTTGGAGACCGAGCTTTCGCCCACTGCGAACTGTATACGGCCCTAGCACCGACTCCTTCATCAGATGAAATTTATCAGCCTACTTCGGCTTCATCATTCTGCGATATCGCCCAGCGATCCAAGTGAATATTGACATTCTTTTCATTTATTGATTCATAGAAGCTTCTTTTCTTTTATTTCATTTTCATTTATTTTATTAGAGAGAAAATTTAATTTTGTTTGTTTCATTTTATTTGTTTGTTTTACTGTTTTATTTTGGGGAAATTATTTCTTTTTTTTTGTAAAAATGATTTCATTTTATATTAATGTTTTATTTTAATGATGAATAAATGTTTATATTTTCGGTTTCCTTTTTTTTTTAATCAATTGTTTATTTATATTAATTTAAGTTTCATTTTGGAGGTACTTTCCGAAGGGAATTTAACAGGACCCTTTTAGTTGAAATTTTCTCAGATATCCAATCAGAAAAGCTCCTAAAATGTGAAAATCTACTTAATCACTTTCCGGTTAAAATAGAAGCACATGGGAAACTAAATCAAAGTAAAAGGATTATTTGGTGCCCCGAACTAAATTATTGTTTGATTGAGAAAATAATAGATGAATTAAAACCACAAAATATAGCCGATTTTAAAAGATTAGCATACTATAAAAATAATAAAAAAAACACCGCGAGCCGCGATCGTTATTTATCACCCAAAGGGAAATATCCTATAAATAGTTTTTACGATTTGTTTAAATCTGTAAATACGATTGTTTAAACCGTCCTTGTATGTTGAAATCTGAAAATTATTTGCATTGTCTCCGTAGCGGAGCCCTCGAATGCAAAGGGTTAAATTAACCCAAACACGTTTACGGAATACATGACACCACTTACTATCAATATATAGTACGTGCAATAGCATAACTGAAATCCAAAATTCGTCAGGTTACACTTTAAAGCGATTCCTCTTTGTTCGTTAAACACATCTTCGTTTTGTGACCTATCCAAGATTCCTTACCCATTTCTTAATAAAGTTGGTCAAGATGGATAATGGTCGATTCACTAAAACGATGGTCCTATGCAAAAGGATAGATGAAGAAAACTAGTAATTTTCATTCGTATGAAGATTTCAATGGTTAGTTAAGGCGTTAGACTATTGTCCATAAGTAGAATGACATGTTCAGATGTAAAACAGTGGATTCAATCAATATGTGTAATCAGATCAAATGTTAAATCGGTCGACAAAAGCATAAGAACAAACGTAAAATAATAAGACCCAGAAAGCAGTTCTAATGATGAAGAACCGTATTAATAAGATTAAATAGCCTTAAAAACCCAAACTAGATTAATTTAAATTATATATTACGACCCTAAGTACTTGGATATTTTCTTCCAAGATGAACTCTAACCCAGGTCAAGAAAATGATAAGGGGAGGGGTGCAGTCCAAGCAGGGTAAGAACTCCTTAAAATAAACGAACTTTCTGGATTATCTCATCAACAATTGTAGAGGTTAACAACGCAGCCTAATAAAAACAATTGATGAAGTTAAGGCAATTAAAAAAATATATATACATATACATAATTTTTAAATGGTTGCCAGAAGCTGAGGTCAGAGCTCCGGAATTTGAATGTATGTTTAGTTTTTCAACTTTGACGAGTAAATAGCTCCCAGAAGTTGGAACATCTGGAACGAATCCTTGATGGACTAGTTCAACTATGATCGCTCGTCTCCTGGAACCATCGACTTATGAGGAATGAGATACCTAGTAGTGGAGGTAAATCTAAGAAGTTGTAAGAAAAGAGGCGGGGACAGTAAGAAGAACTCAGCCAGAGACGCATAGATCCCGATATGGGGAGAGTGGATTCCTTCCCTCCATCTCAGCTCCTCTTTCGTTCTCATGGTGCTCTACTTCCTTTTTAACCATGTCTTCGAAGCAACCTCAAACTTCTTAAGGGATTTTAAACACCATGCCAAATACCGAAGAATAAACACTCGCCTAAAAAACTGGAAACTTAATGTTTTTGTTTTAAAGGATGATTACGAGGAATTTATTTGTTCTAGTAGTTAATCTGGCTTATATATAATAAATATAGATGTATAGAATAAACAGGGATGGTACAGACTGAAATAATCCATTCAGGATTAATAGGGCAGGAGATAAGGCCATTTGTATAGAGACTTCTTTTCCCATCTCAACTCTCTTCAATTTTAAGTAGGTATATAGTTGTTGGCTTATTTCAACAAAAGAAGGTTTTATACCACAATAAGCCACCATTGATATGGGCGTCACCGCCGGGGGGCACAGGGCGGACGCGTCCCCCCCTAATATTTTGGAAGGAGACAACTTCTTGCACTCTAACTGTGACATGAATTGGCAATTCTTATACATACCTTTAAAATACATCATTGGAGGAAGAGTTAAATGTCCCAACAGTTGTTTTAGGTGTTGTTATTTCATTTTTTAGTTTCTTGAAATTTTACCTATGTATGAATATATTGATTCGTCCCCCCCCCAATAATTTGGAGCTGGTGACGCCCGTTACGCTTAGTACTAAGGATGTTCCATTGTCCTATTCGACACAAAGAATTGTCAAGCATGAATAAAGTGCATATTTAATATTGTCTAATCGAAATATCATTTCACTCCCTCGAAAACATAAGAATCAAGCGAGAAAAAAAGATCAAGGTGCAAAAAATTATTATATAAGTACCTTTATCTTCAAACTAAACGCACAGTAACTAAATACTTATGTAAAAACATTAATAAGACGAGATAGGATTTTCATATTAAGTAGGAACCAAAAATGTACATTCGTTTACTCTCTAATGCTGTTTTTCTCATACTGATTCATTATTTTCTTTATTAGGACCGGGAAAAAAAAAAAAAAAAAAAAAAAAAATTATCGTTTCTAAGGATATTTTCAATGGTGTGTATTTAAATCTGAAAAATTTTTAGTAGAGTCATCACAAAAATTGCGAAATCAACTTAATTGAATTTAATTGCACCCCTCCTCTTACTAATAAGATGAAGCTATGACTAAATTTTTATGAATGCATACATTTCTTACTATATTTGGTCAACTTGAGACTATTTCATCTATATAAAGCAGGCTATTGAGGAACTATAGAGCAGCAAGAATGTTTTGGAATATTTTCCTTGTAAAAAATAATTATACAGAAAATTTTTCAAATTTGGATTACCCATATCTTCACACCTGAATTATAGAATAATAAATTATAATTTTGCAGTGAAAAAATTTAAAGTTGAAGAATCATTTAACAGCAAATGTTAAAGTGCTTAATTAACCCTGAGGCCTTCAGATACATCCTGTTTATACGGAATTATTGTCCATGAATAAAACTATATTCGTGCACATTCATAGAAAATATTTTATATAATGTTTTATGGTAGATTGAGATAAATTAAATAAGTCTTCCAATTCATTTGTAACAAAATAAAAAATAAAAGAAGTAAAAAACTTAAGGAGTGTAGGAGCATACTGACCAAAAGTTAACTAACACTTTCTAGCTGGCTTAGGTTGCATAACGGGCCTGAGTTCCCCAAGGCAGGCTAATCCAGACCAGTAACCGTACTGTTCCAACCTTATAGTAGCTTCCAAGTAAAGTACATTGTATTATAAAATAAGAGCCTACAAGGATTTAAGGAACATATTAAAATATAATCAGAATATTACTATTAAGGAAAAAATTGTACAGTCTCTAAAATGCAGGAAAACGTTAAAGTTTCACTAATACAGGAGTCATCAGAACAAAAAACAAAACTAAATCGCATATCGACAACAACAAACAAAAGAATTCAGCTGCATGTTACATAAATCTATTGATATATATTCATAGTACATATGGACGTGGATTTGGGTGATAGACTGTAAAGTCAATAAATCTTTCATATGTTTGTTGCTTAAGTTCAATATTATAATTACCGTTGTTGTCCCAAATCACGATTTTAATATTTCAAAAATTTAACAATCACCTCCAATTTCTATTTTTTAAGGGTTTTGTAATTCAGCATTGAACAACGAATAATTAAAAACGGAAAGAAATCTCTCCTGTCTCCAAAAAAATTGCAAATACCGTCCCAAAAAAAATAAATACAGTGGAAGATGATAACTCTGCCCGATTAAAATCCAGAAATTTCTTAAAGATTGGAATCAATATTCAAAAAGTAGGTAATCAGGTACACATCGTTTTACTTGTAATAAGCGTGGTCTCTTTTAACTCAAATATTTTTCACCATTTCGTAACTTTTTTTTTTTATTTCATTACGACTTAATAGTCAAGTAATTTGAGTTAAAAGCATAAGATATAATCGCCATGACAGAAAATGTGTTATTACTTTCCCTAAATATGTAATTATCATGCGTGCAATATTCAACATTATATTTCTGAGCTGAAAACGGTGATTGGTTTGAATAGATATGATACTTTAATTAAACAGCAAATCCATTGATATCCGATATTCTGTTGGCAGGTGCAGATTCCTAAATGGAGTGAAATATACCAGCCAATAAAAACAAGTTAATTGTCAACTAATGTTGAATTGTCTTTTGGCTTAAGACCTCAGCTGCGAAGCAACTTTCTTTCCAGAACAACAAAGCTGGTTCTCTACAAGGTGCTAATACTCCCTGTCCTTGCTAATGGCTCGGAAGCTTGGACATTGACGAATGCCGATATGCAAACATTGCAGGTATTTGAAAGGCGAATCCCGCGCTGCATTTATGGAGGAATCCAAGTCGAGAATGAATGGCGAAGGCGTACAAACCGGGAATTGTATGTCCTGATGAATGGGCCTGATGTGGTTAGAGTCATCAAACTTGGAAGACTGAGGTGGGCCGGCCATGTGGCTCGCATGGATGACTCAGAAATCCCGAAGAAGACTCTCACCGAGACACTCCATGGAACAAAATAACGCGGACGGCCAAGGCTGAGATGGCAGGACAGTGTGGCCCATGATGCTAGGTCCCTCCTCGGAATTCAAAACTAGAAGGCGGCTGCACTAGACAGGGACAACTGGCGAAAGCTGATCAATGAGGCTATGACTCGTTAGCGGGTTGTAGTGGCGAATAATAATAATTTTCAACTAAAATTTTAGAGTAAAATAATTATAAAGGTTTAATCGCCCAAAGTCATGTATCTGTTAATAATTTTAATTCGTTGAAATTCGCAACTACATCACAACTAAAATACAACAGTGCATTATAGACAATAATAATGTCATGAAAAGAATTGTAAAGGAACTACACATTCGTAACAGGCCAATAGCATTTCTAAATTAGAAGGTCACGAGAAATTATTCCTTCCAGACGCCTCCAAGAAATAAAGGGAAATGTAAATTTGGCAACAATGTGTTCGCGGGATAGGTTGGGAGTTCATCATGAAAAGTATCTGGATTAGGACAAAGAGGCGAATATTATTTTAAAAATTAAATTAATGCTTCTTGTGAAATCTGTGTCTCATTGGCGTGTATGTGTAGTAATGAGTAATATGCATATTAGTTATTATTCGTTTGATGAGATATTTCTTAGCATGAGAGAAAAAAAAGAAACTTTGAATAAATAAAATGTTAAAAAATAATAGCTCGCGAGATTAAGTGTAAACGAACGGAATTATGTTGATTCCAGTATTCCCAGAACCAATTGATGTATATTCTTTAACGCAACTTTCCCTACAAATCCTCTAGGCTAGATATCTTCCTAAACTGATTCATATATATTTTTTTAGTTTCTTTATTTTTTTTCTTCAACACCCCAATTAAGAATTCGCCTCCAGCAATATTAGACCGTCAGAAGTAACCCCCTTCTTTTTTCATCCCAACACTATACCTACCTGTCCCTGCCGGTAATTAACTTCGACTGTATACACTCTAGCTAATTATTTTTAGAATCTTGTTTTTATTTTTTGTTTTTTTGTTCTTCTTTATACCTCTTCTTGTTTTATCATGTTCTTCTGTATACTCAGAAGCGGTGAAGAAAAAGAACATTCACTATATAAATTGTTTAAATCTACCAATCATCTATATCGCTAGTTGTATATAGCCCTTCAAGAATCTTCATATATGAATGTACATAAAACAACAACAACAAAATGTATGAATAAGCTGATATTAACTAAAAGGTATATAAAAAGAAAAAAAAAATGATAAATTTCATTTGAAAAAATTCTTTATTTATTTATTTATTTTTATCATTATTACTATAATTTCTATTTTTAAGATGACACGAGTTTTATAATTTATCTGAAAAACGTTCACAAAAAACATTTCACAAATTTAACTTGTAACGAAATAGAATTAGCTGCCTGTAAATGTTAACTAATATTTTTATTTATTTATTTTAACGTCACTTTATGCTACTATGGCTAATCAGAGGATGCTATGTAGTGCTAAGTTTGCCTATCCAGATATAATTAGGATAAGGATCTTTAACGAGTACCTGACATCGCACAGGCTGGGACCAATTTTCCGCCCCCTCCGAAGGACGGCATAACTATGGATTTTGTGGATGGAACACCCTTTAAAAATCCTAGGGCCAACTGCCGGGCTATGAATCCGCAACGTTTGATTAGTTGATTGTTATGCAGAGGCACATACACCATAGGTAAACCCGTTTAATTTTTTC
This sequence comes from Aelia acuminata, assembly GCA_911387785.2. Classification (NCBI taxonomy): domain Eukaryota; kingdom Metazoa; phylum Arthropoda; class Insecta; order Hemiptera; family Pentatomidae; genus Aelia; species Aelia acuminata. The sequence continues at coordinate 68,852,980 of OU426982.1, read as the reverse complement.
ATTTGAATTTAGTTTCTTTAAGTTATATTGTCACGGTGCATATTATGGATTGAGAAATTAGCTATGAAATGAATAACAATAATTCAAGCATTTAAATTAAATAGATTTAAATATAAGAAGGCACAAGCATCCTAGGCCTTGGAGGCTTTCAAAGATTTACATTTTATCGCACTAAAAGAGCACACATTACATGATAGGCAGTGGGTAGTAACAGTTATCTGCTGAATCAGGCTGATATTGATACAGTCACTCTCGATTACCTGATACCTTACCTTTACTTGATACTTTTAGTACCTGATATCCGTTATTCTGATGCCTTTTTATTACGTAATCCTTGGATAAGAAATACTATCGTCCGGGAAATTGCCCGTTAATTTTACAAGTTTAATAGCTTTTTAATCAATTTCTTTTTAATTTCACTACTAATGCAAAAATGAAATGTGATTTATTTGTCATGGAATGTATGATTTTCCTGTTATTAGTATTAGGTGCATTAACAAGTTTTAGAAGTGTTTTTTTCTTAATGCTTTCTAAAAATACCTAGGAATACCAGAAAGTTCCAAGGGGTATTGACTTTAGCCGCACAACAACAGTGGGGAAATGCAAATCAAAGAGAGGAGATATCTCAAGCTGAAAATGCAACCACACACAGCCCTGAGCCATCGCCATATCGAGAGAACACTTTAAATTCACCACAAGAGGACGTGCTACCGTCATGGCTGATGGGTTGGTCATGCACCCCTTTTCTTAGTCCAAGGCCTTCTGGATTTACATTCGATCTCAAACACCTTTTGTTAAAGATCCATAAAAGTTGGTAACAGCTTATGTTTCAAAAAAAGTTAAAAATAAATAAAAAAAAAGAGTAAAAATTTAAAGTGGTTCAAAATATTCAATTATATAACACTTTACTCCTTAGAGGCCGTGTATCTTCATTGACTGACCGGCCACACACAACCACACTTCCTGCCGCGAATGATCCGACATGCCGGATACGTAATGGAAGGCGTGAATGTAGTCTGAATTAATGAAGTACTTAAATTAAGCTATTATCGCGAATTTAATAGCAGAGTAATTAATAAGAATTAAAATAATGCCCTAATACTGTACTGATACTGCATGGATATGTAAGATAAAAGGCGTTGATGACCTTAGGGTTTTACGCCTGGAAGCCAAAATAAACAAACAAAAACTGCATGGATATCGTAAATATAACATATTTTACCACAGATTAACGATGATTACCGTTTAAGCTCACACGTAAACATACAATAAATATTTAAGATTGTTTGTTAGATGACGGAAGCATGAGAATTCGTCTGTAAATGACTTAATTGTATAAGGAGTATAAAATTATTAAAAGCACATAATCAGAATTAAAGCTCGCACGTGTGGTGAAATCTTTAAATATAAGTAAATGAAGTTTCCAAAATAAATATACTTTTGGTGGAAGGGGAAATGTTTTGATGAAAAAATATCTGTACAAAGGAGATTTTCAAAGAAAGTTTTATTTATTGGGTTCAGAAACTATAGGATTTATAATCTGAAACACATTACTGCCATTGATTGAGATCAAAGAGGATTTTAAATAATTGATCGATGTTCAAAAAGACTATTAAAACAGAAACGTTATTTTTTACTTCATATTTTGATTTGCGCATTTAGCAATTAAATTACAATCATCAATTAAACGAGATGGAGTGCGCTGTTATATTGGGCATATTCAGGCATGGCACATAAGTAAGAAAACTTAGCTAAAAGATTACAACTACCTAGCAGCACACAAAACCTAATTCAAGCTTGCATATAAAACTTCATAGAGATAACAATAGACTTATAAACGACATGCCTACGAATGACTTGCTTTATTGGAGGAGACTGAAAATGAGCTGGATGAGAGACCTCCTCTCTTGAAACAAGATTGGGAAGATGTGCTGTTGGGTAACTATCTTTCATCATGCCAGATAAGAATTTAGTAGTATCGTTCCAATTTTAGTATATGTACCGCCGAAGCGAGTACAGATAAGAATTTATAATTTAATAAAAAAATGTCTATGAGAATTATAGCCCATTAAAAAAAATTTTAATCTATATTTTATTAAAATTTTAAAAATAAAATAAGGAAACCAATTAAAATAAGCAATAATAACGTTAATTATCGCAAAAAAAAATAGTTTTTTAAAAATTTAGAGATAAATAGCGTTAAACAAAAGTAAAATATATATATTTGTGAGGTGCATTAACCTTTAATGTACACAAACGTTTTCTGTCTACAGCTATTAAACTTTTTATATAATAAAACAATGACCATTTCAAAAGAACCTACATTCCTCATTAATATCAGTATTAACACCTCAAGTCAATTTATTTAATCTAATCATTAATTTTCGAGAGAACTGTGCACGATATGAATGATGTAAGGGAGCATCATTCATATCGTGCCCAGTTTCGCTAATGATTATTATCATACATAATTCAATCACTGCTACATTAATATGAACGTCATCTAGACATTCTTCAGGCCAAACTTAATACCTCTGCGTAATAATTATTAAATGGTGCTTCTTAAGTTTAGGTGCCTTGAAGATTCATTGGTATGTAGAAACGATTCTTTATTGCCAGAATAAAATTTATTTACTTGGATTTCTCTTGTCTCAACAAATTAAACTAAATTTGATTGTATTGTTCGGATATTTTCACAAAAGTAGGTATATATCTAAAAACATTTTTCTTTTGAGTGGTCATCCAACATATTTACTCAATTTTCGAAGAAGCAATATTAACGACTGGAAACACCAATCCAAATCGAATACTCATTTAAAATTCCTCTGTATGTTTATTTCTTTCCGTCTTGGTCTAAATAAAAATGTGAGAAACAGTACCTCACTTAAAACGGATTCTCACGCAGCTCAGAGTGTTTGAGAAGACAAACAAAATTAAAGCTTCTGTTTTGGATCAAATGTTAATGATAATGTGCCATTCATGTTCGTTGAGAAGGTAAGTACCTGTTCTTAAGCTCAACAACGCAAATTATAATCAAATGTCTAAGCGATAAAAAGTCATTCAATGGCATATGGCTAAGTGCGTATGGTAATATCTGAGATCTCCTTGGCTCAACAATGCAACAAAGTATTCCCCGACCTCTTCTATGACTGACCACATGTCAAGGGTATTTAGGCTTATTTCGGTTCTCATATACAGGAACTTCCGTATAGAGATAGATTAAATACTCATTATCAGCAGACCACAACCTCCAAATCCTTCGGCCTTTCGTAATGAGATATATATCATACCTTACTACTAATCTTCATGCTCGAGTACAGAGTAACCTTTCACTTCCTCGAATAGAACTGTGAAATACATATAAATCGCAGAATTATTCCATCCCTATTCCCAATCGGATCATAGCATAAGGATGTACTATAAGGCTAGATAGCACTATACTGGGATCAACGTCGACTGGAAACAAATACATGATTTTAAAATAAAGTATTAGCTATATGAGGTCCATAATTTTTACTATATAAGAAACATTAAAGATCATATTACAATTGAAGTATTTTATATATCAACGCTAATTCAATTTCAGTTCAACATCATGAACACATAAAATTTTTAAAGACCTCAAATAATAGAAAATATAATGGAAGCTAATTGGACATTGGTAAGTAATTTCGAAATCCAATTCCTCGCACCAACGCTACCAATGCTTATTTCTCGAAGATCCCGCCAAATGAAACGACAATCATATACTGATTAGAATTGGGCGCCAAAGTTCAGATTGTCCTCACAGGTTAACGAGAACTACATAAATGCCATTTAGCAGTGCCATTATTTTTTTAATTAATATGTTATAAATATTATGTATTAAGTAAAACAATCTACCATACTCAGGGGAAACCGGAAGGTTAAAACAAAAGACCCTGTTTGATCTAACTGTCATTTAAAAAAAAAAGATTAAGTTTCGACCAATTTGGCAGCTTTGAAAAAATGTGGACTGTATTAGGTTAAATTATTAATTATGTTAAAAATAATAAAAAAAGAATAGAATGTGAGAAAAATTGGTGTAACTATGTTTAATAAAGAACAACAATTAATGATATGATTACATGAAATAAATTTGGACCTGAATTTAGATTATAATAGATAAAGTAATCTTGTTGGCAGCATGCTTCCTTTCTTTTCATCGGCTTTCTGCGGTGTCCCCTCTTCTCTTAGCCTGTTCACCTCTCCGCGCCACTTCTCAGCTCAGGGAGCTCTGAACTCTACTCCATGATATTCATTATACAATAAAGAATGATCGGCTGCAGCAAAACTTTATGCGGACAGGAATGGCGATTGGAAAAATATGGCGACTGAATAATGGACATCACTATCTATATTATTATATTATGATTGTTTGTTCAATGAATCTAAAGTTGAGCGATATCTTATGGAACGCGAACAGACACCAAAATGTGCACGATGTACAGGGATTTTTTTTTTTTTCGAGTAATTTATTGTTACTAACAATGCTTCTTGAGCTCGAAGGAAGTAATAAAATATGGGTTCACTTAACGTTGTTAGTTGTAACAGAGATATTGTGAATGGTATGAATCCAATCAAACAGAAATCTAATAACGTTAATTTCGGGCAAATGATTTTTCCATTGTCAGAGTAAATGAATACTTATAATGTAATGGATTTACTGGCTGCACTGATAAAAAAAAAATTCTTCCTTTGGACCTAAGACTTCTTGAGGACGCCAGAACAATGAGGAGAGGAGAAGAGATGGAGGAACCGCCGCCTAAATCCACAAGGGGTGAAGGCCAGCCAACAGGTACTTATATGTACTTAGGCTAACAGGAGCACGTGCTGACCAAGGCTCGGAGTGGGACGTGACGGGTACGGCAAGGTACTTACCACCTCGTAGCAAGCTTCGATATCTGTCATTACTCTAATAAGGTTCTGGTCAGGTTCGATTTCCTTATCTGGCATGTCACTCCTCTTGCTAACAATAGTAACACAGTACCAACAGAACTAGTTACTTGGGTTTCCATCTTTCAAACAATGCAATGAGGTATATTATCAAACGAGAAAAAAAATGTGGCAAAAGATATACAAGCTAATGGAAGCAAGGAAAAATCAAGCATGGAAAAAATAAATATCCAACTGGTTTTGTTTTAAAACAGAAGACAAAATGATACAGCTATCCATGAATATAGTCAAGAAGGGTATTGAGAAACGAAGTAAAACTTTGTAAAAAGTAAATGAAGATAAAAATAGTAATCTACCCTTATAAAAAGATCTGCGTTGAAGAAAAAATTGTTCCCAAGAGTAGACCAAATTAAATATCTTGGCTCCGCATTAACACAACTAAATGAGGAACAGGTGGAAACAGAACCGCGGATGACCAATTAGAGTACCGATTAATGTAGAAGATGGAATAACAAAGTATAGCTGCTGGAAACTGGTCAGTCCAAATATGATCATGATGGCAAATAGGCAGGACATGTTCCTCAAAGCAAACCATTCGCCTCTACACAACAATGAATGCCTCAATAGTCCGAGTAGGCCGAAAATCAAATGGATGGACAGAATCAACAAAGAAGCACCTTACTGCAAAGAGTAAGAAACCTGAAGAACTCTGCAGGGTAGGCAGAGGTGGAAAAGACTGATTTAGGCCTGGTAAAAGATCTGTAAGGTTTACAATGCCGGCACAAAAAAAAAAAAAAAAATCATTACTAATGAAGCTAATCAATATTTCCAAGATTAAGATATCCGAAACCGAAAAATGTATCAGTTTAGCCATGTAACAGAACAATTCATTAATTTTTACTTTTAGTTCAACGGCTCGCCACCTAAGCCAAGAATTTATCCACCACCCCATCCCTCTGAATTTATCGCAACTAATCATTAATACCTATTGTTACATAGCCACAATCACAATAATAAACAAGGAATATAAAATTAACTACTTATAAATTAACCATTCTGTTTTCAAGCCATTCCCCAAGCGTACATAAAAACAAACATTTTCCCCTCTACCTTCTCCTCCCCCCCCCAAAAAAAAAATACTGTCATAACATTCCACTATGGGGACCTCTAGTTGAAATGTCAATCCAGTAATTCCTAAAAATAACGGATTGGTTATAATTCTAGCGCTCATGAATTAATATTTTCAACTTCTGATCTCATAACCGAAGTGTATCTATTTTAACAAATAATTAGAAATGTATATGACCATTATTGAGGGATAGCGGCAATAATTTTTCTTTTTATATTCTTCGAAATATTGTCAGAATGACGGAAATGAAAAGAAACAAACAATCGTTTATTAGGCACGGACAATTCCATAGCTGAGAAGAAAGCTCCGAAGCGACGAGAAAGACAAAAGGACATGGAGTTGACATAATGAGTGGTTCACCTGCTGCGGCCTGCAATCACGGGACCTCAACCTGTCCCAGCCTCCCAGCCCTGTCATCCTGAAGGATATCTTGCCTTATTAATTGCACTACGCCAACTCACAGAGTTATTTCGTTAAACAAAAAGAAAAAGAAAAAAAAACGGTACTTTTGCAACAAGAAGCGAGTGAACTTTTTATTTAGAAGCAAGATTCCCAAGTTGCGTATTAGATATTAAAATGGATCATCAAAATCATACTTGTAAGTTATTTTGTACTACTACTGTTGCCTATAAATAAAAAATAAAAAAAATAAAAAATAGCATGTAAGCAATGTAATAAAAAAAATATATATGTCGATATTTTCGTTGCGCAAGCAGGTATATATTCTAAATTAACGATTTTATATAATGTTCACTCTCAATCATAGATTTTTCTCTAGTTTAATAATGTTCTGATCCCTAAACCTAGTCTCAGATTTGGGCTGTCAAATTAACAAAAGAATGTCAAGGAAAACCGAAAACTGTACCAATTATCTTTAGCCAAAAGACCTAACGTAAATGAGGTACTTACAAGAACTTTATGGACGTACGGGAAAGAACTTTGAGACATCTTTAAAGCCTTAACATATCCAAAGAATCTATTCTTTGTAATGAAAATATTTATATATAAAGTCCCAATATCTATTTTGAAGTCCTTTTTGTATAACCTACCTCTTGGATTAACAAATACGAATAATTATTTAAGATAACAAATACTGAATAATGATTTAATTTAAACAATAACATCCGTTTTCAAATAAAAAAATAGTATAGGCAATCAATACTAGTAAGTTTTTTAATTTAATCTGTTCTAATAAAAAAAAAAACCCTAGAAATACCGCGGAATCTCAGCCATACCCGATTTTAAAAGCCGACATGGTGAAATCCGACAAAGGTTGGTTGTCCTCAATAGCAGCGGAGGCATCGGTTGCAGAAAGGGGAGATAGTGCAAGGAACTCTGGGAAATGAAAAAGGAGAATGGGATGACGAAGACATGTTTTTACTATTTTTTTTTTACATCCTCCCAATGATTTTCCAGGCAATGTAAAGGTAGACACCTTAGGCAGAGCGTTTACCTCTACTCGCAAGGATTCTCTTCTTTTTGTACTGTCTAGGAAATATAGTCCACATCTCGTCACGGAAAATTCAGTGTGTCGTTGATCACAGCTCTTATTTCTCCCTCTCTCTCTCTCTCCCTACATATATATATATATATATGTACGTGTGTGTGTGTGTGTGTGTGTGTGTGTGTGTGTGTGTGTGTGCGTGTGTGTGTGTTATTTATTTAATAAATTTTGTCTCATTTGTACTTTTTTTCGATTTTCTCAAAAACGGCTCTAACGATTTTGATAAAACTGGGTATTTGATGTATGTATATGCCCGAGATATGACTGAAATAATTTCATCAAAATTTATCAACCAAAGGGGGCATTTTATTTCATAAATTTTTCCCATTTTTATGTTTTTTTTCGATTTTCTCAAAAATAGCTTTAACGATTTTGAGTAAACTCGTCATGTTAATGAGATCAAGTATTCTTTAATATCAGGTTAGCTTTATCATTATTAAAATGTTCTTGGGGAAGGGTCCTTTTTCCTCTAAAGAACCTTTGACTTTATTTATATGGAGACAGTAACTGTCTCTCGTTTTTACTAAAAATAACAAATGGCTAAATATGAAATTTGAAAAAAAAAATCAAGTAAAAATATACAGGAGAAAAAAATAAAAATATTCCGTCACCTCATAAAATACGTTGAGCTCACGCATGCGGAGTACGCCCTTAATGGCAGACCAATGCTTTATAATTAAAAATGTTCTGTTCATCTATTGAAAATTATTTGTTTCATGGTAATTAAATGAAGTTTTCAACAACTACTACATAGAGAATCATAAAATCAGACGAATTGGAGTATTATGCTTGCATTGTCGAATCATCATAATTAAAAAAAATTATTTAATAATAAAGAAATTTAGATTACGTTAAAGAGCAAATACAAACAAAAATAAGTAAATCAATATGGAAAAATATGTGACTGAGAAATGACATTTAACAAAACACGCCAACTTCTAATCCAAGTAAGTTGATAAGTAAAAGTTGTATGTTGCGCGCATCGCACCAGATTTTTTTCATAGGACATATGTACATTCAATAAATCAATTCTGCACAACGTATATTTGTTCAAGCATTAACAAAGATTGTTTACATGGGTGCGGCAGATCGATAACGAAGTTCGTGAAGAATGTTTTTAAAGACGCGGATTTGTAGGAATCACGTACGAGTATATAGGTGATATATTGCTGCTACATGATGATTTTTTTCTGTAATGTACACATCACATGTAAAATAATGATAGTTGTAAAAAAAAAAAAAAAAAAAATTGTGTAAACGTAATTTAGAAAATTTAAAAAGAAAAAGCTTTACCCACATTAATTTACTTATTTTTGTTTGTTATTCGCCATTAGTTTTATAATTATTGCAAAACTTGAAAATCTTAAGTGATTTCGATTCATTATTAATTATTTATTTTATAATGGGAAAATATCCTAATTCGTCAATAGTCAAAATTTTTAAACCGTTTTTTGTTATCCTGAATACAAAAAACTGAATATCCTGAATGGAAAGAGATAGAAGGGGTATTTACAGTTCGTAGAAAATTGGAGAAACCGACAAACATGATTATCGATGATTGTTCCAGCAAAAATCACACTATATTTCATTCAAGATATATAAATTCATGTCAACTAAATAGAGAAATAAAGTTAGACGCCATGTTTTATTATATTTTGCATTGTCACATTGTCACAGATAAAAATAAAAACTATTTTATTAGTTCTTTACAGAGTGGATGCGTAGAAAAACACGTACTGCTAAATATATATATATATAAATATATTTTAACGTATAGTACAATATAAGCCTTACAGATTATATTGAAGTCGGAAAATCGAAGTCGAAATTTTTCACTATCGCAATACTTTCGCTTACTAAATTTTTCATGTATAGTTAAGTGAAAGTAAAAACACATGTCCTCCAATGATACTAATGAATTAGAGGATGAAAATCCGAGTTAAGGTTGAATACCTCACTTAATTTTTTTTTAATTTTTTTTTTTTTAAATTACTTTCTGATGTTAGAATGGTGAATCTTCGGTAAGATTATTTTATTACTAGTGTTTTTAAAACTTGAAATTAAATCGATATATTTACTTACTTAATTTCGTGATAGTACGAATAATAATTCTTAAATTTATACAGTTGAAAACAATTCTGAAGGAATAGATCTATTTACGCTAAGCTCCACAATATATATGTATAGTTTTGAAAGAAACCCAATATTCAAGACCGAGGAAGCTCTGTTGAGAACGCTTGGTTACCCTAAAACACAAAAAAAGTAAAAATCATTCTAATCCGGGTCCTAATATTGGCCCTATAATATATCCTTGGATTGTAATACATCCTTTCATTATAATACATTCTTTATTTATGATACAAATCGTTACGTCCATTATACGTTTGCGTGAGGTGCCTCCTGATCTCAGAAACTTTCATTATTAGATTAGATGAATACTCCAACTTCAACGCTTCCTTCACGTGTAAAACTATACTAACACAGTAAAGTTCTATGGGAACTTAAGTGTTCCCTTATTAGTACTTTATGGGGAGCAGGGCCCTAATGCACACACTTTATAAGGCTCCGATGTTTACCTTAGCAAGATGGGGCTGAGGGACATATAAGAGCTCTGGTCCCTGAGGTTGCGCCACTGAAACACATCTGGTGTCTGTGTACGTAAGTGCCACCATCAGTGGATGAGTCATTCTTAAAGATTTTGGCTGAAAGGGTACACAAAAAAAAATCAATTCGACCCCCAAAAAATGTATAGACATACAATCATAATAAAAAGCGAAAGAAGAATTCCCTAATTGCTCTATGATCGCTATCAATTTATAGATATTGGCCCAAATCAAAAAGGTCACATTTATTGGTCACCGTCGACCGATCAATCAATACCAGAACTACTGCCTTTATAGGACAAAAATAACGATTCATGATGTCGATATATATAAAACATTGATAATAAAATTGTTTTTTTAAAGTACAATATTTTCGAATTTTTTCATGTTCCAGCCTTACCAAGATAAGGTAATTCAAAAACAAGTTCGTATTTACCAATTCGTTAATTCGTTAGTTCCTGTCAAGCTTTCGCATCATAATTTTTTACATAGTCCGCGCTGATTATTTATTTTCAGCGATCCCTTATTTTATTCTTTTGTTTCTCATACAAAAATAGTAGTGATAATCCATCATTTAATATTAGTGATAATTTTACATGATAGGAAAAGGTTAGCTTCAGAATTGTTAAACAAGATTTGTGAACAAAAGTTTGTTAGTTCAGTTCTATGCAAATTTTAAGTTAATTTATCAACAAAAGTTCAATAACAAAAGTTTATATTATTTTCCCTCGAATAAATAATGGGCTTGATTAGTCAATCTTTGAATTAATAAAACGATTTAATATCCCTAATCAAAAACGAATAATCTAATAAATGGTAATTATCACATAACGAATTTGAAAAAAAAAAAATTAAATCAAGTTGGTATTTCACCAGTGATAGTCAAGTGAATATTAACTGAGTGCAAGGACAAACAAAAAGAACGCGATTGATTTTATGATTTCGCTATCTATTATATTTTAAAAATAACGTTAATGAATTTTTATTTATTCTTAGATTTTTATTAGTTTGATATTTAATTTTTAAATTATTAAAATTACGTAACATCTAATACCCTGGCATGATTCCTCGGTAGTATAGTGGTAAGTATCCCCGCCTGTCACGCGGGAGACCGGGGTTCGATTCCCCGCCGGGGAGGATACTTTTTTTCTTTGTCACAAAAAGTAATTTTAAAAATATAAATTATCTTAGGTGATGTGATAAAAAATATTTAAATTGTATGCTGATTTACAAAGTAAATATTTTTCAAATATTCCTTTATCGACTTCACTGTTTGTGTATCATTTTACATCAATCTTATTTAATAATAAACAATATAAATAAACATGCAATACATAAAAATATATTGTACAAATAAATTAATATGTAGTGAAATAAAAGTCTCTTGTTGGAAAAATAAAACGAGTTTGTCCTGTTTTTATAACCTACTGATGTTTAACTTAATGGCGTACAAAATTATTTCTTGTGGGATTAATTTACTAATGCGTTTATTTATATTCACCATTAAAATAACTTCACATTTTTTTTATAAATAATTATTATTATAATGATGTAGCATTTGTTTTTCTCATGCACATTTTAATTTTGTCAAACAGGTTGATATAAGACTAATTACTAATAAAAAGGATAAAACATCTCAAGAGTATAAATATCGAACAAATTAAAGTCTCTATTTACACGAAAAAGTAAAAACAAAAAAAATACTTTTGAAATAAAAATAGAAACAGAAAAAAAAATAAGTACCAAGTAATAATAATGAATAAACGATATAAAATAAAACTTAAAGAATACTAACAATATTTTTTAAAAATATAAATTATATTATATTCGGTAAAGACAAAAAAAAATCATTTTTTTCCTCAATAAGATTAAGTAAATCACTGAAACCACAATTCAAAATTTTAAAAACTCGATTCATTCATTGATTTATAAATAGCAGAGTTTGATGAAAGATTTTAAGACATTCGATAAAAATTATAATAGTTACACTATAGTATAGTAGTTATAAATTTTAAAAATGTAGATATTCAAATAAATAAAAACAACACAAAACAATGATTTAAAAGGGTTCTAGACTTGTTGGAACATTTGGAACAAGCTGTTCTAGTACATGTTGAAGACTGTTCTAGTACATGTTCGTGACTGAGAACCTTCTTGACTGCTCTGATTCAGACTAAATATAAGGAGCGATGTACTGGAGAGTCAGCCTTGTTCTGATGCTCGAATCATATGGTTATTTTTGTGTTACTGTATCATCACAAGTTAATATGTACTTTCTGTAACCTTGTGAATTTATTTGAGTTTATATTTTTTGTGTGGTATTATAAATTATTATCATCTTCGAATCTGAGTAAATGGAGTGTATTATTGCGTATGCTTGGTCTACATTATCAAGACTGCAATACTGCTTATCTGCTTGCTATAAAATAAATACAAAAGACCTTGAAGGAAGGTCGCAGTTGCATTTTAGGACTAAGATACTGATAAAACGTAGAACTCAAACCTTAGCTAGTGTCATACGATATTGATTTAAGGGCAACTATACTGTCATTATAGGGCCAACAAAACATCAGGATTTACTAGCGCCGGTAAATATCGATTCTTGAAAAATATAAATAAATAAATCATTAAACAATATTTTTTTAGATTTCGAATAATTTGGGCGCTATTAACCCCTGATTGTTTTCGTTAAAACTCTTAACCAATGTGAAGTTATCTAAAGAGAAAATGCTCTTAATTTACAGATCTATGATATGTGTAGAATCGTTTAGTAATTAAAAATAAATTAATAAATAGGTATACAGAAATACATTTTAATAAGGAGTATAAAATATTATAGGAGTATATAAACTTTTAAACTTGGTTAAAATTTATATTAATTATGTTCTGTAACATAAAAAGAAATAACATAAGGAGTGCCATGAAAAAGTTTATTAAGGATATAAACCAACTTTACATTTCTGGAAGAAAAAAAATCTCAATCCTGGAGTAATGAAACCGGAAGAAATAAAAAGCTTCGTTTAAGTTCCTAATAATTAAATTTAAAAAAAAATAAGCAGTAAAGTTAATAGTTTCTATCAGTTTAATTATTAGACGCTATAAAATAGAATGTTATTCTATGATACGGCGAATTATCGTATTTATTACATCGACAGGCTCGGAATTGGTAATATAAAAAATACTTCCATTGCTTTTTATTTAATGGAAATTCCTTCGTTTGTATTTATTTAAATCTTGTAATTATAAACTTACATACAATTTAGAGACAACCCATTCAACTACTATTCCCTATTTAAACCCTAAGTACACTAACCATAACTGACGTTTTCATTAATTTTAACTTTATTTTTCCATGGAATCGCGTTACACCATAAGGACTTAAGGCCTATTTACACACATCAGTGACGGCACAGTGGCGGAACCTGTCAGTGATTCAACTTCCTGTAATCTCTCAGTTCGTTCGATTCACACACAACCGTAACGTCACCGGCACCAGTCAGTACTTTTTTTCAGCTTAAAATCACGTACATTGTTTTGGCCGCGTGTTTATTGCACAACTTTGTGAAAAAATACGACCTAAATAGTTATAGCTACCCTCCTCATGTAGAATCGAATAGTGGGAACCGCGCACTTCAAAATTTAGAATCTCAAGGTGGGAATGCAACATTTTAAGCATTTCGAGTGAGAGAAATATTCACAGAATATTTCAATTCTGAAGCTGGAGCTCTTCCTTGGTTATAAATATAAAAAATAAAATGCTAAGCCGGAACGCAACATTAAACGCATTCCATTGAGAGAATAATTTACAGAATGTTTCAATTTTTTCAAAAATTATTATTCAGTGATTATGTTTTTCTCATCAGTGTGACTAAAAATGCCAAGTTTTTTTTTTTTTTCCGAACATTAGTATTTAAGTAAAAAATCCTAGAAGGGCAATTTGCATGGAACATTTGGAATATCAAACGCTACATATATTACTATACACTATTAATACAATTATCTTGTACTCTTGGAATCTTGTACCATATTTTTATAATTGCAAGGGCTTTAATTTAGCATTTAACTAGTTTGCAGTACTTAAAAGTTTAACTTTTTTTAGAAATAAATAATTATTTTATAAAAAATCCAAAATCGGATTTTAAAATATATACCTACATTGTTCAGATTGGTACAATGAAAATTTTTAATCTTTCTAGGACAAATAGTATTTGAGCTATGTGCGTTTACATGTTTTAAAAATTGCAGTTCTTCGATTTTAATCAAAACTAAACAATGGTAATATATTTTATAAGAAATATGAAATATAAATAATAATTTATGTTTGTTATTTTACAAGCTAGTATTGACTCATTTTAAAAATTCATAAAGATCTGCATGAATCAAAGACCCATTGGGCTTGTTTGTTGATCTAAACATTAAAATGATATAGGATTTTGGTTATAGAATGTGATTACGTTAAATTGAATATTTTTTTTAGAAATAAATTAATTCAGTATCATATAGATTAGATTGAGATTTTATTTGGACGGTCAACTACACGGTTATTACGTCCTTTAGATTTTTAATTGTAAACTGTTTTAATGTCTTTATTCTTGTCACTCTTTGGCTTCCTCTTTTTTATTATTTTCCATATTGCTAAATGTGTGAAATATATATAATTATTTTACAGGGTGTGTTAATTTAAATTTAAAATGCATGAAATTTTCTCGTTTTATTTTTTTTTTATTTTTTATTATTATTATTATTCTTTCTTTTTTTTCTGTTTTTTTTAATAACTATTTTTTTTTTATTTATTTCATATATAACTATAAACAACTTTAAAGAAATTAGACAAATACAAATTTGTGTTTACTTACCAGTTGTTTTCATTTCCTCTCCAATTTTATCCCAAATAGTGTTTTTTAATTCAGTGTCCATGTACCTGTACAGATCGTACAGCACAGGATACAAACGCACGAATTCAATGAGTTTTTCGTCATTCATCTTAGTTTAATGAAAATCACTGTTTGAATCCGTCAGTGAAAAAATAAAAATATCGGTGAGGACTAACCTAAAATATCACCGATGGATCACTGACGGGGCACTGCGTCACTGATACGGTACTGTGCCTGTTGTGTGGAAACAGACTCATCTGAAATACATGGAAGAATATCTCAAAGTAAGCCGGACGGATTACTTGCCGGTGCCGTCACTGATGTGTGTGAATAGGCCTTTATGATTTTTTTTTTTTTTTGTTCATTTAACCGAAAATAAAACCAACGTGATAAAACCTTTCCCGGCTTAGATTTATGTTTACGCATTGAAAGCCTCTTGTAAACGGTTCTAGATAAATTCCTAGATAGTCATCTGGCCCAGGAGGTCAGTCAGATCCGAGACGAACGGCCGAATAGAAAAAAAAAACTGGGAGCCCCATACACGTTCAGTGGAGGGTTTCTTCTATATGGTAAAGGAAAGTGAGAGAAGAAAGATGGTTAACAGCGGGAGGAGGAGATGTGTTGGAATTAAAGGGTATGAAAAAAAGTAGATAAGATAGCTGCTGGACATAATATATATTCATGTAATCAGTCTTCAAGAAGATGATGAAGCTTACCGGGAGCGAAACGAAAGGTTGACATATTAGGAATGGTCATGGATAATCGAGTCGAAAGGTATTCCGGTTAACTAATTCGTTTAATTTTATGCTATAGAGGGTAAGGATTAATATAGGTACTTATTCATGTTCTTTTTTTTTTGTTTTTTTTTTAAGATCTTATCGATGCTTCGAGAAATGAAAAATTATCATTAGGAAATATATATGAATCAGCAAAATAAGTTTTTAAAAACAAATTATTTACTTAACTTACACAATCAAGTCAATGAATAGTTGTACAGTGGGGAAAATATGGGATTTAGAGGCCAAAATTCTATAACTCTGGATTAAATTACTATAAACGAAAATTTTTGTATATACATAGTAGCTCTCCGGGCATTTAAAATTAACTTTTACATAAATACATTCTTCAATTCATTTTAAATATAATATTTTATTTGGTACAGAGCCATCCTGAGATGATGTACACTAATACCCTTATCTGCTGAGCTTCCTGGTTACGTATAACCCATTTTCAGGAATTTGCTACGTTTCCAAGACTTAAAAAATCTGGTGCGTGCGCGCAACACACAACTTTCACTTACCAACTTACTTAGATAAGAAATTGACGTGTTTTGCTAAATATCATTTCCCAAAGTCACACATTTTTCTACATTCATATCATATTTTTGTTAATCGTTAAAGCCGTTTTTGAGTAAATAAAAAAAACCCGTGAAAATGATACAAAATTTATTAAGTAAAGTCCCCCCTCCCGTAGATCAATTTTGATGAAATTTTTACAGTCATATCTCGGGCATATAAATACATCAAATACAAAGTTTGATCAAAATCGTTAAAACTGTTTTTGAGTAAATTAGCAAAAACACGTGAAAATGATACAAAATTTATTAAGTAAAGTCCCCCCTCCCGTAGATCAATTTTGATGAAATTTTTACAGTCATATCTCGGGCATATAAATACATCAAATACAAAGTTTGATCAAAATCGTTAAAACCGTTTTTGAGTAAATAAAAAAAACATGTGAAAATGATACAAAATTTATTAAGTAAAGTCCCCCCTCCGGTTGATCAATTTTGATGAAATTTTTACAGTCATATCTAGGGTATATTAATACCTTAAATACTTAGTTTAATCAAAATCGTTAGAGCCGTTTTTGAGAAAATCGAAAAAAACTTAAAAAGTTATTAAATAAAGTACCCCCTCCCTTTGAGCAAATTTGATGAAATTTTTGCTGTCACATCGCGGGCATATACATACTCTAAATACCCAATTTCAGGTTCGCACGGTTTATAGTTTTGGAGCTAGTCTGTTCACACACAGACACACAGACACACAGACACACAGACACACAGACACACAGACACACAGACACACAGACACACACACAGACCATTTCGCGGGACTTGGTTATTTTGACTCAGGGGACCCCAAAACGTGTATTTCCGTTGAAAACCGGAAGTCGAAAATTTTCACGATCGCAATACTTCCACTTACTATATATTTCATATATAGGTAAGTGAAAGTAATACTTCCACTTACTATATATTTCATATATAGGTAAGTGAAAGTAAAAAATTGTTATTTAAAAATATTAAAACATTAAATTAATAACCTTCTATTTCTTGGCATTGCAATGGAACACATAATAAAACGAAGTATATTTTAATTAGGTTCTAAAAACGTTTGTTATATTCAAAATTAGGGCTTCGAATAATACAAAAAATAAAGTATAATATTTAATTTTACTTTTAGCAACATTCATCACCTTATTTATTCATTTTTTCTGTTACAATTTATTTTTATATTACTGAACCAAATACATTTTAGGAATAATAAAAATGCCAAATGCCTCTGAAATTATTAGATAAAAATAAGTTTTAATTTGGTCCCTGCGAAATATATCTAACTATTGCAAACAGAAAATATTTAAATTAATTTTTTTTTTAAGACAATCGTTGATCCTTTTTTTTTTTTTTTTTTTTTACAGACGTTGAAGAGAGTGTAGGGTACTAAAATTTCATAATAAAATTTGATCGAATAAATGCGGTTTATCAGTGTTATGAAGATCTCAAGATTCGGAGCGCTATTTCAATCATTGCATGTTACTTAGGCCTTAATTTGAACCAAATACTAAAATATATATCTAGTTTTATTATTAGTCACTTAATTTTTCCGTTGAAATCACAATGAAGTAAATTTTTAATATTATTTTAATTTAAGGCCTAAAGTAACATGCAATGATTGAAATAGCGCTCCGAATCTTGAGATCTTCATAACACTGATAAACCGCATTTATTCGATCAAATTTTATTATGAAATTTTAGTACCCTACACTCTCTTCAACCTCTGTAAAAAATAAATAAAAATAAAAAATAGAATCAACGATTGTCTTTAAAAAAAATCTGGTGCGTGCGCGCAACACACAACTTTCACTTACCAACTTACTTAGATTAGAAATGAATGCGTTTTGTTAATTTCCACTTCTCAAATGAACAGAACGGCTTTAATTATGAACAATGGTCTGTCATTAAAGGCGTACTCCGCGTGCGTGGGCTCAACGAGTTCTATGAGTTGACTGAATATTTTTCTTTTTTTTTCCTCTTTATGTTTTCTTTATTTTTATCATATCTCATATTTAGCCATTTCTTATTTTTAGGCGTAACGAGAGACAGTTGATTTCTTTATATTAACAAAAACAAAGGTACTTTATAGGAAACAAACAAACAAAAAAGGC
This sequence comes from Aelia acuminata, assembly GCA_911387785.2. Lineage (NCBI taxonomy): Eukaryota > Metazoa > Arthropoda > Insecta > Hemiptera > Pentatomidae > Aelia > Aelia acuminata. The sequence continues at coordinate 68,834,506 of OU426982.1, read as the reverse complement.
CCCAACCCCCCCCCCCCCAAAAAAGCCTCCTCAGAACATAATGATAAAGCTTACCTGATATTAAAAAACACCTAATTTTCATTTAACATGACGAATTTGATAAAATTCGTTAAAGCCGTTTTTGAGATCATCGAAAAAAATCTGGTGCGTGCGCGCAACACACAACTTTCACTTACCAACTTACTTAGATTAGAAATTGACGTGTTTTGCTAAATATCATTTCCCAAAGTCACACATTTTTCTACATTCATATCTTATTTTTCTTAATCGTTAAAACCGTTTTTGAGTAAATAAAAAAACACGTGAAAATAATACAAAATTTATTAAGTGAAGTCCCCCCTCCGGTTGATCAATTGTGATGAAATGTTGGTTATTACATCTTTGGCATATAAATACATCAAATACCAAGTTTGATCAAAATCGTTAAAACCGTTTTTGAGTAAATAAAAGAAACACGTGAAAATGATACAAAATTTATTAAGTTAAGTTACCCCTCCGGTTGATATATTTTGATGAAATTCTTACAGTCATATCATGGGCATAAAAATAGATTAAATACTCAGTTTAATCAAAATCGTTAGAGCCGTTTTTGAGAAAATCGAAAAAAACTTAAAAAGTTATTAAATAAAGTACCCCCTCTCTTTGAGCAATTTTGATGAAATTTTTGCTGTCACATCGCGGGCATATACATACACTAAATACCCAATTTCAGGTTCGCACGGTTTATAGTTTTTGAGCTAGTCTGTTCACACACACACACACAGACCATTTCGCGGGACTTGGTTATTTTGACTCAGGGGACTCCAAAACGTGTATTTCCGTTGAAAACCGGAAGTCGAAAATTTTCACGATCGCAATACTTCCACTTACTATATATTTCATATATAGGTAAGTGAAAGTAAAAAAATTGAATTTAAATATTTTCTGTTTGCAATAGTTATATTTCGCAGGGACCAAATTAAAACCTATTTTTATACTTTAATCGTACAAATACAGCCGTATTCCCGAGGTTTTTTTTCTTTAAGAGGTAACATCGTATCGACCATCACTAGTCCATCCAAAGAGCGATATGCTTCCAGGGAGGCGGCATCGCAGCGATGTAAATAACGCGGGTACAGCAGCCTAGGAGAGGTGCAGCGGGAGGTCGGTGACCGCCTGGACCTACCCCAGCCACGTGCCGCCCCCAGGCACCCCACCGCCTCCTACCCCGTCTTCGTTATGCCCCTCCAGGTCACCAGTTAAATCATCCAGTTCGATCGAGGTTAAGGAAACGGGTTCGCAGTCCAGGTGCATTGTGATTCATTATCCAACTATTTCCTCGTCATGTTCGATCGTAGAACTATGAATCGTTGTTAAACGAAGCAATGTCAAACATCAAAACATTAGTTATTCTCTTTAGACAAAAAAAACTTTTTGAAACTCCTAGTTGCCAAAGGGACAAGTTACTGATTTATACTTTAGTATTATTAAACTTTCCCTCTAATAAAATTCGATTCAAATATCAAAGATCTACAGTAGGCGGATGCAGATACTTTCTTGAGGGAGGCGCACTTCATTTTTTCCGAACTGAATTCCATCCTTTTGATATTTGAATCCAATATTGAACGAGTACTATTTAGAAAATGTTTATATACTGTTAGGATTTAGGTTATCGGGCATCTAATGTTACTAATAAAAATACTGTGCGATCTATGGAGATCCAGGAAAAAAATTAAAGCTTAAGTATTTATTCAAAGAATAGGAAGGGTCAACTGTGGTGGTCAACGGGTTCGCAACCCGCTGGTGGTTTCAAACTTTTTCAAAGTAACACAAAAATCTTCGGTTATACCGTCTTTCAGGTACTCGTTTAAGATTCTTATCAAAATCATAACTCAATGGGCAAAATGTAGGATTTCCACTGTACCATAGTTCGATAAGTAGCATAAAGTGATATTAAAAAAATCTGGTGCGATGCGCGCAACACACAACTTTCACTTACCAACTTACATTAGAAATTGACATGTTTTTTTAATTGCCATACTGTTATTATATCATTTAATCAAGATAAGAAATACGAAATTATTTTTCATGACATTCTTGAATAAACAAGAATTTACTTATAAGATATTAAGTTCTTGAGACTGTATTTTTCAACAGGTTATCAAAAGGGGACCAAATTAGTCTCAACAATAAAGTTTTTTATTTAAAAGACGTTTCGGCTCTTTTGAGCCATCTTCAGTTCAGCAAAACAGGTAGACAAAATCATTTGAAGTCACACAGGGCAGATACAACTCTCAACCTACATTAGAAATTGACATGTTTTTTTAATTGCCATACTGTTATTATATCATTTAATCAAGATAAGAAATACGAAATTATTTTTCATGACATTCTTGAATTAACAAGAATTTAGTGTGAATTTTGCATACTTGAACTTCAAAAAAAACTTACTTTGAAAATATTTAAACCAGGGGTCGAAAGGGTCATTAACCTTTTTAAATAAATTCATTATAAAAGTATTTGAAAAACTTATTACGAAAAAGTTTGCTCAATAAAAGTTTTCAAATAACTTTATGATAAAAGTTTTTCTTCAAAAAGTTTAAGGTTCACCTAAACCTTTTGAGCAATTAAAGTGCGAGTTTAACAATAACTTTTTCGCCCTGGGTTGTGATCATAAAAGTTTTTATCATAGGAAAAGAGATTGTTTACTTATACTGTTGTTTATTTTGATAAATAATCCTATCATAGGATTAATTAAAGGTATATTTATTCCTATCCTATTATTTAATTCTTCTCGAATCAAAACAAGTTTAGTGTTCATTCATTATCTCATCTCACCCACCGGACCGTTTAATTTTAGATTTAGTTATTACTTGTGAGTAAGCGGTTCACAAATTACGAAGGTGCGCAAAAAAGACCAAGTGATTCGGAGTTTTTTCATATACCTCTCAACAACTGTTGTAAACGAATAACATTGAAAATAAATTAAAATGATCTGCGATAAAAAAAAAGAAAAAAATATTGTGAAAATTAAATAAAATAACTAACAATGTTTTTATTACTGTTTTTATTATAGTATTTAATTTAATTTTTAATAAATGTTACCTACAAGGTTTTAAATTATTTTTAGAAATAATTTAATTTATTTATACATTTTTAATCTGGGGTCGAAAATATAAGTTAACTTTTATTTTTAAAAAGTTAGTTATACTTATATTTTTTTTTAACCTACTTGAAGTTTTCATTGAACATTACCTTTTTCATTACGAAAACTTTTTGATAAAGTTACCATAAAACTTTTATCCAAATAACTTTTTGCATAAAAGTTCATTTCAAAAAGTTATTCTGAAACTTATTGATAAAAAAATTTTAGTCAAAGAAAATAATTTCGGAAATGCAAAAACTTATTTTAATAGATTACAATTTTTAATATTTTGTAAATATGTTTATTATTTTTAAACTAAAAAATTATGTTTAACAATACCATGGAATCAGTACAGTTAATTATCATAGATCATAGATAATATCGTTTCTCAATATAAAAATATTTAGATTATTATTCAACAATCATCATTTAATTTAACAAGTAAAACAATTTAAAAACATTTTTCATTTTTACTAACGTTTTCCACTAATTTACATGGACAAAACAATCGCCTAATAATGGACATGGCAACAGCTGATATCCCAAGAAGTACGAGGACGAGATTAAAAAGGCGTTGGATGAGAGATCTCCTTACTTAAACAGCTCTAGTAATTGAATTAAGCCAAGAAGGGGGTGCTTCCGAGTACTTTTCTTTCCCATGCCCCTGACATGTCATTGTTTTCTCATCCGGCCACCACATTCGCTGATTGTCAGCATTATGCAGACAGGTGCGAATAAATAATAAAAGAAAGAAAAAAAATTAATTTACACCTATAATCATCAAGAATAAATTTCAAAGTAGCCCCCATTTGACACAGCGATTTAATAACATTTCTTTGTTTATTTTTACTGATATGGGTTTTAATTTGTTCTTGCTACACTTCAAGTCACTATTAAAGTCATCTAAATCGTAAAAAACACTTTTATGGAACCTAAATAAATGTTTTTTCTAATTCGTTGAAAAATTACCTTTAATTATTCTTTTACAACGGTTGTTGAGAGGTATATGAAAAAACTCCGAATCACTTGGTCTTTTTTGCGCACCTTCGTAATTTGTGAACCGCTTACTCACAAGTAATAACTAAATCTAAAATTAAACGGTCCGGTGAGATGAGATAATGAATGAACACTAAACTTGTTTTGATTCGAGAAGAATGAAATAATAGGATAGGAATAAATATACCTTAAACTAATCCTATGATAGGATTATTTATCAAAATAAACAACAGTATAAGTAAACAATCTCTTTTCCTATGATAAAAACTTTTATGATCACAACCCAGGGCGAAAAAGTTATTGTTAAACTCGCACTTTAATTTTAATTGCTCAAAAGGTTTAGGGTAAAGGCACCAATTACTGACACTATAAGAACCGTTTATTGGTTTTTCATCAATATCTCTCTTATTTATTGGTGCACCCTAACAACTCAAAGCTTTTCTGTTAGGCCAATATCTATTCTTTCATTTCTGCTAGTTAAAGGTTTTTTAATAATAAATTAATTACCTTTTTTATTAAAAATTTGGACGCATGTTTTTTCTCCTATTACTGACACTCCATCACCAATTACTGACACTATAAGGAACCAATTACTGACACCCTGTTACAACTTAAAATAATTTTATTTAAAGCTTTAAAATATAAATAAACAGCAAGGTAAAAGTAATTCAAGTAAATATATTTAAAATATACAAAATAATTGATAAATAAGAAGGGATACACTATTGGTAACTAAGACAGAGATGTGATTGTCCATCTCAAAATTTACAAACTATCATTTGCTTTGTGCGTTTGGAAATAAAAACTTTCTTCTAGCTTCAATTCAGATTAATCTATTTGTAATGGAAGTTCGAACAAGAATTGCTCGTTCGAAAGAATTGACGGATTTGGTAACCGTGCGATAACATTATTAGGTTCTATTGATATCACCTCTTCTTTGAATTTAAAGACATTTTTCATACGATTACAAGGTTTCATACATTTAGCAATCATAATCCCATCTACAATACTCAATATACAACACGCAACGCGGATATTATTTTTCTTGGTAGATATATAAGCAGTAATGTAGTAACCCTCTCTTACTTTTGGGCATTCCATAAAGTGATTGTTGAATCTAGATGAAATCTGATCCAAATCTCTCACTGCTTTTTCTTTAGCTACTAGCTCTTGTAAGGGTTTGTCGTCCTTCTTAGTTGGATTTTTATTTTCTATTGTTGATATTTCTATTATAACTCTATCGACGTCCATTTTTTCGATTAAGGAAGGCGATGTTATCCCAATAACATCTTCAATGGTTTCGACAATATCCAGTCGTGTTTCTTCAACATCAGAACCACCTAATGTTGTTTCAGTAAATTGAACAGAAACATTTGGATCTCATATAGCATAAATTTCGTGATTAGGAAGAATGAAATTGAATGAGTCATCCAATTGCACTTGCTCATCATTAAATGGCTCATGTTCTTGGTCATTCTCTTTCTCGGTGGTCCCATTTGACTCATCTTGCGGGTCCCACTGCACATTGTTGTCTTCTTCTTCGCTAGAAGTCTGGACTGTTTTTTTTAAATTTTTTTGTTACAGAAATTTTCTTCTTTTTTTGTGACACCGCTTTCTTCTTTTCTCTCTCAGCTGCCTTCTCTAATCTAATCTTCTCCTTTTCTGCTTTTTTTCGAGCTCTTTCTGACATCCGTTCTTTCTTTTACTGTTCATCTTCTGCTTTCTTATCAATTTTTTTTTTCAAATAATTTTTATATTTAACAGAAAAGACAACACTTGGCATTACCTCCCTTTTGCTAGATTTCACGATGTTTTTTCGTGGCTCTGGCCAACTAAGAGCACGTTTGAATGGACTTGGTACTGGTAATGTAATAGGTTTTATAGGCGTGATAGGCTGAATGTGGACAGCAGCTTTTACAGCGTGGTTGACAGGTTTGATTAATTTATTAGATTCAAAAGATGTATTGAACTCATTACGAATAATTAAACTGGTTAGTTTAACTGGATTTGTTAAACTGGAAGGTTCTACAAATTTTGCTATCTTGTGGTTGCTTCGGGATAGACAGTTACCAAATTCTTTGGGAGTCTCGGGTGAGACGAATTCAGAGGCATCTTCACCTACCGATGGAGGCTGGTTTGAAAGCGTTAGGTTGCTAGACCCTTCATCTGTAAGCTCCACACTTCTTTTTTCGCCTTCAGATGTACTCTGAATCTTGCCTGTATCAAGCTTCATGAAGCAACACCTTCGCATCCTTTTCTAAACCATGAAAAGAGATGAATCTTCAATACATCCAGTTCCTCGTGGTGACTCTTTGAACCTTTTCACAGTCTCTTCGCCTATGAACCTTTCCAGGATCAACAAAGATTGAAGAACTGCACCCTTTGAAGGAGGTTGTGAGCCTGTGGGGTTCGAAACATCACCAGAAAACAACGCGGTGGCTCTCATGTCCCAGGGGACAAGTCCGCATTTCCTGAAGCCATTCTTCACTATGGATGGACAGATTAAAAGGAATGAACTCATCCAATAAGAGGCAAACATCGTTCTTCTTCAGCATCACATTTGGTGTGTTAATATGTTTTAATCGCCAATCGTGCACCTTCGTCTTCCAAATTTCTTTTAGGGATCGAAAAACAGAGACGTCCAGTGGTTGCATAAAGTGGGTGCTCTTTGGGGGCAAAGCAATGAGGATTATTTTCTTGTTGTGTATAAATTGGAGATTGTTTGTTATAAAGAAGGAGTAAAAATACGTGGGAGAAGACTGTCAGTAACTGGCTATGCTCACTTTCAGTATCTGGTGTGCATACATCCCAATTACTGACACTCCCAGAACCAGTTACTAACACCCCCTGTCAGGAATTGGATCCCATCGTTTTTTTAAAAAACGGACAACACCATTGTGTTCTACGTTAAAAAATTAGCTAATTAGACATTGGAACTAAATTTCTACGAAATACCCAGTTACTGACAAAAGTGTCAGTAATTGGGTAAAGGTATGTTTTTGGATACCCAAATCCTGACATCCCCAAAATATATTGTTCTATTGGAAATTCACATTGGGAAAAACTATTCTTATTATCTAACATCATTATTAGAGTGCTACAAAGAAAATTCAAGAGAAAACACAAAGAAGAAATGGTTATAAAAAACAAAATAGCGACTCACCTCCTTAGCCAAAACCTTAACGATCCAGCAGCTGAAGAAAGAGTGACTCTAAAGCTTGATTTCCGAGATTTAGGTTATCAATGATGACTTGATATTGGCGGGAATCAGAGGCTAATCGATGTACCTTTAATTTGGCGCATTTTTCGAATTCCTGGAGAGCTCGCAACCCTTATTATTCAAGGTATAAGGAGCAAGTGTCAGTAATTGGGTTAGTGTCAGCAATTGGTGCCTTTACCCTAGGTGAACCTTAAACTTTTTGAAGAAAAACTTTTATCATAAAGTTATTTGAAAACTTTTATTGAGCAAACTTTTTCGTAATAAGTTTTTCAAATACTTTTATAATGAATTTATTTAAAAAGGTTAATGACCCTTTCGACCCCTGGTTTAAATATTTTCAAAGTAAGTTTTTTTTTGAAGTTCAAGTATGCAAAATTCACACTAAATTCTTGTTAATTCAAGAATGTCATGAAAAATAATTTCGTATTTCATATCTTGATTAAATGATATAATATAATTCGATGTTCGATATAATTCATGTAATTTATAATTATTATAAGGACTATTTACTTTTATTTGTTTAACTTTCTTATGTAGATTTGAACTGAAATCATCCACCACATTAAACCACAATTAATTTAATTATTTGACCAAATGTAATTTTAATTTTTTTGTTCCATTCTGTTATACTTCGTCTCAGAATAAAGTTTATTTTCGATTCATCTATCTCAAACCTAAGCTAGGGTTAAAGGGTTAGGTTAATTAAGAAGGAATATAAAGTATGAATTAATTTTAGAATAATAGGGTGTTATTATTCTTTTAGCTCTTCATTCTTACAGATCGTTTAGGCTCCCCTTGGCAAATCTTTTCTGTTGTGTTGAAACTTATGGGCTCCTACTTTATGTGTTTAATAGCCACTCTGATCCTTCTATTATTAATTTTTTTTGAAAATCCATTGTTGATTTCCACATTTTACATTATTGTAGACGCTACTGAGTTCTTGGACCTTAAATTCTTTTTAAAATTCTCCCCTCTATCTAGAGTAGACTTTCTATTCTAACCATATTTATAGTCCCAATGCTATACAAGATGACTGGTCTCACAATTGTGGAATAATGCCTTTTTATTTATTTATATAAAGGTCGAAGTATGTTTATTGTTGAACCACTTCCTTCATATTTAAAATTATTACATGGAGTGGTTCCACAAATGAAATGAATCCATAAATAAAATATTTTTTACTGAATTTTTATTTTCCTAGACCGGTATATGTAATCGATGATTTGATTTGAATTTTAGGGAAAATACTTTTTTATTAAATTAAAAAAAAAATATATTTAAATAAAACGTTAAATCCTTTACAATATCTTTTTTTTTTTATTTAATGTGCTTATCAGACTATCAAATCAGCGTATCAAACTATCAGTGATCATATTTTTTTATTTCAAGGTACAGAATTATATAGGATATGAAAATAATCGTGTTTTATCTTGTAATTATATCGAATCCTTGCGAGCATCAATTTTTTTTAAAGATGCATTTTACTTGAGGGATTACTTTCAGTAAGTAATGTTGGTTTCTAGTAATCACATTGATGAATTTGACTCTATAAAGCTTTTATAATATTTTCCAAATAGAATGTCACAGATATTAGAACTAGTTTAATTTTATTAAATTAAATTTTTATTTAACTAGATTAATTTTATAAGAATAAGTATAGAAGATTTTATTAATTACTTTATCAATTATTTTTTTTTCTTAGTAATTATAGCAGGAATAAATATTTGCTTTTTCTTTGGATAATTTATGTTTATAAAATTTTGTATTCGATTCAAAGTATGTATTGTTGAGTTTTTTCTTCTTGGAATTCTCGGTATTTGCTTTAAAACGTTTTCGATTGAACGAAATGCATAAACAGTACGATGAAGAAATAAATAAAAGAAAATTATTATTGAAAATAATCGCCCAATTTTCTTATTAATTCAATGTATTGACTATACTGGATAGAATTAACTTTAGTCTTGAACAAATGAATACATTTTGGCTTTTTTTATTAAGTTCTCAGAGTTAAATAATTTAAAAGATTGATTTTCTATTGTTAAATAAATGTCCTTAAACCTGTTTAAACTTCTCTGGTGATATACATAAAAATTAACATTGTGAACCAAGTCCGGTATGGTCTAGTGGCTAGGATACCTGGCTCTCACCCAGGAGGCTCGGGTTCGATTCCCGGTACCGGAAGAATATTTTTCTTTAAATTTAATTAAATATCTTAAAACATGTTAATAATGCATATTTGTTTTATTTTATAATTTTTTGATTGGGGAGAATGACACAATAATAAATGCATAGTTAATAATTATGACACTCTTATTATTATGACAATGTAGTATAATTTAAAAATGAGTTCTATAATAGCCGTATAATTCTCCATTATGAGTTTAAAATAATTTATAAGTTTAAATAATTCACGTTGTATAATGTTTATGTACTATAAATTTTCAATAAAGGATATCAACTACTACTAACCAAAAGTATTTTTTATGCAATAATTGTTTAGAAATTTGTTTTCTAGCGAGGGGGGCAGGTTGATAAAATTAATTCATACTTTATATTCCTTCTTAATTAACCTAACCCTTTAACCCTAACTCAGGTTTGAGATAGATGAATCGAAAATAAACTTTATTCTGGGACGAAGTATAACAGAATGGAACAAAAAAATTAAAATTACATCTGATCAAATAATTAAATTAATTGTGGTTTAATGTGGTGGATGATTCCAGTTCATATCTACATAAGAAAGTTAAACAAATAAAAGTAAATAGTCCTAGAAAATTAAATTTCAAATTTTTGTATAATATATTCTTTCTTTATAAATAACTTACATTGAAAATAAATTAAAATGAGCTGCGATAAAAAAAAAAAAAAAAAAAAGATAGTGAAAATTAAATAAAATAACTAACAATAGGTAGAAAATAATGTTTTTATTGCTGTTTTTATTATAGTATTTAATTTAATTTGTAATTAATGTAACCTATAAGGTTTTAAATTATTTTTAGAAATAATTTAATTTATTTATATAGTTTAAATCAGGGATCGAAAATGTAAGTTAACTTTTATTTTTAAAAAGTTTATATTAATGCGCACTTTATATAAATGCGCAAAAGGCATTATTCCACAATTGTGAGACCAGTCATCTTGTATAGCATTGGGACTATAAATATGGTTAGAATAGAAAGTCTACTCTAGATAGAGGGGAGAATTTTAAAAAGAATTTAAGGTCCAAGAACTCAGTAGCGTCTACAATAATGTAAAATGTGGAAATCAACTATGGATTTTCAATAAAATTTAATAATATAAGGATCAGAGTGGCTATTAAACACATAAAGTAGAAGCTCATAAGTTTCGACACAACAGAAAAGATTTGCCAAGGGGAGCCTAAACGATCTGTAAGAATGAAGAGCTAAAAGAATAATAGGGTGTTTTATTAAGACATATTCTTAAAAAAAAATAAAAAATTAATTCAACAGAAAAAAAAAATATATATACCTACTGACAACCAACGACATAAAAAAGATTGTATCCCCTAAGATATATGAAATAATAAAAGTAATGGGGTACTTATCGGAAAAGAAAAAAAAATCAAATAAAGAAAAAAATTTGAAATTTATCCGTTGAAGGCTGACTCGCAAAATACGGTAGCATCTATGAAGTTTAATTAGTTAATGACCATTAATTATTAGTTAATGACCAAAGCAGTACAAGGCTGTTTTACTATCGCAAATATGCTTGACAAGCATACAGGAATGATTTAGTAATCTATAGATTTATGTAGTTAGCAACAATAAATTTCATACTGAAATTAGAAATGGCACATAGTTTTTTAAGTAGGGCCGAACTAAATGCTACAGCAAGTAGAAATGACAGTGGTTTATTATTATTTATTAATTCTTTGACAGTCCCCCTAAACCAATTCTTTCCTTATTTTTTTTTACATTAAAGATTGGAACATATCGTCAAAAATATTTTTTAATAATGAAAGTGCATAGCTTTATTGTTTCACATTCGTTACTTTAGCGTAGTGGCGACGACATATATGTTTTTGGAACGCTGGACCAGCCAGCATATCAATAATACTGTGGTCTACAATTTATGTCAACTTTTTTCATCAACAATAACTAGATGAACGGCTATTTTTTTTTAATCATCTCCTTTTTCTTTCTTTTCTATCATTTTTTTAATTTTTTTTTTCTTTATATATATATATTATTTTTTTTTATGCAATCGATATTTTCTTGAAGATTGCAGATAATGACATCCACTGAAAGATAAAAGAGAAGCTAGGTGGAGTGGGGATGAAAGATCGATTCGGAGGGAGCGAAGCGAGCGCAGCTAGTGTGCCACCGCCTCAACAGGGCTATGGACGTTGTCAAGTTGATCAGAGGAGTAAAGTCCAAGAAACCACTCTGGGACAGGAAACACGCTTACTACCATGACAGGATAGTCACAATGGGCCTCTGGAACGATGTAGCAAAATCACTGGGGACAGACCGTGAGTTTACATTGTTAATTTGGGAGTATATGTTAATAATTCCTATCTTTTGTAAGATGGCTAATTCATGACTTTTACATTGCTTCGTGTCTTTGCTCTAACAGTAGTAAATAAACAACTTCCATCTACAAGACAAAGCCACGTGTTGTTTTAAACAACTTTCAAACAGACAATACCAGTTCAAACCACAACTGCCATCTGGCGGGAGCATCGAAAACTATCCTGACTATTAAGTACTAACCTAGCTCATGTCAACTTACCAACTCACATCTGAATTGCTGGAAGTCATCTGGGGTACACTATTATCAATTTAAAATAAGAACCTTCAAATAAATAAAAACTAACATCAAATTATTAGTTTTTATAAAATAACTTTTTCATACTATCTACTCCTAGATATTAAAAATAAAGAAACCAAGTTGGAGGAGGCTGCGGTCTTGTAAAAAAATTCATATTTGTTGCTACTTATTTTCATTAACAGGGCCTTCATGAGGCTGAAATAGTATTAACTCTCCATTACTCATTATCTCAAAGCAACAAGAGTGGTCTTGTTTTGTCTGAGAAATATATAATCATTTATTCATAGAGTTACTTGACTGTTGCCAAAAAAAAAAAAAAAAAAAAAAAAAATTAACAAGAGAAAAAGATACTAAGTGTATTCGAAAAAAATTCATGTACTTTAGCTAAATCTTCTTCACTAAAAATTATATATATAATATCATAGAATGACATAAGGGAACGCATTGTACCACTGAGATACATGGATATATATGGATGAACTATTTTACAAAACCCTTTTCCTCATGAAAAATATGATAATTATCCCTACTTTCAGTATTTATTACTTGATACAAATCTAATATAAGTAAATAATCAGTTTAAATAAGAGAAGGAAAACTTATAAATCTAATCATACTTTATTTATACAAAATGGCTGTGAAGTGGAATTGCTGTCGTTAAGCAAAATCCAAAAGTTCTGTTAAGACTTACACACCAAAAAACGTAGGGTACTGGACGGTACCAAAATATAGCTCCAATCCTCACCTAGCTCTGAATGAAACCAATTTTCTTGTACATCTCAGATACAGTCACAGACAGCACTAGTGTTAATAAACAATGCATACAAAATTATCATTTTTTTTCTTCTCATTTATTATTTGAGCTGCATGAAGGCACATTAGATCAATACGAAGATAACAGGGGGTTACCTGTGGTGTTGTGGTTAGCATGGCAACCTACAATACTAAAGATCGCGGGTTCAATTCCAGCGGTGGCCCTAGGATTTTTTAATGGGAGTAAAAAATCCTTAGCTATGCCGTCCCTCGGATAGGACGTAAAATGGAGGTGCCGAGCCTGTACGATGTCAGGTTCTCGTTAAAGATCCCTATCCTAATTATACCTGGATAGGCAAAATTTCGGACTCCCACTGTAGCATCGTCCGATTAGCCTAAGTAGCATAAAAATGGACGTTAAACAAACAAACAAACGAAGATAACAGTGCATATTCTCTTCAATATTTTTTTTTAAATTAAAGTGAACTTTTTTCAAAATAAAATAAATCTTAATGAACAAGAAGACTATTTCAGATGTGAATTTTTTTACCTATAAGTATTAGTGTCTGACAGTTGTTTACTATTTTTAATAGTATATTTAAGTAAAATAAACTGAAACTTTCAGTCCACATGAAATTAAAAAAAAAAAAATATTCTCATCTTGTAATAATTAATAATTTAACAAATAAATTATATATATATATATATATATATGTATATATATATATATATATATATATATGTGTGTACATTTAGAATAAATATTCATAGACTTCGATGAATATTATCCATCAGTCCAGTGACCTCAATAAATTTACTCAGTATCATCAAATTTATATTTAGGTTGTTATAATTTTAAAAATATATATATATATTTCCCCCTTTTAAATCCCTATTCATATTTATCACAAGATTAACCAAGACGGTTGCTGATAGAAAAAAAAATTAAAGACTGAAAATCCTGACTGTTAATTCTAAAAAATAATTAATTATTATCTCGAGCATAAAAGACTAAAGCACTAAGATAAGAAAAAAATCCCGAAGCATTTGGCTTTTCAATCATTTTTTTTTTTAATATTATTTCATCAAAGAAACAATGAAAATAAAATATAAAATACATGTTATAGAAGTATAAAATTTTGACATGCAGCTTACTTTTAAACATTCCAGGTAGTCATCCCTTGGTTCCTGAAGTTGTTTCAGTTGAAAAACACCACTACTATAAATAAACTATAAGACTAATTAAACTGAACAACACTGACCGAAACGCACAATAACCGAACACTTAACGAATCGCAAAATATACACAATAAACGAATAATAATACATTGTAACTGGCCAAAGGAATCAAGCACCGTAACACCATCTGAAAAAAAAAAAAAAATTAAAATCATCTTTCATAAAATATGGAAAGTAATAAAAAAAGGTAAGAGTAACAGTAAATTATAAGAAAAAATAAGAGAAAGAAAAAGTTATTAACCCTTAAAAATCTTATATCACAAAAAAAAATATAAATAAATAATCACATGCAATCTTTAAAAAGTTTTTGAATAAATGCAAAAATTATAAAGGGTGAATAGTGTATGACGATAATAGGGGACAATAATTACACAAATTGAAGTATAAAATAACAATTTAGTAGTTTAAGTAGAATAAAAATAATTTCTAAACAAAATAATAAATATTTTTAGTTTTTTATCATCCTATATAAAACATAATGCGTGCATATTAATTCATTCATTCATCTAATTTTCAACAAAAGTTATTTTTATTTATTTATTTTTTTTTTTTTTTTTTTTTTTTTTTTTTTTTGTAGTATTTCTAATCTCCTTTTCAAATATATTAAAGCCAGGAATGACCATCAACATTTTCTACATTGCACCATCGATATTTCTAAAGGAATTATACATATTTTGGGGGTGTAAATTCAGAGGAACTATCACTTTAGGAAAAACATGTTTCCTAGTTCACTTCCAATAGTTAACGAAGGAAAGATAGATACAATTTTAGGGAGGCATGGCATTCTCTTAATCTCATGAATAGATGATGACCCCTGAACATAACGTCATATAAGTGATTGAACAAACCTTTGGTCCGAATAATAAAGAATCATTCAGTAGATTATAGAAAAATCAGAAATGGGCAATATACAATAATATATAAACTTTATACATAAACTTTTCTTAAAGATTATATGAACAATATAAAACTTTTCTTAAAGATTTTCAATTTTTTTAATGTTACCCCAAGAGAGCATTTACAATGTTTTTCTGGTATATAATATAACAGATAGGAATGATAAAGGGAACAAACCAACTGAGCTAAATAGCCTATGGAATGTATAGAATCCTCCTGTCCATATTTCCATCAAGCCATATCGAGATGGAGATATGCACTCTAAAATGCTTCCAGCATTATTTTTTAGAACGTTGTTTAACATTTTATGAATTATAGACCAATTATTACATTCAAAATATTCATTTTAAAAAGTAGCTGATCTAATTAAACAATACTTAATTTTATTTACTTGAGCTCAAGTGGCAAGAGCACCTTACTAGTGATACTGAAATCCAATATGTGATACGGTTCCAATCCCGACCAAGGCCAATCTTTTCTCTTCTTATAAAAAATATTTAAAAATTATAATAAGAATTTTCAAGTTATCATGACAAGAAAAATAATTGAAGAAACATATATTTTTTTCCTTCTTTAAATCAAAGTTTTTTATATGAATTTATGAAATACAATTGAATGAATTTACAATAGTGGCAATAACTTCCCTATGCAATATTGCCCGAAAACTTTTCTTAAAGATTTTCAAATGTTTTAATGTTACCCCAAGAGAGCATTTACGATGTTTTTCTGATATATATAAGTCATTCTATAACCATATAATTGAATGCATATAGACTAAAAATGGGCTGAAAACGATTAAGTCCTCATTATTTATTTGCTCTAAAAGGATTTGGAGAATAAAATGAGTAAGAAGGGAGTTGTTGAGGTACAGATATACTGTTTTAAATTAATCCATTTTTCATAAACATTTTTACTAATCATGCCCATTAAGTTCAATTACAAATATTTAAAAATCTTATTTATATGAATTTATGAAGTATAATTGAATGGATTTACAATAGTGGCAATAACTTCACTATGCAATATTACCCAAAAATTTTCTTAAAGATTTTCAAATTGTTAAAAAGTTTATCCAAGTAATAGTTCATGCTAGTAGTTGTAGTAGTAGGTGTTTTAGGGCGATAAATTTCAAGATTATTAAGCCCATAGTTCATGCTATTCCTAGCATGATTATTACACTACACTGCATGCATTTTATCTGATAAATACAAGACATTTTGACAGCATAAATTTCATCAAAATAACTTAAAGGGAGGGGGTACTTTACTTAATAACTTTTTAGGTTTTTTTCGATTTTCTCAAAAACGGCTGTAACGATTTTGATTAAACTGAGTATTTTATCTATTTATATGCCCGAGATATGACTGTAAAAATTTCATCAAAATTGATTTACCGGAGGGGGGACTTCACTTTATAAATTTTGTAACATTTTCACGTGTTTTTTTTATTTACTCTAAATCGGCTTTAACGATTTTGATCAAACTGGGTATTTGATGTATGTATATGCCCGAGATATGACTGTTAAATTTTCATTAAAATTGATTAACCGGAGGGGGGACTTTACTTAATAAATTTTGTATCATTTTCACGTGTTTTTTTTATTTACTCAAAAACGGTTTTAACGATTTTGATCAAACTTGGTATTTGATGTATTTATATGCCCGAGATATGACTAAAAATTTCATCAAAATTGATCTACGGGAGGGGGGACTTTACTTAATAAATTTTGTATCATTTTTACGGGTTTTTTTTATTTACTCAAAAACGGCATTAACGATTAACAAAAATAAGATATGAACGTAGAAAAATGTGTGACTTTGGGAAATGATATTTAGCAAAACACGTCAATTTCTAATCTAAGTAAGTTGGTAAGTGAAAGTTGTGTGTTGCGCGCACGCACCAGATTTTTTATCATTGGTGATGATTAGAGTTCTATTTTGATCCAGCCCAGTACCCCCCATTTTGAAGGGACTTAGTAGTGCTTTTGAATATTGCATAGAGAATATATATTTCATGTTGCAGCCATGGGCATCTACAAGGGGGGGGCTGGGGGGGGCATCTTTCCCCCCCCCACAAAACATAAGAAACAAAAACTATAAATTATATAAATTCATATTCATTTATTATATATATATATATTTTTTTTTATGTTTTCCCCATTCCAGTAACCCTGGACATTAAGTGTTACTGGAAAATGAAAACATATTTTAATTTTCATATATGTTTGGTTTTTAAATTAAAAAAATATCAGTAACTTGTATTTGAACAATTAATTGAGACTTAAATAATCGAATAACTCGATCCATCCAGACGGGGCTAAGAATTTTACCAGCCTTCCCCCCTAGACGAAATCCTGGGGCGCCCTTGGCCGCAGCCATTTTGTATTGGAGATAAAGCAGGACTTTATATATAAGCTTTTCTTCTCTAATTAAATCTGTTTGTTTGTTTAACGTCCATTTTTATGCTACTAAGGCTAATCGGACGATGCTACAGTGGGAGTCCTAAATTTTGCCTATCCAGGTAAAATTAGGATAGGGATCTTTAACGAGTACCTGACATCGTACAGGCTCGGGACCTCCATTTTACGTCCTATCCGAGGGATGGCATAGCTAAGGATTTTTTACTCCCATTAAAAAATCCTAGGGCCACCGCTGGAATTGAACCCGCGATCTTTAGTATTGTAGGTTGCCATGCTAACCACAACACCACAGGTGACCTCTAATTAAATGTGATTATTTCCTTAGTAGATCTGTATCAAGCAATAAATACTGATAATTATTGTAATCTACATTAGGAAAATTTTTCGAGACAAAAGATCATCTTTGTATCTCAGAGATGCAACGCCAGTTTGCAACTTTCGTCAGTAGAAGATAAAATTATTTAAATATATATATTTATTTATAATGGAGGCTTTAATAAAGCTAAAGTACATAAATTTCTCTTTTATCCCTCAATAAGTTTATTTTTCGTGCCACCAGATAAGAAATTCTATGAATGAAAAACCGTGTATCTCATGATACAAAGAGAACTCTTTTAGGTTTGAGGGCTCGAGCAATGGAGTGTTTAAAATTTCTATCAGAAAACCTTAATTGAAATGCTTATATTCTCTTTGTATTGCCGTTGAACGATCCTTACAGATCGCGAATTTGTAAACAAACATTTGTGTTTTTTGTCAGTTGAGTTATAACGTCTATTATGTCAAATGAAGTTAAGCACCGGGAAAAGAAGAAGAGGAGTTCGAGGATTCTTAATGACACTAAGCTTCACGATATTCACCGGCTTTTCCGGGAGGCATTGAAGAAGAAAGAACATCATCGTCAACGCGATCTTGAAGAAATAAGAATAATTGATAGGTTTGAGAGGCGCCATTATCAGAATGCCAGAAAAATGAAAATGCAAAGAAAAGGTATCGTGTTTAGCGGTTTTGCGCGCTGAAGGTTTTTTTTTTCTCTACCATTGCCCATTCTGTTTTTTTCTCTGTTTAAACTTCATAAAATTATTAATATCACTATATTTTTGCTTTAAATGCAGTGTAAAAGTATAAGGTCCATCCTTTTTGGCCAAGGTTGTCAGTTGAAAATCCACTTTTTTAGTGACCCATGAGCCAATTCATTTTCCTTTAGTTAGAGACTATGAAGATCCCATGTCATCGGAACTTCTTTTGTTTACTTTTATTGTTTAAGAGCCCAATCCCTTACTCAAAGGTGATGTTTGGTTTCAAGATCGCTGCACGCATGTAGTGAGGTATATGTAATGAATCACTGCAAGTGAACCCAGAGTAATGAGGAAATTAGCCATGTATTGGAAATGATCTTTTACACAAATGACAAAATATTAAGCAATTTACTGAGAAAAACTGGAGGAAGAAAAGTTGTTTCTTCAATGGTGGTGGACAATGCAGTTACTATACTTGTTAATACATGTGTGATATGTAATGTCGGGAAACAAGTTTAGTGTGTATTTAAATTAAATCAATGTTTAAGGATGGAGTGAGGAAATACTGAAGAAAAAAAAAATTGCTTTATCATGTTCTGGAGAAGGCAATAATCTCTGGTGTTTAGGCAAAAGTCTTAAGTCATAATTTAAGAAAATGAGGTTTTTATGGCTTCTTGACCAAAAATCCTACCATTTTTTATAGTTTATTTCAATCGGTTTAAGAGAAATGAGTTAACTAAATCATATAATTAAGAAGATCTTAACAGCACAAGTCATATTTGCTATTCCGTAACAATCCAAATTGCTTAAGTGACACTTGGTAAGATTTAAATCCTTTTACCAGAACGGGTGCACATCAAAAGGGTCTATGTAGTTATGCCTGTTGTATGCTCTTCAGATTTGATCCAAAAGCACTAAGTGTAGCATATGTCTGCTACTTGATTCTTCTTTAGCAGAAAAAATTAATTTTGATGCAAAAATAACCGATTTGGAACATAGATACTGCATTTATTGAATCTTGTACTCATTATTTTAAAAAATTAAAATTTAATACTCATTTATTATTTTATTGGAATAGTGAGAGTGTTAACAAACTATCAAGATTTCATAAAACTTAGTGATGAAATTTCCAAGATTTCCATTGCACTAAACTAAGTGTGTGAAAATAATGGAAAAAAAGTATAGAAACTGATAGAAATAGACACAACACAGCTGAATTAGCCTTTGAAACTAAAGGGAAGATAAGGCACTTGCCAAACTTGATCCTAGGGAACGTGCTTATACAATTGATATACAACAGTGCTTACCTACACCTGATTTACTTCGGTGTTATTTTACAAGAGGACTTACAATTTGACAGTTCACGACTGCAGTACTAAAAACGAAACATGTTATGTCTCGCATGAGTCTATTGCAAAGAGAGAAGCAAATGAGATTGCTTCGTGCCTGCTAGCTAGCTGAAAAAGTGACCAGGCTCAATAAAGAAAGTTGTTCTGTTCTCTGACATATGCGGAGGTCAGAACAAAACCTCTCACGTTGCAGAAATGTTTTCTTATTTATTAAAAGAAAAAAGAATAATTCAGAAATTCCTTCACAATTTTCTTGTTTCTGGGCATATGAGGATGGAATGTGATACTGATCATTCGCCATAGAGGGACAAGAGAAAAAAACAGAAGCATTGATAGCCCACCCTCATGACTGGGAAACACTAATAAGGTGAACCAGCAAAAGATTCAAAGAAATTGAAAAAGAGAAAAAAGATTTCTTCAGCTTTGGAGATCTCTTTTGGGGTTCATCAGTTTTGGGAAAAAAACTGAATATTCCTTTTTTGTAGAGGGAGCACAATGTTTTCGGTATGACTGACTTTGGATAGATTAGTTTTAAAAACACCCTGACTAGAGAACATTCTGTTTTTTTTAAAAGAAGAGGCTGACAGCCAAGCAGATTCACATTCAGTGAGCCAAACCCAATATCAAAGGAAAAGAAAAAAAGATGTATTAGAAGAAGAATTTTATTTTTAAACTAATACTGTACTTTTAAATTGCTTTTTCATCATTTTTGCTTATGATTATGTATTTTCAGGGATAACATGTTTAAATGAAATCACAATTTTAACATAAAAGAAAATATTTTGGATTTTTTTCTAACTTTTTAACATCCTTAGAGCCAGATCCATTTCTCATATACTTGGTAAAAAGGATTTAGGTTGTTATCGTTAAGTGGAAAAGGCTTATGAGTTATGATCAGAACGTCACAAGAGACAAAAAGGTTTGGTACAAAGGGCTTGAATGAACTTCAAATAAATAATATTTTCTTTAAGTTTGTATTTTGCTATAATGAATAGTCCCTTATAAACTATGGATATATAGTAATCCTGTTCTTTATTCGTGAATAGAGTAATCCTTAGACCGGATTTAAAATGATTTTTCAAATACCAATCAAATAACTTTGGAAAATAGTCCTGTAAGCATCTGATTTAAAGACAACCCCTTTTGCCCAAAAATCAGTGATATAATACCGGTTGGTCAATGTGAATAATTCATAAACCATAAAAATCATTGATCAAATACTCATAATATAAGACTAAGTAAACACTGTATTATACAGAAAATGTAAATATAAACTAAAATATGAAAGAAATTCAAAAGGGTTTAACTTCATTACTAACATTCCAATTTTCATTGGTAGGGAATACAGAGCACTTTGAATTTACATAATCATCAAATACTAGATGCTTTGAGTTATTTGCAAACCGTTTTATTTTCTTCATAGCTCTCCTCCCCCCCCCCCCAGCAGGGTTTTCCAGGTGATCTGAATATTTTTCAGCACGGGGGGAGAAAAAAATGTCCAAAATGATACCTTAATCACAAATATCATGAAGTTTCAAGAAAGTTTTGGTATGCGGAGAAGAAAACACCTTTTAGAAATAATATATAAGATATTTAACTGTTCTATATTTATTATTACATTAGAATACAGAGAAATATTTTTGCACTATAAATTTGATTGCAGTAATTTAATCACAGTTATTTAATTCCTCACATTGTTAACATCTTTTGTGCTTAATAATCTGTTAAAATACAATTTTTTTTCTGTCCTCCCTTTCCTCGCCTTTAGGCTATACATATGGCTATGGCTCTGGGTTTTCAACTGGCTATCTTCGGCTTCCCCAAACATATGTCAGTTGTCAGGGGCAGCGGGTATTTCCTAACACGTTTGCCCACCCGGCCATCCCACCACCCAGTAAAAATACAGTTGTTGATTATCATGAACCAGGGGGAAAAATTTATGGTTATTTCAATATTTATTCCTTCTGAAAAAGTGTCAGTTTCTGTTAATCTCCAAAATTGACCTAGTCTAAAATAAACATTCTGTTACAGTTTAGAGATCAGTTGTGCTTAGGAATATCCTCAGATTCCAGTAATAGTGTGTTCAAAATGATCTTAAAACAAAATGTCATCTAGGAGTTGCGATTAGTAGTGACACTAGTGTCACATTTATTGGTAATTATATTGCCTCAGGGTCATGCCTATTGTAACTTGTACTTTCCTTCTTAGCGAGGAGGAACTAACTTTTTGGGAGTGGAACTTTTTGTTAGTACCTGATAAACTTAACTACAGGTAGACATTTCTAACTGCGTGTAATGGAAGTGTATAGTTGTATTTCATTGGAAAGCTAGCTAATATATGTTAGCTTATTAATAGCAGCAGAGCACCTAGTGCCCTCTGGGGCTATCAAGTTAATATGGCCTTCTCATATGTACTCCTCCTTTTTTATGTTTGGATCTACTTGGGCTAATTTAGTCAGACGCTTCACATACTTCTTATTTTGAACTATGATTTTGACCAGTATTATCAATTTAAATTATGATATTTTATTGCGTCTGATAAAAAAACTAACAAAAAATAGAGCATAATCATCTTTATTTTATGTCTCCTTTGAAGTATTTGCTTAAGAAATAAATATTCATGAAATTCTGTTTTATTTTTAGCTCATTATTATTATAATTATTTATGAATCAAATTTTTGATGCAATATTTTACATTTTAGCTGACTCAGCAAGAGCGAAATGGAAAGGATTACGGGACACGTTTCGAGGAGAATTGAAGAAATTGAACAAAACAATTACTAGTGGAACCCAATGCCAATCGACTAATTGGGAATATTTTGATGAAATGTTATTTGTCAAGGACCAAATATATTCTAACAGGTACTAACTTATTTATTTTATATTTACACAAATATTTTATTATTTTAATAAGTGTGCTAATTAAAAATAGATATGACTTTGACAAAAAATTGCAGGACTTTTGTTAATTCTACAAACATACTGAATCTATATTTTTAAAAACAATCTTAATCCCTTCTGTAGCTATTGGCCTCTTTAATCTAAATAATTTCTTATGTGTACGTCCCACACCCCCCCCCCCCTCAATCTACTGGTGGCCTCTACACAATAATGAATGCAACAATAGTTAGCAAAGGACCTTGTTTGAAAGTGAAAAGAGATTGATTAAAAAAAAAAATCTGGTGCGTGCTCGCAACACACAACTTTCACTTACCAACTTACTTAGATTAGAAATTAATGCGTTTTGTTAATAGCCACTTCTCAAATGAACAGAACGGCTTTAATTATGATCAATGGTCTGTCATTAAAGACGTACTCCGCATGCGTGGGCTCAACGAGTTTTATGAGTTGACTGAATATTTTTCTTTTTTTCTCCTCTTTATGTTTTCTTTGTTTTTATCATATCTCATATTTCGCCATTTCTTATTTTTAGGCGTAACGAAAGACAGTTAATTTCTCCATGTAAACAAAAACAAAGGTACTTTATAAGAAAGAAATAAACAAACAAAAAAGGCCCCCCAAAAAAAAGCCCCCTCAGAACATTTTAATAATGATTAAGCTTACCTGATATTAAAGAAAACCTAATTTTCATTAAACATGACGAATTTGATAAAAATCGTTAAAGCCGTTTTTGAGATAATCGAAAAAAAAGGTAAAAATTGGAAAAAAAAGTCATGAAATAAAGTGCCCCCTCAGTTGGACCAATTTTGATGAAATGTTGGCTTTTACATATTTGATATATACATACATCAAATACCCAGTTTCTTCAAAATCGTTAAAGCCATTTTTGAGTAAATAAAAAATATGTACACGTGAAATTGGTACAAAATTTATTAAGTAAAGTCCCACCTCCGGTTAATCAATTTTGATGAAATTTTTACAGTCATATCTCGGGCATCTAAATAGATCAAATACTCAGTTTAATCAAAATCGTTAGAGCCGTTTTTGAGAAAATCGAAAAAAACGAAAAAGTTATTAAATAAAGTACCCCCTCCCTTTGAGCAATTTTGATGAAATTTTTGCTGTCACATCGCGGGCATATACCTACACTAAATACCCAATTTCAGGTTCCCACGGTTTATAGTTTTTGAGCTAGTCTGTTCACACACACACACACAGACCATTTCGCGGGACTTGGTTGTTTCGACTCAGGGGGTCCCAAAACGTGTATTTCCGTTGAAAACCGGAAGTCGAAATTTTTCATGATCGCAATACTTCCACTTACTATATATTTCATATATAGGTAAGTGAAAGTAATAAACAAAAGTGCTCTAGAGCTGCATGTTGAAAATATGAAAGCAGTAGCCTAAGATAGGCAGAATTAAGACTGTTTAGGTAGCCAATCATCTTTAAGTTCAGTAAAGCCATCGAAAAAGGAAAATAAAATTCAATATTTTTTCCTTTTTCCGTACCCAATCATATTCATTCATTTGTGTATGATTATCTCCATACTGAATCTTGGTAATATTTTTTAACTTAATTCATAATCAGGATTTTCAGTTAAAATTTTTTTTTATTTTGAAAAGCCAATGTTTCGATCCAACTTGTGGATCTTCATCAGGGCTTCTGAGTTCAGAGTTATACAAAGAATCTTCTTGTATTATTCTTGTGACTCTTTGTATTACTATGGACTCAGAAGCCCTGATGAAGATCCACAAGTTGGATCAAAATGTTGGATTTTAAAAATAAAAAAAAATTTTAACTGAAAATCCTGACTACCAATCAACTTATCATGAAGAATAACAGTTGACTATTTCTCACCTCTAAACTTTGTAATATTTTTTGTTACATAATATTTTAATTACTCTGCTAATTGAATTTTATATATTTATAATTACATTCCTAAATTAATTAAAAGATAAAATGTAATTTAATCAGAAGTGTTTTATCGAATATCAGATTTGGGGAATGTAAATACTGCTACAGTCCAAACAACTAAAAATTTCACCAGAGGAGCATATCGCCGGTTTACAAGTAAATTACAATAAGTCGAATATTCAAGTTTTGAGACATTTGAAGATAAAAATTAAATTTTTGATGATATGGAAATAGTAATTTTGCTTTTTTCACGCAAAGGGTAGCGAGGTACTGGTTAAAGATCCCTATTATAACTGGATAGGCAAAATTTAGGGCTCCCGCTGTAGCATTGTATGATTAGATTTAGTAGCATAAAGTGATGTTAAACAAACATATTGCGAATCAGGCTTAATCTTTTAATGCTTTTTATTTACTTTAATATGATCATAAAGTGTTTCTGATTAAATCATTTTTAATTAATTTAAAAAAATTGTTTGCAGAAGAAGCCTCGCTTATATACTTAAGTCCCAGCAGAAAATGGCTAATCCGACAGAGACAGCTGAATCTTCTATCGAAGAAAGTAATGTGACTGCTGAGACACCAATGATATGTGAACAAGATGTGGCCGAAGAGAATGAAGACGCTCAAGGACGAAGTGAGGATGATTCCGCTCCTGTGAAGAAGAAAATAGAACCTCAGGTGTCTCTTTCTGAAACTAAGGTCCAGCAGACCGACGATGACTACAACTTTCTCATGAGTATTCTTCCACAGCTTCGTAATTTGCCCACCACTAGAAATTTGTATGTCAGGCTAAAAATACAGGAATTACTTTATAATGAAATTGCTTCTGGTCAGGACAATAATTAATTTATCTTATGTAACCCCTATTATTTTAAGATGAAGCATTTATCCAAAGACTTGATGATATAGTCCTTATCTTATAACGATGTATGTTACCCAATTTTTCTTTTATTCTTGAGTTATTTTTTTATAGTTTTTTTAGTTTATAGATTTTGTTTGGTTTTTTCATCCTCATTATTGCTATTTCTAATCTGGTGAGGCAATGAACAGTTGGAATAAAGTTCTGAGTTCCCAGTTTTCTGACAAACACTTACCCTTTACCTGGTTACCCTTTACCTGGTTACCCTTTATTTGGTCACATCAGTAATTTCCCTGCAGAAAGACACTTGAAATGAATCTTGTTCATTATGTAATTAATCAATTAGTTTTCATTTACCTCATTATCTTTAATTTTTTGTAGGATTTTAATCATTTCCCTTGTTGTTTTTTATCTGTAAATCTGATATTATTTTTTATGGAAAGTTTAGGAGTAATAGGAGATTAGTTCTCTTACTTTTTGATTTTTTTTTTAACTAACTTGGAAAAATAGATCTGTGATAATTCCTCTCTGTATGTTATTTCTACATGAATGTAGAATTAGAACCAAATATGTAGAGCCATGTTGTAGCACTCATGCTAGTTTCATTGATTGTGCTATGTTAAAATGCTATTAAAAGAAGATTAATTTTATTTTTTTATAAGTTTTTCTTGATTATTTGTAGTTTTAATAATGTTTCAAAACCATAAATGTTATTAATACAAATGTGATTCAATTTTAGATCAGCCAGTATATAATATGTAAATATGTTAGATGGATGTATTTAATTATATGAAAAATTATATCTGTCAAGTTTTTCTTTTGTTATTATGTTTTATGTTTATTATATTTTTGTTATATTTTACATATCCTTTAAAGCTGTAATCCTGATCTCTCATATAAATAAAATTATTTTCATTATTTAAAAATTTAATTCAACCATTTAATTTTTATTAAATAACAGTTGTTTCTGAATTTAAATATATTAATTATATAACCAATTCAATTTGTCTATAGAGATTTTCATAGGAAAATGAGACTATTCATAGCAATATAGCCATTAGATAGTCTACACAAGAAACCTTATTGTTAATTGTTACGAAAAGTAATCGTAGCCAAAAATTCTTCTTCTTCCTTGAGTCTAAAATCCGTGAGTGATCTACTCACTAAGGTCCACCACTCATTCCGGTTTTGTTCAGCCGATCTCCAGTTCCGGATCCCCAGAAGGCTGCGTGCATCCTTAGTTACCCCATCCACCCAGCAAAGCCTGGGTCGCCCATGTCTTATGGTTGAGTGGATTTCCCTTCTAAGGGCCTCCTAAGTACTGAGTTAGCCTTCATTCTGGCTACATGACCAGCCCAGGCCATCTGAGCCGACCAACACTAATGAATTGCACCATATTGCAGTCACTATACATTTCTGATATCTCGGCGTTTGTCCTGATCCGCCAGGCTTGTTCATTGGCATAGAAAATCGCTCCGAAAATTCTTCTGAGTACCTTCCTTTCAAATCGGAGGGTTTGATTTTCTTGGGCTTGGGATAGTGTCTAAGTTTCTGATCCATATGTGAGTATTAGCCATGATCAAAGTTATATACAGTTATTGAAAATTATTGAATTTGGTCACTGTTGAAGAAATTTTAAGTTCAGACAAATGTGTATGTATATTAACTGCTCTAGTAAGCACGGATAATTAAGTAAGCACTGTTAAGGATAATAAAGTAAGCACGGTTTGGTTTCTTTAATTACAAGCAATGAATTATGTTAATCTTTTCAATTTGGTGTTATTTCTTTCCATATTGTTATTTATATGTTCTTTAATTTAATTTAATAAAGTGGTTTGATATATAATATACAAAAATTCATAATATTTTTTTTTTTAAAAAAAGTTCAATATTCTTATAATTATTTATTGGAATGGCCTCCTGCTTAGCATGGAACTTCATTATAATAGAACTTTGGAGTTTATTAAAAAAATCTGTATTATTACACTTCCTATTAACAAAGGAAATTGCATTTTAGTGAACTTACATGTCACGGTTTTAAACTATTGAAATTCGAGTTAAAATTTTGGAATTGCAGCCTATCTTACTGTCCAGGGGCCCCCCCCCCCCAAAGTCTGGAACTGCCACTAAAAAAATCACTTTATAATTATAATTAACTTTAGCTGTTTATGACTGTCAGATTTTTTATTAGAATAACAAAAACAAAACTTTCACATCTTTTTGGGGTCTACTGCCCTATCTTCAGATGCACTCATCACTTATAAATTATTACCGTTACCTACTATGAGGTAGCATTGGAAGAAAGACATTAATGGTTGTTTAATTTTATATTATGGAAACTTAATTGACAATATTAAAAAATTCATAAAAATAATTTATTTTTATGACTAGAGATAATTTATAGTTATGCACTTTATATTATGCACCTGAAGATGGGGAAGGGTAGACCCCAAAACGTTTTGAAAGTTATATGTTATACTATTTTCCTAAATTGTAACACTGTAAATCAAGCATCTTCCAGTAAATATAGGAATTACTAAAAAAATAATTTTTAATGTCGTAGAAATGTATATTGTCCGTTTTTAGACATTGTTGTATTAAAAATTACTTCAATTATAGATTTTATATTGTGAAAGATGCCTGATTTATAGAGCTCTAATTTTGGAATTTAGTGCACAAATATTTTTATCCGTCTTTTCATGAAATCTCCTAAAATTAAAAAACAACGTATATCACGTTAAAGCTTATTGATTTATCTAGATTTTTCAGAAATAATATTGATTCAATGAGTTAACTAGTTATGAATCCATTAAAATTTTACTGAATTTTTTTTCTAGAATTAAATGTCTGTTATGCCTACCTATTTTGTAGTACCTATTTTTAGGTACTTTGTATTACTTTTTTACAATCTAGATAGGCATTTTTAATTAAAATTTAGTAATCTTTTGGATGGTAAAAAAAAAATAATTTTAAATTAATCTATATCAGATATTTCCAATAAAAAAAAACTAAAACTTTTAGAAAAAAAAATTCGATTAATGCTGATCGAAAATCAGCTTTCTTAGTTTGTTCAATCCAATGAGAAAACTACTCAGATTTAACTAATAATGAAGGAAATATATAAAATGATTTCTAATATACTTGGATGATTTCTAGTAAGCACGGATAATTAAGTAAGCACTGTTAAGGATAATAAAGTAAGCACGGTTTGGTTTCTTTAATTACAAGCAATGAATTATGTTAATCTTTTCAATTTGGTGTTATTTCTTTCCATATTGTTATTTATATGTTCTTTAATTTAATTTAATAAAGTGGTTTGATATATAATATACAAAAATTCATAATATTTTTTTTTTTAAAAAAAGTTCAATATTCTTATAATTATTTATTGGAATGGCCTCCTGCTTAGCATGGAACTTCATTATAATAGAACTTTGGAGTTTATTAAAAAAAATCTGTATTATTACACTTCCTATTAACAAAGGAAATTGCATTTTAGTGAACTTACATGTCACGGTTTTAAACTATTGAAATTCGAGTTAAAATTTTGGAATTGCAGCCTATCTTACTGTCCAGGGGCCCCCCCCCCCAAAGTCTGGAACTGCCACTAAAAAAATCACTTTATAATTATAATTAACTTTAGCTGTTTATGACTGTCAGATTTTTTATTAGAATAACAAAAACAAAACTTTCACATCTTTTTGGGGTCTACTGCCCTATCTTCAGATGCACTCATCACTTATAAATTATTACCGTTACCTACTATGAGGTAGCATTGGAAGAAAGACATTAATGGTTGTTTAATTTTATATTATGGAAACTTAATTGACAATATTAAAAAATTCATAAAAATAATTTATTTTTATGACTAGAGATAATTTATAGTTATGCACTTTATATTATGCACCTGAAGATGGGGAAGGGTAGACCCCAAAACGTTTTGAAAGTTATATGTTATACTATTTTCCTAAATTGTAACACTGTAAATCAAGCATCTTCCAGTAAATATAGGAATTACTAAAAAAATAATTTTTAATGTCGTAGAAATGTATATTGTCCGTTTTTAGACATTGTTGTATTAAAAATTACTTCAATTATAGATTTTATATTGTGAAAGATGCCTGATTTATAGAGCTCTAATTTTGGAATTTAGTGCACAAATATTTTTATCCGTCTTTTCATGAAATCTCCTAAAATTAAAAAACAACGTATATCACGTTAAAGCTTATTGATTTATCTAGATTTTTCAGAAATAATATTGATTCAATGAGTTAACTAGTTATGAATCCATTAAAATTTTACTGAATTTTTTTTCTAGAATTAAATGTCTGTTATGCCTACCTATTTTGTAGTACCTATTTTTAGGTACTTTGTATTACTTTTTTACAATCTAGATAGGCATTTTTAATTAAAATTTAGTAATCTTTTGGATGGTAAAAAAAAAATAATTTTAAATTAATCTATATCAGATATTTCCAATAAAAAAAAACTAAAACTTTTAGAAAAAAAAATTCGATTAATGCTGATCGAAAATCAGCTTTCTTAGTTTGTTCAATCCAATGAGAAAACTACTCAGATTTAACTAATAATGAAGGAAATATATAAAATGATTTCTAATATACTTGGTTCATAGAGTAAATTGGCTATTTACAAAAGTTTATCAAACATTAGGCCTCAAGAAATTCATTGAAGATTGGTAAAGTATACCTCTATCACTTAAAATATTTTATTAAAATGTACCTATGGATCACTATTTTGAGGTTTTTAAAGACATGTTACAGTCATTACTAATATAATTGCAGAAAAATTGGTCTTGGAAGGGTCACAAACATAATCATTAAACATTAAAAATTATACAAGTCATGTGCATACCTGTCAACCAACAGGGTCGTTATAATGGAAGTTTAAAACAGACTACAACAATGTTTAAAATTGTAAGTTGGACAATTAGCACACAAACATTGTATGGTTACATATGTGTGTCCTAGGTTCTATCACTTCTGTGACCATGCCCCCAACCATTTTCTTTATAATTAATAAGTAAAGTCAACAATCCTCATTATTTGTTATATAGAGTATCATCAATTTAATTATTACATTTAATTAAAACAGATTGAAGCATGAGACCTTTGTTTGAGGTCTTCGATGCCTATGGACAATTTTTCCTTGGCTTACAGCACATTACAACAATTTTTATCATTAAAAAACAATTTAATTTATTATTCGTATATGAGGATTAACATAAATGAATATAAGTAGGTTGGCTTCATTGTATATTTTTTTACAATTTTTTTTTAAGAATTTTAAGATTTGAATTAGTGCATTAAACACAATTACACTCTTTGTAATTTAATATTTTAATAATTTAGATACAATTATCCTAATTAAATAACAGAGAGAGGGGGAAATGGATTTCATAATATTTTGTAAAAATTAAAACTGTTGATTGAAATACAACCATTTAGGAAAGTTGCTGAAAAGAAAGAGTGGAGTACATTTGGATAGGCCACCTATAGTAGAGAACTTAAAGACTATGACTATTTGTATATACAATGGGGTGCATATATATTTGAGCCAACCATAAAATAATAAATAATACTTAACAAAACGAAAAATTAAAGTCCTAGTCTGATTGAAAAAAACATGAACTATAAAATGACATTAATTTATTAATCAATTATGAACAGATAAATAACAGGATCTCTTTAATGGAAACCCTAAGAAAGTGTGGTTGGGGGGAAGGGGGCCGCAAGTTACTTCACTGCGGTTATAGCTAAATGAGCTATAATTCCTACTACTCCTCTAATATGTTAAAAATATATGTACAGTTTGTTATGAACTGATAACAGAATTAAGTAACGTGCGGGAGAGGGGGCGGGGCCTAAACAGGCCAATAGTTGATGATGCCAACACCCCACCACTCTCCAGCAATCAGTTGTAAGCTACGTTAGGTTAGATGTTGGTATTCAAGAAGCTTGACTTGTCGTGAATGTCTAATTTCATTTTAAAAACGGAAAATACTTGAAAATGTCAACAATATATAATACAGAAAGGAAAAATGAATCCAAAAAGAAAAGATTTGTTCTGAATTCGCAATCGCGTGAAATGATAGTCAATCTGCGGGCTTACTTTGAAGCAGAAAAGGTAAACGGTGGTCCTCTTATTCCGTTGGATCAAGTTAATGCAAGAACGGCCGCAGCATGTCATATTACAGAAAATGATTTTTATAATATAACGTGTGATAAAAGAACTAAGAAATGTGATCATACGAAACTCGCTTCTACTGGAAAATTTCAGCATCATGAAACCTCAATTGATTCCTGCCAAGAAGATGCCATAAGAAGACATATATACGCTTACTATGAGAGGGAAGAATATCCTACCATGAAGCGACTCGTTGCTTCCTTGGGCCAAGCCGAATTGTTTCAAGGAGGTACTACGACCTTACGTTATATCCTGAAAAATCTAGGGTTTTCGTGGAGGAAAATTCGAGGTAACAGGAAATTATTAATGGAGAGGATCCACATTCAAGCATGGAGGGGAAGATTTATCCGAGATGTTCTCGCATTGCCAGTAAAACAAATTATTTGGCTTGATGAAACTTGCGTGGACTCGGATCATTTCATGAGGCGAAGGCCTGATGAAACGGTTAAAAGAACAAAGAATGCTTCAAAGGGATTCAGACTGATTCTCCTACATGCAGGTGGTATTGAAGGGCTGGTCCCTAATGCCAAACTGCTATTTCGCGGGAAGAGGATTTCAAGTGATTATCATAATGATATAAGCCATCTCACATTCAAGCAGTGGTTCACGGAACAACTCTTACCTAATATAAAACCAGAAAGGATTATCGTCATGGATGATGCACCGTATCACTGTATCCAAAAGGAAAAATATCCTACAAGAGCTCAGACGAAAGATGAAATAATAGCTTGGTTGGAATCAAAGAAGATAAAATTCGACCCAGCGATGTTCAAAACAGAACTATTGGAAATAGTGAAGCAACAAAAGCCTCAAGACCCTTTATACGAAATAGACGAAATTGCCAAAGAGCACGGTCATAGGGTACTTAGGATACCTCCTCGCCATAGCCATTTTAACCCTATCGAAATTATTTGGACGCAAATAAAGAGTTATGTGGCGGATAATATTAAAACATTTAAAGCTGTAGAAGCCACTAAATTGACAGAAGAAAAAATCAGTAATATATCTGCTCGAGATTGGGAAATAGCAGTAAAACATACAATGGAAGTGATAAGAAACCAAGATGAATTTTATAATGTAGTAGAGGAAAGGATGGAAAACATGATCCAGGCTCTCAACAGCACCAGTGAAACAGAGGAAAGTGACAACTCAGATGAAGACTTTTCAGGCGACGAGGAAATGCTCATGGAAGTAGATTTTCCTCCTCCAGAAGGGTAAAAATTGTGTACATAGAAATACCGTAATTTGATTTTTTATTTAAAGGAATGTATTTTATTTTAATTAAGGTAATGCGCATGTTTTAGATGTTTTTTGAGTTTTCAAAATTATGCACATATAATGTCCCGTATAGGATGGAAGTGGCGTCCCAAGGATTTCATCTAGGCTGGTAAAATTTTCGTCTAGGGGGGGGGTAGAATGGTAAAATTCTTAGGACCAGGGTGGAGGGGATCAAGTTATTCTTACTATGTAAGGTTCAATTAATTGTTTAAATACAACTAAAAAAACAATCTTATAAATAATTGAAAATTAAAATAAGTTTTTATATAGGTAACACTTCATTTATACGAATTTGTGTCTCATATTTACTGGGGGGGGGTCACCCATATAGGGTGGTGGGGCGGGAGTAAGTGAAAGAAAATTACAAATCGAGCTTTAATTATGATGACTAAATTACTAATTTTTGATCATACTTATTCTATAAATATTTAAATGTATAAGTAGGTATTAATTACTTACTTAATATTCCTTTCCGTGTAAACTTTTTTTTTTTTTTTACCCATTTTTAATTAGCAAATCTTTATTTAAATTATGAAATGTTTTGCAATTGAACTCATTCTATATTTTATTTTCAAATTCATACGAATGTAATTATTAAAAACATATAACAACAAATCTAAATAAAAAAACTCTATTAAAGCTAATTACAACGTAACAAGATCATTGATACATCTTTCATTAAAAAAAGTTCTTTTTTCATGGGTTCTGAAATACTATTAAATTTTACTTATTATTTCCCTGGAAACGAATAATTGTTAGTAAACTTTAAAAAAGCGTTAAATTTTTAACATTTTAAAACTAATTTATTCGCATGCAGCCTTGTAGTTTTATATATACCTTGTAATTTTCAATCGCAGTATTTTCTGTGCACTTTTCCACTTGGCCTCTAATGGCGGAAAGAAAGATATTCAGTTCAAAAGATTTAAAGTCATGAAAAACATTTCGGTAATAAAACATTCTGTTTGTTTTGATGAATTGCTTAAAAATCAGTCTAATAAATTATATAATTATAAATTTTTAGATATATTTTCATATCAAGAACGATGTTCAGAGTATACACTATTCCAAATAATGAGTTTAGATTAAATTTTATTTTATTCATTTTAAAATGCTTTAGAAATTATTTATCAGTGATTATAATAAAATTAT
Source organism: Aelia acuminata (assembly GCA_911387785.2). Taxonomy (NCBI): domain Eukaryota; kingdom Metazoa; phylum Arthropoda; class Insecta; order Hemiptera; family Pentatomidae; genus Aelia; species Aelia acuminata. Next base: position 68,800,395 of record OU426982.1, on the reverse strand, counting down.
GTTGCTTATATACATACATGTATTTAACATTTTAAACTAATTTACTGGCATGCAGTCATGTCACCCCAAAAACAAGTTTCAAAATTAACAAATAACGTTGAAAATTGTAATCGATTATTTTAAATCTCATTAATTTTATGTAATTATATTTTAATTTAAAATTGTCTAACTTCTTTTGGATGTTATACCATTAACCCCTTAATTAGGGGAAGCTTTTAATTGGATAATACAAAAAAAAAAATTAAAAACAAATCCTTGTATGAATAATGGTAATAACACTAATTTATTTTTATTTCAACTGTCTATTTATCCCTGTGTACCAATGAAGATTATTATTTTATTGAAAGTTTGTTATATTTGTTGTTCATTTCTACATTAAATATTTAATTTATTATTATTTTCATTTCTTAGTTGGTTGATAAATTGTGGCATCCAATGATTCTATTTTCCTTTAAAACTCAGTTCAAGTGATTGTATTTAGTTAGAATTTTTAATAGATTTTTGTTTTAATATTTAGTAAGGTATTTAATTAGATGTTTATGCTATTGATCATCCAGTCTTCTAAATGAGTAATTGTAAATTTAAATGAATTTAACTGTTTGGTGTTATACCATTGTGTTATGGTAATAGTCTGTTTCATTATTGTAAGCTGTCTATCCATGACTGTTCATTAAAAGTATGCAACATCAAATATTATGAGGAAGAATCAAATCTTCATCAAATGAAACTACTGGAAATTTAAAGCATCAATAAGATAACTGGTATTATTTAGGTAACAAATTATGACAACCCCTTTAATGAAATTCAATTAAATCTTGAGAAGGGTCTTCTTATCCTTGAGTAAAAATTAAGAGCAAATACAAAAACAATATAAAAGAAGAAAAGCAGTTTTTAATTTTGTTGTTCGTTTGGATTTTAATATGTTCTATATACTTTTGTTAGAAAATTTTCCCAAGAAATATTGGTTTTCCATGTAGATTTTCAGAAATTCCATTTACCTATTTTGTTAAGTTTACAAACTTTTATAGTTTTAAAATTAATATTAACCTATACTAAAATTACTACTGATATGTAATAAATCTATTGTTTTATTAAATTTTTCAGAGGAATCCAGAAAACAGATCCACTAGGTGACTCTCCCATAAAAGAAAATGCAAGTATGGCAATACGCAAATCAGGGAAGGAGCAATTAGTTGGCAGAGAAATGGAAGTAAAGAAACAAGAAGATACAAATAAAGAAACAAGTATCTTGTATAGGAGACTCTGTGAATCTCTCAATGCAAGCCAAAAAACTTTGCCTGCTAATTGTCCTACTAATAAAAAATATGATGTGAACATAGACATAGGAGAACCATGCAAGCAAGAATTTATTGATTGGAATGAAGAACAAACAGTTAAAAAGGAAGAAGAAATTCATGATTAAAGCTAGTTTGTTATATTAATTTCTTTAGTTGTGCATTTATGTCAGAACGTCCTCATTTTATAACATTTAATTATTATTCTTTTACAGTTACTGCTGTCGTCACAAGCAGATCCATAATTCAGTAATTAATTTTTTTAGTAGAATCATTTTTATGCAGTAATTATGTCTTTTTAAAATGTGCGATTGAAAATTTACAACAAAAGTTATCTTTCTGACTGATTAGACATAAAGTATTGTTGACGAATGCTGTGTAAGCATTTGATTTTTTTACTTTTATTTATTTTCCTTTTTTACAAATACAATATATCTTTTCTTACTTGTGCTCTTTGGTTTTTACCTGTCCTTTATCCTCTATTCTCCGTAACTAACTATTTGACTGCAGTATCAGTTAACTGAATTATTTCTTATTGTTTAGCTCAAAATACTTAACTAAACATCATATGCATAGTAAGGTCCATAAGTTTGCAGACTGTCCTACTTCTTGACCTACAAGAATGCCAGGATCCTGCTCTCTCTCCATACCCATCGCCTGCACTTCCTCAGCCTTGTCAGTCAGTGTCTAGCCTAGAAGGAGACTCCCTATTTTTAAGATGTTCAAGCTCGAGCACCGTGCAGTTCTTAAATTTTTCTCTAAAGAGTCTTATTCCTGCACAAATTAAAGAGCTCTTGGATGATGTCCTCGTATTCCACAGTGAAAGAATGGTCATAATTATTTTAAGTTTGGGAGAAAAAGTCTAGATGACCAATGTCCCGGTCACCCAATGGAAGACTTCTTCCATGTTGAATTATTACAGAAATGACTTCACTTCTGTAACAATTACCTTATGAAATCTGAATTGCTGTCTGTTCGGTAACTAAAAACCAAGAAAAAAGCAGCAAGATTGGGGCTTTCAAAAAGAAGTGTTCAGAGGATCCTCCAAGAACATTTGCATGTGAGCAAGCTGCTCAAAAAGAGGAAAAAGTTTAGAGCTGCAATGATATTTTGTCCGAGTATAATGCTGACCTAAAACATTTATTGGACTCAATTGTAACAGACAATGTTTCTGTATTATGACCCACTCAGCAAAAGGAGTTCATGGAATGAAGAAGACCAGGAGAAGCGCATCCTTTAAAGGCAATAATCATGCAGTCAACAAAAAAGGTAATGGCCACTATTTTTTGGGATTGTAAAGCAATATTACTGATTTATTTTAAAGAAAAGAATACCACAATAAATGGTGAATTATATACAGCCCTACTTCACCGGTTGCAAGACATAATTAAAGAGGAGAGGCGGGGGAAGTTAAGCAGAAGTGTGCGGCTCCCTCAAGAGACAACACCCCTATCCACATAGCATTGAAAACATTTCAAATAAAATGGTAACAAAGAGAAAAAAATACTTCCTAAAAAAAGTTGATATTGATACTCTAGATTATCAAAGATAATAATAGAAAAATATAGAATAACAGCCCTGAATAAGAACTACTTATAGTTAATAAGAATAAATTTATGAGCACTTGCAATGATGAAAGCTGTGTATAGTGGAAATGATATGACCACCGCATAACTTTTTGGCCAATAGGCAAAAAAAAAATAACAAAAATATTTGTTGTTATTTATCGGACTTTTTGAACCTAATCAGTCATATCCAAAATTGTTAAGTTAAGGAAGTCAGAGCCTGGGTTTTAGGGGCCTATGTGGCAGCTTACTGCCCCTGAACCTAGCTACCATGAATTTTCTACAATATAAAATTGAAGAAGAGTTCTGGTATGTATTGAGAAAAAAATCAATGTAATACTGAAAACTTGTAGTATATTTTACAATGAAAATACATTAATATAATAATAAAACTAAGATAAGGTTTACTGCAGATGAAAAAAAGTAATTTTTTTTTTGTAATTTTTATTTCTTTCTTTTACAACTTTTACTTAAAACCCTCTGATTACATTATTGAACCTTAGGAATGACATTCCTATGAAATGAACAAATATTGCTTTATCACAGCCTCAAATTCTATAACTAATACCAATAACAATTTTTATACAAAATGAATAAATATGTACATAAATTTACTGATACTATATACATCAGAATATATTGATCAACAAAAATACAATAACATAAATATTTTTTTATGTATATATAGGTATGTACAGTTACATAAATATATTATATAGAGACGCAATAGAAAGTAATGATACAGATACCACAGAGACATATTGTCTTATGTTTATGACAACTAGAGTAGGAAACATTGTATATAAAGTTAGAAAACTTATATAAAATTGAGCAAAAATTAAATTAAAAAAAAAAAAATAGTATCGCGAAAATTCTGAATACATCAATAAATAAATTCAGCTCTTGAGATTTACTTGTGAAAAAATAACAGTTTTACATTACAAAATGATATTAAAAACAAATAAATAAAAAATAAGATGGAAAAAATATAATATAAAATGACCAATGCAAAGTTTAATTAATTTTAGAAACATGTGAAAGACATGGATGGCTTCAACAAAATTTAAAACAAAAGCAGTGAATACACATATTTTTTTTTTTTAGGAAGGGATAAGGGTAATTAATACAAATCTTTAAAAGAATACATCCCTCCCCCTAAGATATCACTAAATTTTAATAAATCTCTTTTCTTTTTCATTTAGAAACACATGCCCAAAGAATCTTTGAGATAAATGTTAGAACAAACACTCGAACACAAAATTATATCCATGGTCTAATTAATGACTATTTCCACTTCCTTATACACAACCATCGGTTATAAGATTTAAAGAATTTTATTTTATTTCAATTACAAAATATTTTAAAATTTGAAAAAAATAAAACTTTAGCAGCTCTACAGATAGAAATGTTAAGAGAAAACAGATGTCATTTTGTTATATTAAATTTATTAATGGAATATAGAAATTGTTGGAAAAGAGTTTGCATATACCCTACTGATCAGAAGTCATGTGGGTAGGGATAAAAATTGAGTCCAATGCACTACAAAAAAGTTGAATCCCAATTAAAAAACTATTATTTGCAATTAATTGGTTTGATTGATAGTTTTAAACAGTAATATGGCAACAAATATTTCTATATCATTGCTCTTAGCTTGAGAACCATAAGGATTTAATGAAACTGTAAATTATAAATGCATTCCTACTTCATTCCAATACCAGCTCTTACAAAAATAAGAAAGTTGTCTATTTTTCAAAATTTATTGAACATTGAAGAAAGAAGGTATAAACCTGGCAAACAAGAGAAAATATGAAACTGATATGGAGAGAAGAGCATTAAATAGCATGAAGAATCTAAAGCCAGTGATGTATTCAAACTAAAGAGATAGCGAAATAGATCAGCTAGAGCCCGGAAATCAGGAATACGTCAAAAACAAATAATGGAATTTAAGTTATTATTACTTCATTTAAAAGTTATCATTACATATATTCAATTAATTTTCAAATAGATTGTGACACATGAAAAAGTGAAAATAAAACAGTTGGTATGAACAAAGCAATCAATATTGCATATCTTATATTGGCAAAAACTATTTATAAAAAATATAAATGATCCATATAATTTAATGGGGAAAAATAAATAAACATTTAAGAGAGCAATAGATGGTAGAGCAACAGGTTGGAGGATTCTGATTAATTGTAATATTTTGATTAAAACAAATCCAAATTTCATTTCACTAAAAAAAAGTTCTACTGTTTTGACATAAATGATGGAAACTAAGATTACAACAAGAAAATAATTCTTGAGTAATTTTATTGATTCATAAAAAAATTACGGAAGTTAAATACAGTAGAGCATCAATTATTCAGATGTCAATTAACAGGGAAGTCGATAATCCAGGCTATTTTTAAGGAAAAACATTCTTTAGTTGAAAATTTCAAACAGAATGTTAAAAATATAAAACTTTATGAAGATGGAACTTAATTAACATGTTGCTATTTTTCTACTAGATAAAATTAAAAATGAATATCAATTTTAATTGTTTATTAGTAGGTATAAAAAAATTTCTTACAAAATATTGTGTATTAAAATTCAATAATCTTACAATCCTAATCACTGTGTTTGTAGTATAGATTCTAAATGTGAGTTCTTCAAATTCATAACTCGGGTTTACTGTTCCCAGTTTCCTTTAACTTTCCAGGATTCTTTATACTCACTTAATTTATTTTTAAAGTCTGTGTTCAACATTCAAAGCGACAAGCAAGAGTTTTGTTTTATGCAAAAGTCTTTAATCAAAGTAAAAAGTGATTTTGTGAGTAAAATGCTTGAAAGAAAGTGTTTTGTTAATTGTTTAAGTAAAAATATAATATTTACATAGTGGGCGGGTTATTAGTTTTTCCTAATTTAAATTTTATTTTTATTTTTGTCCATTATTTAGTATCCGGATTAGGATCACCACTGATTAGTCCTGATAATCAATGCTCTACATTAAACTGTTGTCTACTTCTTATGAATACACATTTTTAAACAACCCAAAATTACACAGTCAAAACTAATAGAAACACTCCATTTTCAGAGAATTTCGAATGATCGAAAATTCTAATAATAAAATAGAAAAATGAAAAAAAATTCATCAAACATCAATCTTGAGTTGCTATATTATGGTTAAAGGCTGTTCAATAATATTTAAACAATTAAACCTTGTTTAGCCATTACTCATTAAGAAGAAAATACATTCTTCAAAAAACATAAAAATTAATAAGCACTTTTAAAGGCTATATGGACTAAATACGTATTTAACATACTGACAACAGTACAAGGTAGTTGTTTAATATAAACGTAGTCTATGTTAATTGCAGTAACAAACGAATAATAACAACACATAAAATTTATTAAACATAGTAATAATAAATTGGTGATAATAACAAGTGTACATACATAACTTAATATCAAAAGCAGATTGAAAATAAAATGATTAATCCACGATAATTACTAAATAAATATGGAATAAAATATAAAAAATAACTCCTCTTATCCCGTGCAAATCGAAGTAACACAGTTAAAATGTTAGAGTAAAATAAGATATAGCTCATTTGAATCATAAGGATTTGCCTAAAGTTGCATTAAAATAGTAACTGATAATTTAAAAAAAACTATTTTAATTAAGTAGTAAAAAATTTAAAGTAGATATCTATTTATTTTTTAATAAAAAAAAAAAAAAATCAAAATATGTTTAAATATTAATGAAAATTAAAATTAATTAATCTCATAGTATTTGGTACCGACCATACATCACATCAAACCTTTTGATTCCTAATAAAGTCCGGAAAAGAAAAAAACAAAACAAGTCTTTTAAAAATACAATTAAACCATCTTTTATACGGCTTTTATTATTAACCAGCACAATTCTTTGTCATGTAAGAGATAAGATAGTAAATTCATACTTTCTTCCTAAAAACAAGATCTAAACTAAAGTGACACAGGATTTTCAAGTTCTGATGATTTACCTTGGTCAAGTCACTCATGATCATACCGAATAAGAAAAGAAAATTGTAATATAATTTAAAGAATTAAAAATTATAAGGTGCTAAAACAAAACAGCATAATCAAATGAAAATTCCACTTCATTAAAACAAAATAAAAATATTATTCTTTAGGTCCAAAACCTAATAAGAAACCGAATTCAAATGAACCCATCTAAATCTTTTAAGATACCAATCCTCTAAAAAAATAACCGACTGAAAACATAATTAACTTTATGAGATAGTATTACTTCTGGCTTAAGAATGTAAAGTAAAAGATAGTAAATATTTATGAATAATTCAAAATATAATAAATAATGGCTAAACTCTGGGAGGTGATCATAGAGAACCAATTTCCAACAAGAATTAGTGCATGGTCCAATTGTGAATGGAAAAGGAGTTAAATCTATTTTTTTTATTTTCTCTTAAGTTGGTCACATTTTTTGTTATAAAATGGTTATAATTGTATAAATTATAAAATGTTTATATATGGTATAAGTTATAAAATGGCTGCATCTCAATAAATAAATACATTGAAGTTAACTTTTTATTTTATACTATTACTATTATTTTGAAAAGATGATTATTATTTTATATGGTACAAAGAGATCTGTTTTGGCCTAAGTACATCAGCAATTAAAAGTTTTATACCGAAAAAGTTTGAAAAACACAAAATGTGAATGTCTTTTAAACGAAGAACATTTATAAAATTTATGATAAACATTTTTTCTATTCTTTTGAACTAAGCATAAAATTGATTCCCAGTATCCGGCCAATAAGAACTGAGTCACATATAAAAATAATTTGAAGTCAAAAAAATTTTATTTTTAAGCAATCCAACTTGATCCCACATTTTTTGACAAAAAGGAGGAGCCAATCCCCCAATGCTTCAACTTCATTTGCAGAGATTTGCTTAACAAACTTATAAGTTCCCCTGAAAGTGGGGAATTAATATACCAATAGCCTGAGTAAATAATTCGTAAAAAATCTCATGTTTATCAAAAAAGCTCCTGTTATCAATGGCCTAAAAGTCACTGTTTTTCTCCAAGACATTTTTGTCTACTTTACGATGGTATAAAAAGTATTTAATTACCTTGAACAGTTTTTGAGCAATCCCTTTCTATTCACTAAAAATGCAATCACCTTATGAAAACACAAAGTTGGACCTGACTCCTTTTTCATTCAGAACCGGACCATACATCAAATGATTTTTTTTTTTTTTAATGAGCCTATGTCTAGAATTATCCTTAAGAAGTTAGCCATTAAGAACTGTGTCACCCTGCATAATAACATTCGAATGTCATTTACCACATTTTTAGAAATTTAAATAAGATGAGCAGTTAAAATCTTTAAGATAACTGCTCATCAAAACTTAAGTTCAAATAAACAAAATGGGAAAATACAATTTCAATTTTATGGAAAAAATGAATAATAAAAAGTGAAAAGGATGTCCTAGAAGTTAACAAATGTATACAACTCACGAACTTTAATGTATATTTTAAAATAAATGCATTATTTTGTTGCTATTAAATTAAATTTTCTAAAGACACATAAAGTTTTTAAACTGATTGAGAAAATTTTAAATTTTTTGTGCCTTAATGAGTCTTCATTTTTGGTTTATGTGCAATAATAAAATATATGTAATGGAATTGCAGAGTTATATATTAAGCTGTACCAAAATCTGAAATTGTTACTACCTATAAAAATGAATACACAGGAAATTTAGGAAAAAATTTGGTTTAGGTACTTTAGTAAATATATTTATTACAGTTATAAAATTTTAAATTAATCGGTATTGTTCAATACCGAGGAATAGATTTAACAAGAATTTTTGAAAAATCGGTGTTTAAAACTTTGTTTTATAAATAGCTACTTTCTCCTTTACCTTATCACTTTTTATGAACATTTTCCCTGAGTATTTGTAATGAGTTTATCATTTAACGACTAAAATTAAAAGATTATAAGACCTACATTTTTATGTTTAAAGTATATCAATATTAATCATATATTTGTATTTAAGATTGTTTTTGTTTTTTTTATGACTAGTTATAAATTGCATCCAGTCGACAGTTTTGAGGCCGTAACTCAGAATGAATTTCAAATAACTATATACATCACATATTGACAAAAGATATTAAATAAATTTAAAACCTTTTAAATAAATATTTACAATATACATTGTCATATCGACAAGCGAGTGTACACAACCCACTTTAATTATTTATTTCTACAATAGACTATATGATAAAGGACTTCATACGATGCAAACAATGATTAATCTTAATATAATGGTCCTTTATTATTGTAGGACGTTTATAATGGCACTAATTACTTTTTCTTATTCAATTACATTAATAGGACGATTTCTAGTGAGTACAACAATTAAAATGCATCTTTTATCCATTTTGTAATTAGAATCGAAGACGTCAGAGAAAGCTTCAAACCGAAATGCATTTATGCTTCTCAGTGACCAATAAAAGGTGTACCATAATAATGTTGCAGCAAACTCACGTCCTCAAATGAATGTGAGATTTTCACCAAAGCCAACACATTCCGTGTTGAAGCAGTGCAGTGATATTGAAAGAAGCTGCACACAAAGCTGATAGCAATGAAGTGAACTTAGCTAAAGCCAAGTAGACTTGAGGCAGGGCGGCACAGCCTAGTGCTAGGGGTCCTGCGGCGAAGCAGCCGATATCACGTGAACCTGCGAACTTTTGCTCAGATTGTAAACCTGCCCAGCGCTGAATGGTTCTAATCTCGGGTGACCCTCACTGCGACCTGTGGAAAAAACAAAATATATACTTATAATTTGAAGTTGAGTAGTTGAAGTAAAACTTCTGTTAACCGACACCTTTCTTAATGGACAACTTTGTCTGGGTCCCGGCCAATAAGAAACAACTTTAATGCTTTTCAAACCTCTTGTAGCGGAACACTCTACAGCCCAGAAACACATAAAGTTTATCATAATAAAAATTTCAATTCATTTTTACTTATGTATTGATTCAAAGTGGCGAACATATCTGTTAGAAGATTACAATTCATATCATAAGAGCAAATGGATTAAATAGAATTCTCACTTTTAAAACGAAAACTGCAGAATCATTGGTTAGCAGAAATGTTCTGAGAATTCAGGCCCGAAAAAATCTGTGGACCTTAGTTGATTAATTTTTTAATAAGGCTTCATTTACTAGGCATAAATCAAAAATATAAAGGTTGAAAGTTCCAATAGTGAAATTATAAAGGATAACAGATTTTAATATGTCAAATGGTAAAATTTTAAAGGATAACTGATTTTAAAATTTCACTTCCCTTTAAAAAAAAATAAAGAAATATATTCATTCAATATAGGAACTTTAGTTAGTCCCTCTCTTGATTCCTACATTAATTTGGTTAAGTTTAAAATATATCTTCCAAAATTTAGTCTATAACTAAGTAAATACCTGAAGAGGACTTTGAACCAGCAGGAATATACTTTGATAACCTAACAGAAGGAAGAGGCAAATAACCATTAACAAGCGGCATGACGTCTAATAGTACAGTCTGTTCGTCCATATCAGCCAAATTCAATACACCTGAAAAAAGAATTTTAGGGTATGCAATAATAAACTGAGAATTATTATCATTTATAGCATTATATTAAAGTAACAAAACTAATTTTCCTAGAGAGATCAAAAAAATTATTAATGAGAAAAAATATATATAAATATTTTATTTTTATCTCTATTAAATTAAGTTTTGAGAGAAATACAAATCCCTTGTCAAGAGATAACATATTTTAATTGAGGTCTGAAAGGAGAGAAATGGAAAAATCAAAATTTATACTAAAAATTTTTTTGTTCTAAACTGAAATTAAATTATGAATAATACCTGCAGTACGACCACATGCCGCCCACATGTTATGCTCTGTCAGCACCTCGTACATAAGGCTATTGCAATCAGGATCTGCGAGAGTAGATTCCTTATTCACTTTTGTCACCTTGAGCTTTAGCTGGCAAACAGTGCTCACACGACAGAACTCAGAGCCTCGGATGGGTTCCACTCGGCATTCCAGGAGGTAAATAGTCTAATCGATCACAGTAAATTACTATTAATTATAGTATAACCTGTAATATGATCATTTGTAAAGGCAAAATAGTGAATTTTTTATCATCAATTGGTTAGCATGCCAATAATCTTAACAAGGGGAGGGGAAAAAATGAGAACATATTGAATTTTACATGAAAATTAAATTATAAATATACCTTAATTGTAATTTTGATAATTCTATAGTTAATGTAGCTAAATCTGAAACCTTATTACACCAAGGTAGAACGAACCAAATTAAATGATAAAAACTTAGTATTTCTAGGTTTAAAATACAAACATAAATTACCTTATAATTAACTATGTCAAAGGTGCATTTGTAAACGTAATCCTTTTTGGATGTTGTATCCCCTGAAGTCGGGTTGTAATGCAAAGTCAATTCAGTCTTAAATGGTGAATGTTCAGTGCTTTTCTCTAAATCCATTTTCCACATAAAAAATATTTTTCTTTCCGGTGAAACAACCTACATACAAAATTAAAACCAATAACCAAGATAGAAGAGGTACAGTAATCCTTTAAAATTCACATAAAACATTTTAAGGGTGTTGTTCCAGGAAAATCATGCAAGACACAGATCCAGATTTCTTTTAAAAATAATGCTAATTAAAGAACCAGTACACATGATTTGAAGTGGAATAGCATAAATGTAGTGCATGAAAAATTGCTGAGTAAGTTTCCAAAATCAGATATCCAAGGAATTCGAAGGTTGGAAACTTGGAGGCGGACTTGTACAAGATGAGAATGAGGAGAACGGTGGCGCTTGATAGAGAGTATTGGATGAGGATATTATCGGAGGCTTAAGTCCTACATCAACAAATGGGCCAATAGATATATAGGTAGAAGGTATATGAGAATTCTTCATGTGAAGCCAAATAATTTATAAAAGATTTTTAATGTTTATAATTTTTTAAAGTTCACACTCATTATACATATTTCACATTAAATTATATATTTATGACTGATGGAAGATATTGTTATCCATGACAAGAAATTTTTTAATTTTTTCAATGGATTTTGTTCAAATGAAAAAATACTAAACATATGAATAGGTATGACCCCCCTATGAACATATATAACCAATTTTGAATTGTTAAACTTTTTGATTTTTTTCTTTATTCGTATAAAACTTGATTTAATATTAAGAAAAGAAAGAAATACTCACTGTAGTTTCCATACTGGGATTTAGAGGTATCAGAATAACATTACTAGAGGAAATGGGAGTCATAGCAATGCTTTCGATTGATAGACTTGTAACACTAGAAACAGCAACATGAAGAAATTTTGAATACTTCGATGTTTGCATACTCAGCTTTGAACTTAAGACAGGCTTTAAGTTAAGACCAATCGCATGTTCTTCTTCACTCCAGTCATTTTTCACCATTACCTGATAATAAAAATAATAAGTAAAACAGATATTACATGAAATCAATCCTAAATATAATTTTCATGACAGCTTATATAGAACACAGAAGATAAATTAACATGGAAATGACTATTTTGAAAATAGTCGTTCGTAATTCTTACACTCATACAATAATATTCACTGTAACTCTATTTTCTACTGTTGTATTTGGTTTGTACTAATGAAGTACTAGTTCTAAGAATATGAAGCAAATAAAAAAAATATTTTTTATCTACAATGAGTCTTGAGTTAATATGTTAACCCCTTAACGGGCACATTTCGCTGTTATAGTTGGAAGCATATTGGTATTGTATATAATTCCCAGGGGACCTCAAATGACCAGTTTTGAAATCATTTTGAAAAAAAAAATGTTTGCCGGAAGTTATGGGCGATTGCCTCTCTAGAGGCTTACGCGCACACAGAGTATACAAAATGCAAACCCGCCATGCTGCGCCGCGCCTCGTTTAAAGGGCCGCGGCGATTGATCCCTCTTCCATCCTCACTTTACGCTTCCCTAAAGAAACCCCTGTCCAATTCAGCAATTATATGGCGAAAAGTTAAAATATACTTATATGCAATAGGTTGTAAAACCAACAATACCTTTTTTCAGTAAATTCCACACGAGTTTTATACTCGATAGGAAATTATCGGAATAAAGCATAAACCTCCTGTTCTCTTATTTAGTGCCGGATCAAGTATCTCGGCGGCAAATAAAGGGGAAAGAGTTACAAAATAATTCGTTTTTAGGAATAATATAGAAGCATTGATACAAATTTTAATTAGTTCCATTTTAGATCAATGAAAAACCATTGAAAAAAAAATCCAACTCTTTTCGTCTAAAATTTTAAAACTTATTAGTCAATAACAAGTATGCGACAAAAAGATCTAAATAAAAATCAATTTAAAAAACATTAGTAATATATAAGTAAACGATTACATATCTTTATAATCTTACAGAGAGTGATTGAGGAACACGATACACAAACATTCACAAGAGCTTCTAGAAAGGCGACCGCCATTACAGGTACCTAGGACGCTCACAAGCCTCTCAGGAGGCCTGAATTCGACACTTTTCGGGATTTCTCGGCCCCCGGAGGCCGGAGACCCTCGATGTCTTATCCTGTAACTCCTGAAGTCTAACGGAACCCATAGGAACTATTGCCGTGGCATTCCCGCTCGGTTTGAATATTTTGGAGTTCAGGCCTGAGACCTTTAAGGGTTAATGACTTAATATGTTTAAGATACAATATAACTGTCAAAACATTAAAAGATACAAAAAAATTGAGGTGAGGTAAGTATTTGCTATATTAATTATGAAGTTAAATACAAAATAAATTACATTGTGTTCTAAATTTGTGCAATCTTTGATGTTTGGAAGCTCGGCATGCATCTTAAGAGGAAGCTCCAAATTTGAATTAGGCTTGATAGCAGGTAGTTTTAATTCTAAAACACGGTTCCAATCCTTATCACCATCTTTCAATTCAAGGCCAATGCTAGCTTTTAATTTCACCTTTGTGTCCTAAAAATGAAAATAAATAAACTTTAAATCAATTAATTACTAAAATAAAGTAAATTATCTAATCTATTGTTTATCTATGTGCTTCTGCAGTAAATATGCAGCTATATCAGCAAGTAATTAAAGGTAATTTAGCAATAAAAGTTTAATTATTTTACAATCCAACTCTTTTCCTCCATAATAAGAAATATTAAAATATTGGAAAACATTTAGAAGATATGAGTAATTATCAAATCAACAACTCACATTTTACATTTTGATAGAAATAATAAAAAAAAAAATTAAAGATAATTTTTATATTTGAGTTTAAAAATAACAAACCAGTCATTGTAACAAAAATAAAAAATATAAAACCAATACAAATAGTAAAATTAATTATATAAGTATTTATGTGTTTTTATTATTTTCTTTTTTTTTTTTTTTATTCCTCAGACAGGAAACTAAAAAAACAACATAATATTTACACATCAAAATGAAATTATCTATTTTTTTTTAGTTAGATAAGTGATCGAAAATGAGCAACCAATTAATAATTGTGAGTTTAATTAATTTGTCATTCTTACCTCAGCAATACTGTAGCTATTGGAACAAATCTTCAGGGTAACATCTTGGACAAGACCAGCAAGCATATCTCCATGGTTTATCAGCAATACTGCAGGGGGTATATGGGAAACTTCAAAAATAACTTTCTGTGGTAATGGAGGAGAAAGAAGTTCGAAACCATCCATTAGGGTAATACAGCATTGACCAAGGCGATACTGGCCAGCTTCACTTTCCTTAAATATCGATTAAATTATTTAAAAAATAGTAAATAATTTTAAAGTTTTTGGTTACAATAATTTACTAATTATTAAAATTTGTAGAGCAAAATGAATAAAGATAAAATGTTTACAATTTTTCATACAAGAAAGATTCTATTTATGGACACCTCTCTATAGCGGACACCCCTTTTAACAGACATTTTGATTGAAGTCCCGGCCAATGAGATACAATTTTAATGCTTTTCAACCCTTCTCTAAGAGAAACCTCTCCACTTCGGATACAGACACCAATTTTATTCCCCAAAAATATTCCCTCAACATTTTTTTCCATTAAGAACAATTTAAAGTTTTGATGAGTAAAAGGAAAAAGGTATAAAATAAATATTTTTTAAACTATTTAATTAGAAGATAAAAGATTCGACCACGGCCGGGAATCGAACCCAGGTCCTCCGCATCTACGTTGCGGCGCTCTTACCACTGAGCTAACCGTGGGGCCGCCCCGATCGTGATCGAATCTTTTTTCTCTTCTGTGATAGAATCTTTTATCTTCTAATTAAATAGTTTAAAAATTATATCTTAATTGTATAACCAACGACCATGAATAAATAATATAAAATAAATACCTAAGTATGTATTATATATGTACTTATTGTATCTATTTATTTAAATTGGTAAATCTATTATAAGATTACATTTCATATCGAAAGTGACACAGGAGTGAACAGAATTTTTACTTATATAACGTAAATAGGACAATCAGCAAATGCAAGGAGACAAACAAGCCTCAACGGCTCCTTTTCACTTACAAAAAAAAAACGGTTCGATGATCCCTGCCTCCTTTTGAACTAGTCAAACATTTTTGGTATTCCATCTGGTGTGTCCTCAAGAGATCTTTGCCAAATCGAGAGGAAGTACCACACTTCTTTAGTAGTACCATTTTTTTTCTAATTTGATACGTAGATGTTGTTTTAATCCTTCTGTACAGACACCTCTGTATTTTTTCATTTTTTTTTGCACCTTTGGCTGCATGATGTCTTCTTACAGACATTTTAGTAGCCTGCGGGAGTTCAGACAGCCTGGAGGGGGTACTCTAAATCACACTTGCTGCGGTCCCCAAGGTGCAGTTAGCAGTGTCCTTCTCACCGATGTTGTTAGCTCTTTTCTCTACAGTAGCGCTGACACCACTGCCAACCGGACAGATGATTTGAGAACCGAAAGATAGCAAGTTCAAAACCCGGAGCCAGGGGAAATTTAATAATACTCGGCATTATCCCCCACCCTCTCCCCTGGCCCGGGAAACCCCGTATAGCCTACACGGCGAGGAAGGGGCGAACAAAAAAAAAAAAAAAAAAAAAAAAAAAAAAAAAAAAAAAAAAAAAAAAAAAAAAGTAGCGCTGACACCAATGCTACATGATATTGAGTAGGTGAACTAAAATCTGCCATGGGGTGATTCGATTTTACACTCTGGGTGGGTCTTGAAGGTTCATGAGTGTGCCACGCTTTATCATACTCTGCCACCACAATTCTATACAACAGACAAAATTATCTACCGTATGGTTATCCATTATGGAGAGTTTTCACTGTATCCATGTAAAGGTTTTTGTACCGATAAGAAAACCAGAAAAGAATTATTTGAGTTGAATCTCATTGAAAATTTACTTAAATTATTACAATTCTTATTTTATTTAATATTGCAGGCTCAAATTCCAGATGTCACAGTACAAAGGTTCAATGAATGAAGCAAGTTCAATAAATGTTTGAGAAAATAATTGTAAATAGGGGAGAGTGGCAAACAATAGACACGGTTAATTGTGAGACAGTTAGCTCCTAGACTAATTGCAAGGTCCCAATTAGTGTAGGATTTGTTTGAATGTATAATGTTAGACAAATAAGTTATTTCAGGAAAGAAACCAACAATATTATACGTTTATGACTATTTTTGCCTTATTTTGTTTTCCAGGCAAGTAAACTTTTTTTTGTGACCTGCTTTCTCATCGACAGTATGGGTAGTATTGTTCATTTCACCGAATTTCTGTAAATGCCATTTATTCACCAACTAAAACTCTTTGTATTAACCTTTGGAAGGCCAATGATTTTTTACTTTGGAAACAGAAATTCGTAATTAAAGACAGCAAGGCCCTTAGTGGAAGAGTGAGACGGGAACAGTCAGACAACCGTAGCAGGTATCACTGTTCCCCACTCATTCCAATAGATTAAGTAGATACACTGACGATGAATTTACAATGCCTGAAAGTTAATCTTAGGTTAGATATAATGAATGTAATTTATAACAAGACTTTTTTAACTCAGCTCATTCATTCATGCTGATTAAATTCATTAGGTAATACCTTTTAATAGTTTATATTGAGTAAGTTGCAGTATTTCATTTTAGAGAAAATGTAATTATTTTACTTAACCAGATAATTTTTAATTCAGTTTTGTTTAATGATTACTTATATTAATAGTAATTGTAACTGTGGGATTCCTATCATCAGAGGTTACGAAATCGCTCTTTGAATTCTATTCATATTTAATCTATTAAATATTCTCTGGGATTCTATTAAAATGTTCAGTTTTAATATGGTGTCTCACTGTTCCCAGAGCAATGTCTCAGTATTTCCTGAGACAAAAATCTTCTTTTGGTTTTATGGAAATAAATATTTTTTTATCTAGTTTTTTTTTTCAGATTTCACATCTACTGAACAAAGATCCATTGTAGTAAGATGTACTATACAAATTTCAGAACTCCAACAATAGTTTTTATATTATTTTTGACAATTTGAAAAAACTGTCTCATTGTTCCCCATTCTCCCCTATTCAAAATGATGCTTAATCACTGTATGATTATTAAGGAAAGTCATTAGACTTTGTTTTAAGTACATAAACACCATGTTTTAAGCACATAAACACCTTTTGATTCAGCTTTTTTTGTAAACTAGTCGGTAGAGCGATAAATTGGGATAATTTTAACAAAACAATAACTATAGATTCAATTTACATTATTTATGTTTTAATATATTTATGATAAAGTAAACAGAAACAATCTAATTTTGACAACAAAACATCATACCTTACAAGTAAGATGGACGCTATTTAAACCTGGTTTCAAGACAACTTTTGGAGCAGATAGATACCTAGTGAAATCCGCTTTTGCGATATTTGATATTTTTCTGTACTTCCCATGACTATCTTGACGCCTGAAAGAGAAAGATGATTTTTTTATTTAAAAAAAAAAAAAAAAATATATATATATATATATATATATATATATATATATATATATTTGCCATAAAATTTAGATCTGAGATAGTCACCTCACTATTTGCTTTGTGTTTTTGACTTCAAGAGAAGACCCAGCTAGGCTTTTGTCTTGTTGGTAATCATGTCTTAGAGTCATTGGTATCCTAAGTAAATATAGATTTGAAGAACTAGAGCAATCCAATGATTTTCTGAAATGAAATTTTAAGGTATCAGCATTTATTGATTTTACATGATAAAACTATACCTTTCTTTATCTTTAATCTAAACATTGTATTACTGAGTGAAATCAGGGGTATAGATGTGTCCATTCCACAAAGCCTGCAGTATGGTTATTGCCTTGCTGGTTCATATTACCGTAAAATTGAAACAATAAGAAAAAATAGAACTAGAGATGCCATCAGGAATCTCTAGCCAGCTCAATCTGTGGAGTGATACGAGTGCCAGAATGGATATCTAGTAACCCCTTTCCATCTTAGACGCAAATCATTAGCATGGTTTGTATCTACAGGTGACACTATGTGTCAGATAATGTGTAGAAATTTGAAATTCTATTAGATTTTAATCTTCAGTAGTAGGAATATAGATATTTTAAAAACATTATATAGAATATAGATATTTTTATGCTTTAAATCATCATCGCTTCTTTTGACAGAGTAGCTATCCAGAAAAAAATTGGAGTGATATTAAGTTTTGTCATTCCAATATTGTTTTTACTTGCTCCATGAATTTTCCCAATATCTCTTTTGGCTTGCCTAATGCTGATTTCAATTAATGGTTCTGGGGTTATGGGTTTAATGGCTGAACCTCTCCTTGCGAGTTCATCAGCTTTTTCATTTCCTGGGAAGCCAGAATGTCATGGTACCAATTCCACTCTAACCTTATTATTCTCCACTAGTTTCTTGAGCGTAGTATTGTAGGTTTTAACAACCTTCGATTTAGTTATATGATTTCTGATTGCTCCAATAGTTGCTTGGCTGCCAATAAAAATAGTTATCCTTTCAGTCACAGCTCTGAAGCGCACTGGCAAATAGCAAGTACTTCTGATTAGAAGACAAGGAGATATGTTCCCAGTGAGATTCAAATACCATCTTTGGATTTATCATTTCTCCAGATTCCCGCACCAGACCCTATTTTGGTAAACGAGCCATAAGTGTAGCAGTTAACTAAATAATAACTGAAAGTATCTTAAAATAACATAAATAGTTTATGCATTTATAAAGAAGACAGAAAGTCGTTACATTTAATGTTGCATTCAAACAGTTTGTTATTCAGATATCTTATAATAAATATCGAGCGTCAATAAACTGCTTTTCAAACCTTCTGCTATTTTCAAGTGCTTCTTTATGCTTCGAAGAGGATTTACTCTCATGTTTATACTGCGAAATGGCCATAGAAACTGAATCACTGACAGTCTCGACAGGGAGGAGAGACTTTATCCCAAGAGTGGCGGATACGTTCATACCTCCTTGGTGGACTTGGACATCAACATCAGTCAAGGTGAAGCAGTCTGTAAGGCAACAAGACCATGGAGGATCTAAGAACAAACAGAGGGGCTTGTTAACATGTAATTATATTATATTATAAGTTATAAAAATATCTTATAAAATTAAAATAATAATGAAATAAATAAAATAATAAAAATTCAAACTTGAAAGATTACCAGGTTTAGAAGTGGAGATTGTATTGAGAGCATCAGAATAATGTTTCATTCTCAATGGCATATCTAACTCTGTAGAACATGCTATCGACAAGCACATTTTTGTATACCTATGAAAAAAAAACAACTTAAGAAAAAATATAATGCATATAATAAATGAAATAAAACATTTATGTATAATCATAAATTTATTTTTAAAATAAAATATTAGATTATTCTTAAGTGATACATGACAGTGTTGTAAATATTATTATCTTATATCTCGGAAATTAATTTTCTACATATCTTACAGAGCCATTATTTATATCTAAATAAGATTCTTTAATTTACATCAATAAAATTACAGAAAAAAAAGAAGCATGATGTAGGTAAAAAAAGCTTATAAAATTATATTTCAAATATTCTTAATCAATTCTAAATATCATTTAATGAATCAATAAATTATAATATGAGATTCTTTATGGATGTTGCCCAAAAATGTAATGTTGTCTGTATCCAAACTTAATAAACTTTATATATCACCTGTGGAGATCTCCTAATGCTAAGTAAGACGATGCCAATCGAAGCCTGGTAACTGCTGCCAGTTTCGTCCAGCCATCTTGGTCATAAGACAGCAAGGCCAGCTGTAAGAAACTAGCAGCTGTCTGATCATCTCCGAGGACTCGGTAGAAATCTGACAGATCCTGACCCAAGCTACGGGCACATCTCACTCGACCAATATGCTTGTATGTTCCCATTGCAAGTTCAGAAAGTTCCTGAAAAAATAAATTAGTGTAATAGATATATTCTGCCTTATAAAATAATAACCCTCATTACTCTGAAGCGAATCAGAATTCCAAAACTAATTTTGAAAGAGCACAATCATTGCAATTAACAAGATTGAAATTTGTTTTACATAATTACCAAATACATTTTGTAGAATTCTTGGTGATTTGACAAAGCCCTCTTGAGTTTTTCAACTGGTTTAGTGTTTGCTTCACCGAGGCCAGAAAATATTTCAACGGCAAGGTGCAACTGTTCACTTGACGGAACCTGTCCAGGCATAAGGCCACATAATTTTCCAAGTTCGGAGAGCTGTAACAAAAATAGTTGACGTCAAATGAATAATTGTAATACTGATTTTATCAAAGCAAAGTTAAATACTCTAGGATAGAAGAATTACCCCAAGCCGAAGTGAGAAAGGTGACATCACAACACATTTGGCCGCCTCATTTTAGTTTTGGTATAATATGAAATATGATTAAAACATGTGGGGAAAAAACTAAATATGAATTTTTATTTATTTTTTTAGGAATAAACAAAGATATAACTGCTAAGGACAAATTAGGGTCTTTACTTCATAGCGTGGTAATTTTTACTGACAAAAGTAGCTTCCTTTTTCAATCTTTTACAGGAATTCATTCAAAGCAGACAACATTTTCGTATTCAAAAGAAAAAAATCTGGTGCATGGATCACACAACTTTCATATATCATCCTCGGTCCTTTGACTAATAATCGATATTATATTAGGAATTACAAATTATTGGAAAGATTCCCCGGAAAGGGAACACAAAATATTATTCTTTAATAAATTTTTTTGTTTATTCTATTTGGAAGGAGGTACAGTCACCAGTACTTCATAGAGTGGTGTACCAAGAATAAAGTTGGTTCCAATTACTCATGGGAAACCATACTTACCAGGTATTCATTTGAATTTTTTTTTTAAGATTATAGAAATTACAAATGAGTTCAGACTAAAGAACCAAGTTTATCGACGACATGTGATAGACAGGAATTGATAGAAGGGATTCATAAAAAAGGCCAATGATAAATTGGAACTTAATTTCGGGTTTTAAGATATTGAGAATTTTAAGAAAAAACGACACCTTAACCTAGGCCTACCCCTCAAGACGTTTTCCAGTTGACAAAACGTTTATCAATCTTTTAGTTATTCGTTCGCAATTAATAGTAGCAATTTTCCACGCCCTCTTTAACCGATGTGCAGATATAACTTCAAAAACATTTACCGGGTAAGTTCATGCAATTCTGCATTGTGTAACCATCTAAATTCTCCTGCTGTCTTGTTTCTAGTCATCCAAATCATCCTTCTTTGGCCCAAATATTCTACGCAGTATTTTATTTTGAAAGACATTAAGACGTGAGCTAATAATGTTGCAACCGAAAAATAACAAGAATTTTCCGTAGCCATAATTTCCTCTTCAATATCATTTTTTTTAGTTATTGTAGATCCTAATATCTAAATTTTTCCACGACTTTAAACATTTTCTCTTCTAATTCAAAATCAGCAAAATTATCACCTTTTCTACAGTTAACCATATATCTTTTTCATTTCATCAACGTTTTTATATTTAGTTCTATCATTTCCATGTCATCGCCAAGCAAAACAAAATTCTCAGCATAACCGAGTACAGATATATTTCCACCCAGATTCAAACCCTTTCCTGGTACTTATCAACTCCCTAATGACATAGTTTAGAACTAAATTAAACAAAACAGGAGATAGCGAATCCCCTTGTTTCAAACCAGAGCGAACCTCAAACCTCTCAGGAAAATAGTGACCGATTAACTTTATTGAATGTTTGTCATATACATCCTAACACGATTTACTAACTTCTATGGTATTCCTAGATGTCAGAATATCATACTGCTTATTGTGGTCAATAGAATCATAAGCCTTCTTAAAGTCGATAGATAGCGGATGTACAATGTATTGTTGTATTGTAACGGTTCAGCACTTTGGTACTCCATAAGTGGTTAGAGACAAATATTTTCTGAATTCAAAATACTATTAAAGTGTTCTTGGAACTTTCTTAGTATGTCCACCAGCTGTGATATTACTTTATTATAATAATAAAATAATATAAAGGATTTATCCCTAATGCCAGTCATAACTGGTCCTAAATTTTTAAGTGATGAATTTATGCCTTTGTACATATCTCTAACGTTATTTTCAATTCTATTGTTTTCTATTAACTTGTTAGATAGTATTTTCTTTTATTTTTAAGCAATTTAGTAATTCCGTTCCTTATGCCTCAGAAGTAGGCACGATTGTCTTCGCTAGGATTATTTAAAACTTTGAGTTTAGCGGCTTTTTTTTTTCTCGCACAAGTTTAATCCTATTATTTTCCTTTTTTTACTGACCTCTTTATATTATCCCTAATCCCTACCCATGACTGATTAAAGTCTTTACCATCGTCGATAGATGGTTCAAATACATCAAATCAATCCTTGACTTCAATTTCAAATCGGAAATTTAAGGTTTTCCAGATTAAAATATTCAGTACGAGATCCGGTTTCTTGCCATTTTTTAATAGAAAGTAATTGCCGAAGTTTGGCAACTAATAGTTTGTTATCTGATCCGCATTCTGCCCTGGGATACAACCTAAGATTAATATACTATTTTGCCCCCTAAGCTTTACCAAAACATGATCAATTGCTCTACCAATCAATGATCAACTATCTATGCTGTACCAAAAAATGATTAATTGCTGTACTAATCAATGATCGATCAGAAAAAATATACTACAATTTATTAACTATAACATCTTATTTTAAAAACCATAAATAACAGCATTACCTTTTGTCGAGCATAAGCCCAAATTCCAGCAGTATACCGAGAGTACTGTTCCACATGTACACTGTCGGTATATGTATCACATATCTGTAAGATCTCGATGGATGACAGGAAAACCCAAGTGGGAACTGAGCCAATGGGGCAAGCAACCTCTAGGATATAAAGTTCTCTGATGCAATTGTGAAGAAATGGTAACGTCCTTTCAGCAACCTTAAAAAAAAAAAAAAAAAAAAAAAAAAAAAAAAAAAAAAAAAAAAAAAAAAAAAAAAAAAAAAAAAAAAACCATATCACTCATCAAGTGTATAAAAAATACCCATTCCTTGTAATCGAAAACATATCTTGTTGATCCTACTATCAGTATCACTATATAAAGTCTTCCTACCATTACTTAAATAATACTAACATTTTAAACAAAATTATTCTCACTTCAGATGGTTTGTTGGAGTAGAGCAACATAGCACATTGCCTCGAGAATAAATAATTTCTAAATTGGAGCAGAGAACAGCTGTTGTTTTCTATCCTCGCCCTTTCTTTTAAATTAACTCCAGAAGTTAAGCTCAAGCCTTGCCAAGATTCTAAAGGTGTTTGGAACTGGGTGAGCCAAGCAGGCGTTTCTGTTTAAAATAACCATAATTGGATTTAAAAAATGAAAATAAAGAATTTAAATTTTCATAGAGTGATCTTGCATTAGATTAAATTAATTATTTTTTAAACATCAAATAATTTAAATTAAGATACACCATTTTAAGAATTTGTAACAAATGAAATTAGACAGAACAATTCTATACCATTTTAAGAAACCACAAAGTCTGATTTACTACCTATGGGATCATTTTTCAGTTCTTTTTATCAGTTACTAAGAAAATGGAATAGTTACCCCTTGAGTTAAAGAGAATTTTCTGATCAGAGCATTTCTTATCATATTTAAGAATTGCCAGGACCCAGGTCCATTTTGACTTTCAAGTGTTAATAAAACCAACTATTATATTAGAGGATAGATATAATGGTGATGGTAAACCTGACCAAATAAGAGCCTAAGTCAAGAAAACGACACAGTTCCACTAATATTATACAATACATTTACAATACAAAAAAAAAAAATTAAAATTTGTACTTTCCAGCAGTCTGGTCAAATTCGGGGATGAGAGAGTGTGTCAGGCAACCCCTCCACCTGAACCGGGGGAAGTCGGCTAATAACCCATTCCCCTTAAATTTAAAAATTTTAGGAAATTCTAATACATCTGTAGGTCCAAACCTCAGTTGAATAAGCGGGCAATTACTTTAATTCCCTCATTTTTCGCTTTTGTTATTTCATATATGAAATAGAATAAATTGATAATATATTAATATTATATATAATATTCATCATAATTATCTTAAAACATACACAATAATATATGAAATTTATTAATTTCTTGAAATAAATGGTCTTCAGATTTCTCAGATTGTGAGATGAATAGTCTTAAATAAAAAAAAAATCTGGTGCAGTGTGCGTCACACATAATTTTCACTGACCAACTTTCTTAGCATAGAAATCAATATGTTTTGATAAATGTGTGAACTCCATTTAACAACTTCACAGAAAATAGCTTTTCCCACATATTTTTTGTTATTCTCCATAAGTTAAGGAGTATTATAATCATTAAAAAACTTGAAAATCCTCAAAACTTATTGATTTATTATTATGAACTTTTTTTTTAATGGGCCTAAAAAATCCTAAATTCATCACTAATGTTTTTACTGCGGGTTGCTTTTTTCAAATATATTGTGAAGGTGAATCGATAGGGGTATTTACGGCTCGTAGTAAATTAAAACTGAATTTCCAAATGTTTGTCTCTTCCAGAAACTCCTAAATTCATCACTATTGTTTTTTTACTGCGTGTTTTACTGAATCGATAGAAGGTGTAATTACGGCTCATAGTAAATTAAAACTGAATTTACAAATGTTGTTCTCTTCCCGAAACCGAGAAAAATTACTGTTCCAGTAAAAGTACCTTATATTTTATTCTGAAATCTATTATAGAACTAAAGTTTGTAAACTAAAATATAATTATTAAAGATTATCTTGTCCAATATGTTTTTTCACTCCATAAGTTGCTTTAATTAATATATTTACATAGGCATCATGTATTTACTCCCTAAAGTACATTGTTTAATGTTTTAAATTTTTATTGTTAAATCGAAGTTTTTATTTTTATTTGTGATAATACGGAAATGCAAGCATAATACTCCGTCACATCTCATTTTATAGTTCTCCATTTAGTTGTTGAAAACTTCATTTATTTACCAAGAAAACAAATAATATCTATTAAATATGTGTTTTCCAAAACACATAGACAACTCTTTCCCGTGACCAGAACGCCTTTACTTATAAACAATCGTCTGTCGTTATTGCGCATGCATGGTCAATGAGTTTTATGAGTTGTCCGAAGATTTTTCTTTTTTTCTCTTTTAGACGTTCCTTGAGTTTTTCATATTTATCCATTTCTCATATATAGAATCATATAGCTTGATTCTCACCTCCAAGGTTTGAATTTACAATAAACTGTGTAAATAGTGCATCAAGTTCATCATACTGCACTAAGGCTTCTTCGTAAACACCCAGCATTTCAAGCACAAACGCAAGTTCCTCCTAAAACATGAAAAAATAGCTAATAAACTCAAAGAATTGAAAAACTAACCAATGTAACAAAGAAAAAATAATAAAAAAGTACAGTTAACTCTCAGCTAAATAATCTCATGTTCCCGAAGAAATCGTTAAGGGCAGGCATTCCACAATTTAATTAGTGTATCATATTATAAAATTATTTAAGATTGAAATGATTATTACATTAATTCTTACATTCATTGATGTACTGCATGAATATTTTTATAGCAGATTAAATATGTATATGTAACACTATTCAAAAAGAGAGATGTTACAGGCTGATGTGTTATATATGTGTGTTCATAAAGCCTTCATTTGCTATTTGCGAGTTTGATGCATATATATAGTATTTATGAATTGAAAGTATAAGTGTATAGTTCCTGACCTCGACTTATATTTGTCTGGTTACAAGGTACAGATATATGATGAATAGACTTTATTTGGTTATAATATATAGTCTAACTAAATTAAAATATTTCCATAATATTGCATATACTTCGAGTGTATTCAAAAGAAAATTTCCTAGGAAGAAAAATGCCTAGGTATCTGACATGAGAGTTCTCGCAAGGTTATGCTAGTATAATACAAATTAAAAACATTCAGCATATGATAACATATGAAATGGGAATTTTTTCCACATTAAAAATCAATTGGAACAGAAAATGAGGGACAACAGGTAGAGTTACAATGGCAAATTCTTGAAAATCATGAAAACCAAAAGAAAAAAATAGTTCTTAAAAAATCATAGAACATATAAAATCAAATGTTAATCATAGAAAACAAGTAAGTAATTATATAATTTAATATAGATAGTTGGATTAAAATAGATTCATGAGACTTTTGAACTTATCACATAACTTGATCAAACCATTCTAAATTGAAAATTTGGGACCTTTAGTTTGTTATTTATAGGATAGAACAAACAGATTTGCAGTTAAAGGGCAAGACAGTAGGTTAATCGTTATAGGAGGGACTTAATTTTAGAACATCGTATCCAACATTTTTTGTGAATCGGAGTTCTTGAATTTCTAACGGCTTCAAAGGTTGTTGAAAATACATTTCAATTTTTGTTCTTTTTTCACTTTTACTTACAAATATATGTAAGGTATAATGACAGAAATTATTGAACTCGTAAACATTTTTGACTTCCGGTTTTCGACGGAAATACACGTGTTTTGGGGTCCAAGGTGTGTGTGTGTGTGTGTGTGTGTGCGCGCGCGCGCGTGTGTGTGTGTGTGTGTGTGTGTGTGTGTGTGTATGTGTGTGTGAGAGAGAGAGAGAGAGAGAGAGTAAATACGTGATGCTCAAATTAATTAAACCAGTTTATGTCGTGAAAAACATACGGTACAAAATAACCTTTAATAATTATATTTTATTGTACAAGCTTTAGTTCCAAAATATAGTTCTGAATGAAATATAAGGTGGTTTAAGAGGAACAGTAATCTTTGTCGGTTATCGGAAAGGCATAAAAGACAAATATTCGGAAATTAAGTTTTAATTTACTACAAGCCGTAAATACACCTTCAGCATTTTTTTACAAAAAGCAACTCACAGTAAAAAACAAGCAAGCATTAAAAAAAAATCTTTGAAGAAATTTTCCGTTTTTATCTTAAGGGTGTGATATTGAAGAGACAAGGGCTGGAATTTTATGCCTCTCGCAATATGTAATTAGCCTATCTATGCAGGACGGACGGGTTAACATTTAGTTCTACAACAGCCAGCCAGATAGCGCTACCTATGGCTACCATAGGCTAGCTATGGCTTATTCATAAAGTTATTGTTGATTAATTCTGTTTGTTATGGTTTCTTTCAGCTTTCTTTAAATTACATGAGATTATATTCAAATAATTAATTTTTCATTTTTATTTTTTAAAAAAAGGTCATTACATCTCTGCAATGAATTGAAAATACAAATAAACAAATCCAACTGGATTCCTAAACAAGTTAAGTCTCACATAAGAAGGAAGAATTGATCAAAACACTGCCTTTAATCAATATATCACATGAAAGTAAATTTACTGCAAAAGAAAAATTCCTCAGTGAAAATTGCTTTGTAGTGCAGAGACCGAATAAAAACAAAAACTGACTAAAAAGAGATAACGTGATGGTGTGCAAATAAAGTGTTCTTATATTTCTCTTTAGAATATTTATAACTTTCTATTGGTAACGATGGCTAAATATGAGTAATATTTCAGAAAATAATCACAAAACAACGAGAAAGAAAATTAAGTCAAGAAAGTTAACAAATATTACGATTAAAAGGTGGGTGTACATTTGATGAAAAAACTTTAGATATGCCAATCTATACATTTCTCAAAAATTAATATGATTATAGGAAAACTGATCAATTTGAAGATAATAACGAGGATTATTAATCCTGTGTTTTGCAAAGTATTATCGCCCACAAAATATGAATTTTTTTACCTAAAATCAGTGGTTAATGTGAGGTAAAAAGCAGAGTTGATATACATTTCTCAGCTGTCTTTACATCATTGAATCGAACATGACACTGATTTCTGTAATTTGAATATTTCATGGATTATAGATTAAAATAAGATTTTGCAAGTAAAAAGTTTTTCGAAATGTACTTCAGGCAATCTCATTGATTATGTTCTCTATATTTGTATTAGGTTATCAACATATGTATTTTTACATTCGTACTATATAGGCATATTTGTAGTTATTTTACAAACATACATCTGCCTCCCTGATACATTATATGTCTTTAATAATCACGCGGATTGCGATGTTCAGAACTGTTCACTTATACTGAATCTGAAGTTTCAGGAAAGTACAAATTTTTTTCTGATCATGGTTAATTTTGATCTATTTTTTTTACTATTATATTTTAAAGTGTATTGCTTTATTCTATCACACAACTCCCTGAGCCAAGCCGGGTGGTACCGAGGCTAGATAATTGCTAAAATATAGACTTATTTTGTTGTATGGGCTAATAAAACTTTGTGGAGTCTGAAGAAGAGTTAAACAAAAAATAAATAACTAATTTAAGGTGGTATTCATGATGCTGTAGTATTCATAAATAATCAAAATAAATTCAAATAAAAATTGAATATACTAACTTGTAACAAAAAGTATTTCGTAAAACTCCATCCAATTTGATTTCTTCTGTCTCTTTGTTCACGTACTGTTTCTTCAAATTTTAACAAAATTCTATCAAAAGCGGCTAGGAGGAGTAGCCTAGTATTGACAACTAAACCTCGCCAAGAACCAGCAGACCTTGATTCAGACCTTAAAGGATTTATCACAGATAGGCACCTGAAAGCAGAATTTTCGTTTAAATAATAAAAAATTGAAGAATGGGATGATAAATAGTCAAATTCTTCCCATTGAAGAATGGGATTTGAAAGTAAATCCAGATTTCTAAATTAAGGCTTTATTTTGATTGGCCCACATTTCATAAATGAACTTCGTCAAGGATCTTTTTATCATGAACCATATGTCAGAATCAGTCTCTCGATTGTTTAACAAGGGAAACACTCAGCCTATTGGAAAGAATTTCCTAATTCCACACTTTTTCTTTACTGAATAAACCTTGCTTTCCTACAGTTATACCAGCATTAATATCCCTTTCTAAGCTGCATCTATGAGTGATCATATTATCAATATTCATAAATGTGTCATTGAAATTCTAATTCCCAGTCATCATCTCTTCTCCATCCACTTGGTTTCTTATTGATGCCTGTATACACCCATTCTCTTTTCCAGTCCAAAATCTCCAACTTTCCAATGAAATTCTATTAAGCGACAACCATTCTAAAATTACTTAAGTGTAAAAGCCATCCAGAGTTATTTTCAACGAATTAGCCATAACAATTAATAAATTTGATAGACATAAACATAATATCAACAGATAATCATATCATAAATTACAAAAGTTACCTGTCAACATGCTTTGCGCCGAAATCACTTTTAATTTTGTCATAAACTGTAGTTCTTGGCAGGAGTTTATTTGATTTGCGAAAATCATATGTTTCTACAACAACTATCATCCATTCAGATAATTTGAACTGCTGCAAAACACTCATCCACAGTTCAATATCTTCACGAACATTTGATTTATAATATTCTACATCCTAAAAAAGAAAATTTATTGTTTTAAACTTAATAGAGAACAATATTTTCTACAATGCAACAGTAATATACTTTAGGAGAACATAAAAAATTATTTACACAGTACTTTAATTGAACTGTAGCCCAGCCTTCCATAAATTTCTAAATTCGTCTTTAATATCTATATACTCTCTTCTAAAATAAATAGTTACCTGAACATTATTATGAACATTTTATTTTTTCATTTCAACATTTTTTTTTCAATTTAATATAATTTTTTAAAAATTCAGTCAAAATATTTGTAACATTATTTAAAAATTTGAGAGCAGAATAGACTAGTAAGTCAAAATTTAAGCCAAATATTTGATACTAATAGACCAATTATGACCCATTTGAACCTGGGGTCAAATACATCAAATACATTAGGAAAGTTGAACAGAAGTAACAAAAAAAGATGAACGATCATATTTTTTCAAAAACAAAAAACAAATTTCAGTTTAGAACATTTAAAGAACTATACGGGCTATAAAAATATACTGCCATTTCAAACCTAAATATTTAAAGATCATAAAATTGTTCCATTTAAAATTATAAAGATTTTTTGAACTCAAAAACAGAAAATTAAGATATGAGAAATTAGTTTTCTGAAGTTAAACTAATATTTTTAGAAAAAGTAATAATAACTATAAATATAATAAAAATTGGGGGTTTAAGCAACAAAAATGTAACAGTGCGGCAGTGTACAGTTAGTGCAGTTACGGTACAAGTATAGGATTTACCTAATTATTATTTGAATTGTAAATCAAGACTATGGATGCTTTTTATCTCAGAAATCATTCCACTTTACAATATACAACAATAGGGAAACTATCAGTAGAACAGACTTTCCAAGTAAAATGTAATAGTATAAAGCTAACTACATGGAATATTAAACTCCAGTACTACCTACTTTAAATAACATAAAATAATAAGATAAGGGATATTGGTCATTGATTTCTCTTATCACTTATTATCAATATAATAAAATTATAACTTGGTGGTTACCAAAGGCACTGATAGCTTTAAATAATATTAATAGTTATTCACAATCACTAGAAAACTTTATTTTATACATACTGAACACTGAGTCCAATAAGTATGAAACATTGGTTGATCAATAAGATGGTAATCTCCTTCTTTTGGAAGGACATCCTTAGTAAATGGAACAAAAGTAGCAGTAACATTTACAGATTTTATTGCTCGGCCATAGGTTCTTCGCCACTCTGCAGCTTCTTGTGGTAAAGAAGAACACAAAGTAGGCTCTAAACCTAGGAATAGTTCTTTGTCTCCCGCATCTAAAATTGTAATTTAAAGTAAATTGGCTGAAAAACTAAATTTTAATAAAGATACTGGAGCAGGGATAACAGTGATGTTTTGTATACTTACAGGTTACTATAGGTTTCCTATCACTTACAGATACTTCTGTCACTCTGTCCATTGAACCATTCATCACAATGTGAGAATTCATAGTTGTTGTTTAATCTACCACATGATTCATAAAATATACCAAAAGTATTCCCTTGAAATAGAAAATGACAAAACCTTCCCGAAATTACATAGCCTAGTATAATGCATTGTACAGCTTAAAAAAATTATGTATTAGGGATACTTTCACGCACAACCGACGTTTCACACAGGTCTACCTTTGCGACCATCTCTTCAGTATTCAAAAGGCAAACTTTACAACCATCATGGATTCCAAAACACGTTTGAACCAAACTTCATATGTGCCCATTACGAGAGCCACCCAGCTCATCAAGGGGACAACTCTACCTCCCGCTTTTTTTCAAAAGAGGTTGTCAGTACTTTATACCTACTGCTTTACATTTTTTAAATTTAAATATTTAATAATTGTATTTTTATAATATATTAAAATACTTTATGTAAATTTATTTACTTATCTATCAATTTAAGTAAGATTTTAATGATCATATAAACATCCATTAAATATTAATTTTATTTACGTTACCTCTTTTATACTTTAACAATATTAATGAACTATATTAAGATAAATTTATTTCTTTTTTTAAATTTTCATGATTAAATAATATTAAAATCAGTAAATATCGTAGGTTTCTGAATGAAGTATTATTTTATTGATATTTTGCTATTAAAATATTAAACATAATTCTAATAAAATCGTTTTCTAATAATTGTAAACTTAAATAATTTTTTTCGGATGCCAGATAATATTTTACTTCCACTAATGCAATTATAAAACTAATGATGTGGATCTTGGTATCATCAGTTTTTAGCCGGGAAGTGTCGAGTGTATATGAGATTTTATTTGTTAGTGTAAAGTTTCTTTCTTTATTTTTTTTACTGCTAATTAACATGATTTTTTTGTATAATGAGGTATGCATCTCGTTAAATACCTATATAAAAACCGTTTTTATAAAGATATGTAATTAGAAAATTTTCTATTGAGTATGAAAGATTAAGCCCCCACCCATTTTGTAGGGTCCAGGATTATTGTTTTATTTAAATTACAGTAGATATGTTTTACTTTAGTATATTTTAAGGAGTTAGTTTCTAGGCCCGATAAAGTAAGTCGATTATATATACGATTAAATATTAATTAGTAATATCTGTAAATTTATTTATTGCCTTGTCAGCATGATCAAGGCTGTTTAAGGTATTTTTATAAAATATTGTAAATCTTTTGATTTTCAAGTTATTTTTTACACATATTATGTAACAATTTATGTAAAGATCTAATTGATTGTTCATTAACCATCATCCCGTATTGGTGGGCATTTAGTACCCATTTTTATTGGAGTGGGAGTTGCCTGAGCAATAGACCGGAACTACTTGATTGAGTTAGCCCTACTTCCCTCAGCTCTTAATTCAAATCATATTAGAATCGGATTGAATTGAATAATATTTAACATTGTTAAATATTAAAATAGTAGTTATAAACGTTTCAAAAAGGCTTGATACATATTGCTTCATTAGATAAGTCAACTTATTTCTAACATTTACTTCCTATTGGTGTATTTGTATAAAAAATGTCGAAATGAAAATTGTATTTTCATTTTGAATTAATGATCAACACAAAAATCATAAGAGTTTGTTTGCAAATTGAAATGGTTGTCAATTACAGCTAGTAGAGAGAGAGAGAAAATAATTCCTAGCATAGGAATATTTGGTAAGCTAGAAAGAAGTTGATAAAAACCAATTACAATGAATTATTGGAGTGGAGTGTGTCCTCGGAGCACGTAAACAATCCAAACCAAGGTTATCTTTTTCTTATTACATTTTTAAAATCGAATTATACATTTAAAAAAAAAAAACGTCAAATAAAAATACCCTGGCCAGAACTAATTCAGTAATAATAAATTTTTAATTAATGTATTGTCCTCTCATTTTCTGATAGAACGATTGTTCTTGGATTTTTGTGATGTTCTATAAGTATAATTCTTTTTTTCTAATACCGTAAATAATCGATCTTGCCAATTTTCTTTCCTATGATTTATTCTTTGAATAACACTCACAAAAAGGCATATTTGGACTTGATTTTACAAAATGCTGGTGTTTTATTATCTGAAACCACTGTTTCAGATATGGAAACCTCTATTTCCATTTTGTGTTTTGCTAGTGATTCATGCATGATTTCATTTCCTCATTTCTGCTTTATCGTATTTAGTTAGAATGCATTTTTACTCTGTATTAAAGAATATGTTTGTAAAAACATAAATATATTTTCATCCACAATTTTTAAAAATCTATTATCACGTAAAAATTCACCGATTCCTTATTACGTTTTTCACTAAGAATCTTAATCATGTCAATTTTCATAAACTTTGTTTAAATCGTTAGAGATTTCTTGTAAAATATGCTACTATGAAACTTAAATATGTCGTCTACTTTTATTTGCTTTTGTTAAAAGAATAAAGGTTCCAAAACCTTTCGTATTATCCTACCATCAACAGGAATTCGTCTAAAATTCATTAAAATTGTTTTGTTTTTTAAATTAGATTATAAAAGAAAACTACATATACATAAGAAAATGTAAACTAAAACTTTATATTATATATTTTTATTTAGTAGATTTTAACGACCTTTAATCTAAAACAGATTGGGTGGTGAATATTTTTTTTGCAAAATTAACACAACCATTTTGTTTTTATGTTTTACGAAGAATTATTTTTAATTCTTTACCCACTTTTGTATTAAATTCTCCCTGACTTAATACTTGAATCTAGCTAAGAAACAAGACTAGTTTATTGATGAGATCTGGTTCAATGGCAAAACCACACACACGTTTATCAAGCAGTGGCGGATCTAGGCATGAGCTTCACCAGCACCAAATTATTGGGGGGGGGGGGCTCAATATTCTCCTAGATAGGGTAGGTAGAAATTCGAGGGCTAAAAGTTGAAATAATAACCCCTAAAAACAACGTTGTTGGGACATTTAATTCATCCTCCAACGTTGTATTTTTAAGTTATTTATAGTCTCTTAAAACTTGTCAATTTATGCCTCAGTTATAAATTAAAATAAGGAGTTGTTAAGGATTAATATTGAAGGATGTGTGCCAAAATTTATTGATTGAATTTTTCCAAGTTTATCTTCTCATCCTGACCCCCTAATTTCATTGCTTTCCGTCAACTTCTATAAGCTTCATCGAATTGATGGAAACTAGGATAAAGCTACTTGGTTAAAAAAAAAATGGAGAGCAATAAAACAAAACAGTTCAAGCTGAAATAAAAATATATATATTCTTCATCAATTATACAATACGCCTGTATAGCTTTTAACAATAGAGTGTGCTGAAATTAACTTATTGGTTATATTTTATGTAGGGTAAACCATACAGTTTTTGGCACCCCACTTTAACTTAAAGAAATAGGTAAACAAGTCCTAATTTTATTACAAGATATACATGAGTCTAATGTTTGAAGGGTCCTCTAAGTCATCTATGAAGTAAGACTTTAACAAACTAACCATAGGGAGGATTTCACAATTAAATCCACAGGGTGCCAATAACTAGATTTGGCACTTTTAACAATAAATATTGCCATATTGTAAAACTATTGAACTTTTGACCCAAATAAACCTCTTTAGTCTTTATAAGGATAGAGAGGAGCTGTAGGAAGTTCAATTAGATCCCTTCATAAAAAGTATTTTTTTTAATGTTACTGAATTCCACTGAAATTTAGTCTTAAGGGTGCCAATAAATGTACGGTTTACCCTATATATATTATTGGTTAATCTCAGATTAATTCGTAAAACCGCATTTTTATTTAATTTTTTACATTGTTTCTCTTCTGCCAAAATATTGGGGGGACTGTCCCCTCCTTTCAAAATATTGGGGGGGGGGAGGACGCGTCCACTCGTCCCCCCCGGCGGTGGCGCCCGTGGATCTAGAGAAGGAAAACGGGGGCGCGCCTTGAGAGGTGAGGACACTAATAAACAATTACTATTTGTATATAAAATGCACCTTATTTTGTCATTTTTTAAGTCCTCAACTTCAAAATGGATTTTGTTTAAACATTAAATAGTAATCTGCAACGTAACTATGAACTGATACATACTTCAAATTAGGTCCTATATTATCCATGAAATGTAAAAAAAAATGCCCCCCCCCCCCTCGGCAAATTACTGTCATCAATGAAAGTATTCAGTTTTAATGTGAAAACCTAATTTTACTTTTGGGAGGGAAGATTAAATAAGATGAAGATGCAGATTTGTATGCAAATTTTTTGTAAAGGGAAATCTTTATTCTTATTTCTTTATTTTCCTGCCATAAATATAAATCGTAAGGTGATCCCCTTTTCCTGTAGAGTGGGGAAATACTTCTAGCGCACTCTCTTGTGGAAGACGAGAATTTATTTGTGGAGGGGAGATAGTGTCAGTTTGATCTTGGTTTCAACTTTGTTGAGTTAGTTTTCCTGTTTTCTTGCTGTTCTTTTTTTTATGCGATGTGTTTCTTTAGTGCAATAGTGTCATAACTATTAAAAGTCATTCTACAACAAGGTAATTTGAATACCAAGTTGAATTAATTATGTGATCCTTATTATAATTATTATTGTAATTTTAATTTTGAATATAAAATTATTCATTGTTGAATATAAAATTCATTGTTCAAAAACAAAATTTATGTAAAAAGTTTATTGGTCGAATTGTATTTTTAATTTATTTTTATTTTATTTTGTACTTTACAGTTAAAATAATAAAATAAAACTATGTATATATTTTTTAAAAATAAATTTATTCTTCAAGGAACTATGTTTTTCGGTTATTTAAATTTTTATCTTTTCTCATCCCCAAATATTTTGCTTTTCTCTTCCTTATCTTATAATTCATGTTCTGATAACAGTATTTATTCAAGCAGATACCTCGATATACTTAGTAATTTTCTTTAATGTTATTGAATTTTATAATTGATTTTGAAAGAATAAATTAATACAATTGGTTCTATGAAGTAAGGTAAGGGTTATGAATGCTTGAAAAATTCACATTTGACCAAAACAGGAATGATCGTTTACCCACACCTCACCTGTGCAACCTGTTAGATCATTCTCACTTTTAAATGTGTGACCATGAAAGTTTGAGCTGATTGTACAATCAGGATAGATTGGTGTTCCAGGCCATTGTCACTGTCGTATTTTACACGGCATTGTAAACCTTTCGATACACTCTCTCTTTCCCTTTTAACTGGTTTAGTTTCTAGACCACTAGACTGGTTAGTGGTCATGAAAAGATAATCTAAAGATGGTACATATTTATCATAAAAAACTTCTAAAAGTGATGTCACTCAATTTTTTATTTATTTAATTTAACTTAAATATTAATTAAATTACAATAATTATCAATATTTACTGTTTATTCATACAAATAGACATTTTATTTAATTAGTTTATCATTGATTTTATATGAAACAATTGATATATATATATATATATATAAATTATTATGTATAAAAAAAAAAATTTGATAAATTACATATTATATTAGTCTTTTCCATAAATCAAACTGACTACTTGACTTGTATACTATTAGCCTAGTTAATAATTTGCGTGGGTGCATTGGTCTCAGAAACAATTGACCCAGTATAAGGAATTCGGGAACTTAGGCACTGCAAAATGGAAGAAAAAAAAAAAAAAAAAAAAAATACTGCAAGGAATTTATTTAGAGTAGAATTAAAAATAAGACTGTTGCTTCTTATGCTGGGAACATTTCCCTTTTCTAGTGACGTATCTCTATTATTTTTTTCTAGTACTAATGAAAACAGATGCTGTAGAATTACATCTGTTCTCTCACACTTTTTTATAGGTTTTTTTATTTTTTTAAAGGAAGAAACATAAATTTATATTTGAAACATTTAAGTTTGTAGTTAAAAATATTTTCATATAATCAAAAAAATATTAATAAATTATAAATAAAAGTTTTAATTTTTATGGATACTACCTTATAAGATTTTGTTTCAAATCTTGAGGGTCTTTGACAAACAAGCAAGTAAATAAATAAATAGTTTATATTTGAATTTAAACTTTAGAGAGAATTAAATCAAAGTTATCAAATAAAATGCAACTGTTTATGGTATTGTTTTGCATCAACTAGATCTAAAATAACATATATCATATGCATTTGTAATTAATTGATTACCTTGTAGAATAAAAATTTGATTTAAAAAAATTCAATCTATTTGGTTATTCTCCTTCTTTTGTTTCAATCTTATAATTAATATAAATTTTGATTAATTATTACTAACTGATGGACCTAATCACTAATGTATACTTAAATTAATCAATATGAGAACATAATTTTTTTTTTAATCTAAACCAAATTGAATTTTAAAAATCAGTAACAACCATTCTTGTGATAATGAAGATCGTTTGGTTTTTATATTATGAGATAAACTAGATAATAAGTTTTATTTCCCTATTAGGTTTATCATTATTTTAAGATCTGAAGATTACTATTTAGTTTCTAAGTAATACAAAATTATCAATGCCCATTTAGATATTGTTAATCATAACTACACTAGAGGGTAAACATATTCTGAAGAAACATATTAATTTGTAACTCCAAATAATATACTTATTAAAACTCACAAGTTGCCGATTCAGAATGTTATTCATTTTTTGTACATCAACAATTTCTTCAATTAATGGTAAAATAACTGTGCAACAAGCGATGTTTACATATAAGAGAGATTAAGCCAAAACAAACTTGTTTCCAATTTTCGCAATATTTTATAAATAATAGTTTTTATTTACTGCATATTAGTATTACAAAAACGAAATAATTTTTATGTTGTTTTGTTTGTTTAAACTTTGATAATTTTGGAGGTTCTATTTTGTGGCGTAAGATTGGAAAACATCATATATATTTTGTGTTTTGACATTTTCTAAGAAAATTTTTCCCTTGACCATGTAGGATGCTTCTGAGAAGCAGAGTCGTCTGGAAAACAATCGATTTAGACGATGGAGAACCATACCAGCCCGTAGATGAACAGATTCACTCTTCTAAATGTATGTAAAATGAACTTTATTTTAAAATAGATTTTGTATGATAATTTGGAATTGATGGGACAGAAGTGCTCATAGCATTCATAAAAGTTAAGTTTCCTTTAAATGTTTTTAAAAAATTGCTTTAGAACTATATTTTTGGATAAATGAAATATAATAGTTGTAGCACTCCTTATTCCTTATCTGTTTCTTTTATAGTTCTTGTAATTATTTAATAGATATGAATATACATATATATGTAAAATATTTTATACAGAAAAAAAATTTATCATTAATACTGATGTAAATTATTAATATTTATTACCTTACTCAGGTTAGGATGTATGAAGAAGTATTTATCTCAGTTCGTTTCAATAATTTAAAGTGTAAGTTAAATTTATGTAGTAATTAGTTATCGTTAGATAATTAATTTATAATTTTTAAACTATTTTATTAGAAGATAAAAGATTCGACCACGGCCGGGAATTTAATATAATAAATTTAATATATGATATATAATAAATTTAATTTTTTACTATCTGCAACTGTTTACTAAGCAATACGTATTTCTTTTTGAAAATGACCTTAATACATCTCAATGTGATGTTTTGTTACCTAATTTCTAGTATGCAGATTACAAAAATCATGCATATTCATTAATAAATTTACATATAATTATTATTCCAATTGCTTCTAGTGCAACTGGGTGTTTGTTATTCAAGTTTTTACATAAACACCTTCCTATGAACATACTAGGAGATATAAAAAATATCACCTTAGTGAGGAGATATAAAAAATATAATGAATCCCAGTTTCAACATATCTCCTATTTTTATTAGAAGAAAGATTTAAATTTTCATTGTTAGAATATTTATTTATGAAATTGTTAGAATATTTATTTTATCATTGTTAGAATATTTACTGAAAAGAGGTTGCAAAATTTTTAAATTTTGACTTGTGTCTCTATTCTTGCAATATCTGTTTTATTTAATAAAAATAAGTTATAATAATTTAAATTACATATACCATTATTGCTATATTTATACATACTAAATTTGTTACTTTATTTAACGTCACTTTATGATATTAAGGCTAATTGGACGATGCTACAGTGGGAGTCCTAAATTTTGCATATTCAGGTATAAGTAGGATAGGGATCTTGAACTAGTATCTGACATCGTCCAGGCTAAGACCTCCATTTTACGTCCTATCTGAGGGATGGCATAGCCAAGGATTTTTTTACTCCCATTAAAAGATCATAGGGATGTGACCCGACGATCTTTAGTATTGATATACTACATTTAATTATACTACTACAGCTAATGAAAAACACCTATGATTAATCTTGTTACTAAACACTAGACAAAATAATCAAGAGTCTTTAATAACTAACCTTTACTATAATTTATTTATTCTCTACCTTGTCTCTGATTTATTAGCCACGTGATATCGCATATATTTTTTGTGAATTTATACATGGATTGGACTTATCGTCCATAAAGCAGGATTTGTTAACAGCAGGATTTTGTCTTTACATATTAATTTAATCATTTTCTTGTGGGTATCTTATAATTTTTAAATAATAAATTAACGATTTTCCTTTATTCACTTTACCCCCAACTAATGAGAAAGTTGGGTACACCCTTGATTAAAATTATTAAATTTAATATATTAATTTATACAGGAATTGGACTTTTCGTCCATAAAGCAGGATTTGTTAACATTTCGTCTATTTTTATTATTTACATATTAATTTGGTTATTTTCTTGTGGATATCTTATAATTTTTCAGTAATAAATTAACGATTTTCTAACTTTATTCACTTTCCCCTCACATAATAAGAAAGTTAGGTACACCCTTGATTAAAATCTTTAAATTTAATGTAGTAATTTATTGATTTGGATAACTTTTGATAAATTAATTATATGGTTTAACCAGTGCCTCTGTTTAGGATCTTTTCTATTTTCCTATTTTATAGAATTTGAAATGTCTATTATATTTATTTTATTCAAAATTTCACCACTTGGCTATTACTAGTTGATAGATAAATAGAAAGTTTTATTAAAAAGACTAGTTTACCTCTGCTTGAACTCTCACATTATCTAATGGGTAATTAGCTTAGCTTAATTGAAAAGAAAGCTTCGCTCCTCTTGAATTTATCTTAAATTCAAGAAGTAGTGAACTTGCAGTTGTTAACATTCAGCAGTTGTTGCACCTGGCAGGCTGTATGCACTAGCCGACCATTGCCCTAGCATTTTTTTCAAAATTGTTTATTTGTGAGTGCGAAATCATTTATTGTTATAGTGGAACAGAGTTTGCCCCGTTTTGATCCATCGAATTTACATCAAACCATTATGTCAAAACTTTTAAACTAACTTTTTTTTCCTTGTCCTTTAATTAAGTCCTAGTAAGAATTCAAGAATTGAAATTATGATTTGTCACATCTCCATGATATTCCATTTGATATTTGATACCTTATTGACCAAAATCTGTAGCACCTAAGAATCTGAAAAAGGTTCATTCCTGCAGTGTTTTGTATAGTGTATCGATTGGTACCAAATCAAATTTTATTGTGACTTCTTCTGTGACCTCTCTCTTACCAGTTTTCATTTTCATTTATTAAAAATTAATTTAAATTTTATTTCTTGTAATTTGAAGAAACTTCAACAGGTTTCATTGACATAGTACAACATTGTCAGTCAAGTATTATTCAGTTGTATTACAAAAAAAAAATGGATAGGCAAAATTTAGGACTCCCACTGTAGCTTTGTCCGATTAGCATTAGTGGCATAAAGTGTCGTTAAACAAACAATTTAAAGAAAAAAAAATGAAATGAAAATAATGTTATATTTTTAGCATTATGAATAAAAGGATATTAAATATAATTAATTTTCATTTCATTTTATACTTATTTCATCTTGGTTTCTAAAAATCAAAGGCAAATTATAGAATCCATTCCTGAATTAAAGAACTATCTGTATTTGTAAGCTGCTATGTGAGACTGGAATAAACTTCCATATCTTCCATATCTTTACCTCAATACCTTAAAATCCGTAGCACCTAAGAGTCTGAAAAGGGTTCATTCCTGCATGTTATGTATAGTGTAAAGATTGGTACCAAATACCTTATTTTAAATTCTTGGAATGCTCTAACTATCCATATTTCTCAATCCCTAACACTATTTTCCTTAAGGCAAAAATTATTCCTCCATCTACTCCATAATAAAACCTCTGCACTATTTTATGTATTATTAATTTAAATTACAGTAATTTTTATTATATATAAAGACTACTTCAG
The DNA here is from genome assembly GCA_911387785.2 of Aelia acuminata. Lineage (NCBI taxonomy): Eukaryota > Metazoa > Arthropoda > Insecta > Hemiptera > Pentatomidae > Aelia > Aelia acuminata. The sequence goes on along the minus strand of OU426982.1, from coordinate 68,758,753 downwards.
TCAGACAAATTTTTCTTGATATTGTAACATTGTAACTATTCTGAGGAAACATTTGTCCCAGAATAATTTTATTGTTTCATTCATCCATTCATATTTCGATAGAGTATTAATTTATTCAGTTACTGAGTTCTAAGCTTTCTTTGTGCCAAAATATTTTCTTTTTCATAACTGCAAACCATATTTTTGGCAGTCTTAACATTCATAATGTTCCTAACATTAATAATGATGTTTTCTAAATACTGCGAATGTAATTAACTATAAGCCCTAAAACCATATCAGATTTAGGATGTAATGAGATAATTTTGCTAGAAAAAAACAATTCTTTTAAAAAAATAGATTTCTTTTTTCTATTTCTTGTGAATTATAGTTTCCACGAAACCGGCACCATTATAATCATCTTTTTTTTTTTAGTGATTTTTGTTTAATAGGTTCTAGGGGCTTACTAGATATTAAATTTTATATTTATATTTAATTTTATGTATTACTGATATTTTAAAATATTTATATTACTAAAGAAATAACTTTTCAATGTCTATTTTAATAGCTAAAAGTTATCTAATAATAATAATATCTGTTTTATTTTATTTTGATAATAGTATCTGATTTATAATAAACCAGTTAATATAATAATGATAATAATTATATCTGTTTTAAAATTATTTTTATCTGACATTCTGCAGTCAATTAGTTTATTTCTCCAAATATTTAATTTTTTGTTGATTAATTAATCTTTACCTGATGTTAAAGGTTTGAAGTAGTAGAGATATAGTTGATGTTAGCATGAATGGAAGGGGAAGTTGTTTGAGGTTGGTAGATAGATAAAATAAAAAATTATCAAGGATGCATATTTAATTAATAAAAGTTGGTGAGTATTAGACATCTTTTATTTATAAAAGTAATTCTTGTCATTTGTGTTTTATTTTATATTAGAATGCTCATACCAATCATAGAAGGTCGTTTGCGAATTTAATACACAAAAGAGAGGGTTACTTTTATTAATTTAAAATGAACAAAATTATGCTGTTTCGTTTTTTCATCTTTATTTTTTTTTTTGTATAGGACTAATATCACCCACCCCCTGAATTTTTGTTCCAGGACTGTCACTGGACCATTAATAGTTTCTTTTTTCTAAACTTATCATCTGTTTTTTATAACAATTTAAATAAAAATAAACCTTTTTAAATTCAAAACTTTAATAGTTGAATTTTAAATTAAACTATTTTTTTGTAAAAAATTACAACTCATGTAGACAATAATGAATTGGATTCTTCTTAAAATAGTCATGTTGGGAAACATGACAAAATTAAGGATGATCACATGCCATGGGTATCAGGAGGGGGTGGGCAGGAGAGGGTAGCTGCCTCCCCCTAAGAAAATATGAGGAACAAAAACTACAAATTACATTAATTTGCATTTTTGTACAATTACATTAATTGTATTAATTTAATATATTTATTAAGTATTATATAAAACATATTTAAAGTTTCAAATACATATCAATAAGTTTTATTAGAAAAATTAATTGAGCCTTACATAGTCAGATTAACTCGATCTCCCGACCCTGTTCATAAGAATTTTACAAGCTTATCCCTCCCCCAATACGAAAATTTCAACAGCCTGCCCATCCCCCTTGAACCACTTGACGAAATCCGGCAGACTCCTTGTCTCATATCGAAAATCTTAATCCTTACTTTTGAAAGAATTAATTTTCCAATTATGGGTCTTTTCCCGATTACATCTTTTTATAAATCATCTTAAATTGAGCGATGAATGCTTCGAATTTTTTTTTCATTATGGAACACAGCTTGTTATTGGTTTCGTTATGTAATTTTTGAATCAAAACAAACTGTTTCTAAGAAAAGGTCACCAGAATTTTAAAAATATAGTAATAATAATGAAGACAACCCGATTATCTGGCTTTAGGATGTGACATTGCCGTCTATGGGCGATTCTATTTGTTTTCACAATAAAAACAAAAAGAGTTGTTTAACGTATTCCATCAATTTTATTTAATATTTTCAGCGGATAAATACATCGGGCATTGAAATTCACTGAGGTAATCTAGTTAGCCTATAAGTTAGATTCAATCTCGTAGTAGCCAAATTGGAGGGTGGATATTTCATTAATCCCCCACACCACCAACGGCCGGGGGTTATTTTTGTTGGGGGTGGGGAGGGGATTGGATGTGTAATTAGGAGGGAACTCGTATGTCTTCCCTCCCCCCTCCTTAGCCGCATCACTTCATTCCCAACAATTATTTATCTGCCTATTGTTCTCCTTGAATTGGCTCATTCTTTCTCCGTGCCTGTGTTTATGTTTATTCTCAGTTTAAATCCCAACGGTCCACTATTCAAGAACCTTGTTCAAAACTGATAAGTAGTTAACAGATTTTCATGTGAAATAAAAAGCTAAAAATGTATACTTATATTTTCACTAATGCTTGTAACAAAAAACGATATATAACAATAGAAATCTGGAAGAAAATTCAATATTCATATAATATTTGTTATGGGTCCGTAATATATGTACATATATCATAACACTAGAAATCAATATTTATTTTCTTTTTTTTTATGAATTAATTGGAGTATAAAAATATAATACTTCATATTTATATTAGGTATTCATCTAAAAGTCGTTACAATATTTTTATTTGGATGAAGGAAGGAGCAAAATATATTTACCTATATTTTTACATATTTACATATACTTAATAATTCTATATTAGAAATATAATTAAATAAAAATTTAAATAGTTGGAAACTAAATTTACTAGGTAGTGGGATGGCCGATTATGATTGGGAACCCGAAAATTGCAAGTTCAAAACCCGGAGTCAGGAGAAATTTAATAATACTCGGCATCAATCCCCCACCCACTTCCCCTGGCCCGGGAAACCCCGTATAGCCTGAACCGGCACGGAAGGGGAGAACAAAAAACCATTTACAACTATTTCTATTTTACTTCTGTGTGGTCTATTTAGAGTCGTTTAATGAGGCACCGATCTCAACTAAAAACAAACCGGAAGTCGAAAGTTGCAATTTTATTATTTTTAGTTGTTTTTTTGGTACTTCTTCCCCTGTTCCCCTATTCCCTGTATCTGTAGGTCACCATGCGAACTACCATCCCCACCACTTCTCTTCTTAGCGGTTAAAGGCCGATTTATGGCTAAGTTGGAATTATATTACGCGCCTTTTTTTACGAGTATGAGACCGTGACGTCATCTCAACTCTAATTTATCAACACTTCTATTTCCCCGTTATATAAACATTTCTGTTGAAACCTGAGGGTTACCATAATTATTTTTACTTATTATAATGATTTAAAGTAACAATTATAATTTTTAGTTTCACTTAACCTATATATGAAATAGGTTTCTAATATATTCTAATTCTAATATCCCCCCCCCTATATAGTTAGTGGAAGTATTGCGATCGTGAAAAATTTCTACTTCCGGTTTACAACGGAAATAAACGTTTTTTTTCTTTATATTTACTCTGTTCTATTTGTCACTTTGGCTTGTCATCGCGCTGTTCCAAATGAGGTCTTTGAACTTAACTCAAACATTGTTATCAAATGTGATTTGATTCAATTACACTATCTCACCTTATTAAATCATAATTAAACTAAAATACCTGTAATTTCATCTTTTTAATTTCACTTACCTATATATAAAATATATAGTAAGGGAAAGTATTGCGATCGTGAAAAATGTCGACTTTCGGTTTTCAACGGAAATACACGTTTTGGGGTCCCCTAAGTCGAAATAACCAAGCCCGCGAAATGGTCTGTGTGTGTCTCTGTTTATATGTGAGAACGGACTAGCTCAAAAACTATAAGTCGTACAAAACTGAAATTGGGTATATGGTGTATGTATATGCCCGCGATGTGACAGCAAAAATTTCATCAACATTGGTCAAACGGAGGGGGTACTTTATTTAAAGAATTTTGTCTAATGTTTTTTGTATATTTTTTTTCTTTCTCAAAAACGGCTCTAACGATTTTAATTAAACTCGGTATTTGGTGTATGTATATGCCCGCGATGTGACAGTCAAAATTTCATCTAAATTGATCAATTCGAGGGGGCACTTTACTTAATAAATGTTTTGTCATTATCACATGTTTATGTTATTTACTCAAAAGCGGTTTTAACGATTTTGATCAAACTGGGTATTTGATGTATGTATATGCCCTCGATGCGACAAATTGGTCAAACCAATTTCATAAAAATTGGTCGAACGGAGGAGGAAACATAATTTAGTAAATGTTTTCAAATGTTTACGTTTTTTTTTTTCTCAAAAACGGCTGTAACTATTTTGATCTTATTGGGTATTTGATGTATGTACACTTACTAACAAAAGTCTCTGCACACCCTCCAGCTTTTTTTTTTATTTTACCTAAAGATAGGTTATGAGCCAGATATTGGCAATGAAACTCACACATTTTTTACATAATTTAATCTACTTTAATTAACAATAATCAAATTTAGTAAAATTTATTTAACTTATAATGTATGAGGAAAATTACATAAAATGTCAGAATATTGATGCGCCACAAGTCCCTGCACACCTCATTTTTCTTCAACTTGAAGCTTAATTATTGATGCCAAATCAACTTTAATAGGTAGTCGTTCCTACCTTATTTCTTATCACTTCTCATAATCTATTTGGCATGGTGTGAACTAGTTTTTTGTAGTTTCTGGAGTAATTTTACCCCACAATTCCTTTAGTACTCTTTTTAAGTGGTCTTTGTTCTTTATTTTAATTTTTACTTTTTGACGTTCTAGTTGATCCCACAGATGTTTTATTGGATTAAGATTAGGAGATTAGGGAGGTGTTTTAAGTTGCTGTGGAGCATTGTAGAGCAACTATTCTTCAACTTTCCGCGCTGTCGTTATCTTGTTGAAAAATGAATTTTTCCTGGAGATCAAACTTCATTAAACTTTCCGGTAAATTACTCCTCAAAATATTTATATAAACGTGTTGGTCCATTATTCCGTCGATAAATTTCAAATTACCAACTCCAGCAGCACACATACACTCCCAAACCAAAACACTCCCTCCACCATGGTTCACAGTACCAACTATGTTTTTTTCCAGGGGCTCTTTGTTAGGTTTTCTCAAAACTTTCCCCCTTCCATCTGATCCATGAATGTTAAATTTACTATCGTCAATAAAGAAAACACGTTCCCAGAACTATAAGGGCTTGTTTACATGTTCCTTTGCGAACTGCAGTTTCAATATCCGGTTCGTTTACTAATGAATGGCTTACACCTTGGCTTACGCACATTATAGCCAGCTTTCTTTAGGGTCCTTCTAATCGTTTGCGCAGAAACCCCAATCTTGTAATTTTCTTACACCATACCTGCTAAATTTAGAGCACTTGTGTGGGGTCCTTCGGCCAAATTCCTTATGTTGGCCTCTTGTGGTGAGTTTGGAGTACGGGGGGCGGTCAGAGCGGTATCTACTTTCCATTGTACCCAGTTCTTCATACCGTTTTAGGACATACCTTACCGTATTATAGCCCCTGTTGAGGATTTGTCCTATTTACCTGTAAGAGTCGTATGAGTTTCCTCAAATTTACAATTTGGTCGGGAATCGGTGTTGGAACCTCCATTTTTTATCACAGTCTTTCTTAACTGTTTGGGCCCAAATTAACACTGGCAAGTAAGGATTAGCCGGAGGATGAATGGGATAATGTGCAAACTGTATACATATCAATATCTTGGCTAATTCCACTGCGTGCAGAGACTTTTGGTGCATCAATATTTTGACATTTTAAGTAATTTTCCTGATAATTTATAAGTTAAATAAATTATATTAAATGTAATTGTTGGTCATTAAAATAGATTAAATTATGTAAAAAATATGTGAGTTTCGTTGCCCATATCTGGCTCATAAGGTATCTTTAGGTAAAATAAAAAAAAAGCTTGAGGGTGGGCAGAGACTTTTGTTAGTAAGTGTATATGTGACAGCCAAAATTTTCTTAACAGTAATATAAAAAAAAACTTTTATTTATCAATAAAAACATTTATTTTACTGAAGGGAGTAAATACCTGAAGCTTAAATTTTTTTAAAGCATCGAAGGTGTGTAAAAATATGATATAAGATAATAGTCTATAATTAATTATATTTTAGTCTAGAAATTTTTGTTTCGTAATACATATCTGAAAGCAATATAAAGCAATTTTAGAGAAACAGTAAACGTTCTCGATTTCCAGAAAGGCATAAGAGACAAACTTTACAGCGAGACGTAAATACTTAGTACCTATCGATTCACCATGCCGATATATTTACAAAAAGCAACTCGTGGTAAAAAAAAACAAGCAGTAAAAAAAAACCCAATGCTGATGAAATTAGGTCCCTTCAAAAAATAATGATATGAAATAATGATAAAAATAATGATTCGAAAAGTACTGAGAACTTCCAAATTTTGCTATACCATACAGATACTCTATAACTTATGGATATATGCAAATATAAGCATATAAATGTGGGAAAATGTGTAAAGTTGAGGAATGGCGTTTGCATATTATCAAAACACGTCGATTTCTAATCTAAGTAAGTTCGTAAGTGAATGTTGTGTGTTGCGCGCATCGCACCAGATTTTTTTATGTAGATTTTCCTCACTATGGCATACAAGGTTAAATTATTTTTTCCCCCTATATTAAACGTTTAAATGTAATACATATAATAATTGTAAGAAGATGAGTTTTTTAAGTATACATATATTTTTTAAATGTTTATTGTGATGTGATGGTTAAACCGGGTATTCTTAATTTGAAGATCTCGATGTTCAGCCATGATTTCGATTATGTTTTTTTTTTTTTAAATACTGATCCTTTGATCATTTGAAAAGAAGGTACAACTTCCCTTATGTAACTCATGCTTGGCAAGTTGGCGTGGCCTAGTTTTCAGTCCGCTTTTGGTGGCGAAATTCTTGTCAGCAGATGTTCCCACCACTTTTCCCATGATTTTTTTATTTGTGTATAAAGCATGAATAATATTAATGAATTTTCCCTATAAACGATATTAACGATAAATAGGTCCCGCTTCACCTCTCATCAAGCAGAAATGGCGTAAGGGAAGTAGAGTTAGAAAAGGTAAATGTGGGGATTTAAGGAAATTAGATTTTAATTTTTGTTTACAATTTTATCACCTTCAATTAATGTATTCCATCTATGACAATTCGAGTTTTTTGAAATTTAGATACGATTTCCAGATTATAAAATAAATAAAAAAATTACCTCCCCGGCGGGGAATCGAACCCCGGTCTCCCGCGTGACAGGCGGGGATACTTACCACTATACTACCGAGGACTTGGTGATGGGGGGAGTGTTCAAATTAACTTTTGTATTTAAAATTACGTTTTATAATTTTTTTTCTTATTTGTGAAAAACATATTTCCCTATATTTGAGATTTATACTTCGTTGAAGTCTAATTTTAGAGTAGTTTCCTATCCATTTGGTTTTCAATTTTTACAATTTACTATGATGACTATGAAACATTAGTCAGAATTTTTACAGTGTGAAATAAAAAGAGAATTACCAATGTTGACTGGATTTTTTAAAAAACAATTATTCCATATTTTCGTTCATCGTTCCAGGAGCAGTGTTATCATGCGATTTTGGCCGCAAATGAGCTTTAAGTTATTAATGTTAATCGTTGTAAATTGTGAAATTTTATATATTCCTAATGTAAGATTTTGTTTCTAATCTATTTAATTAATCTAAAAATATAAAAAATATTTAAAAAAAAAAAATATAATGCACTGTTAGGTATTAAAACAATGTCGTGAAGGTAAAGCTCATGAGCAAGGCATTATGTATTACGCAAGGCTTCATATTTAGCGGAAACTTTACAGTATCATAATCTCCGTGAGAATATTTTATATAAATATATATATCAAATGTCAGATGATAATTTGATCAAAGTTCAGTAATGTTTAAATTAACTAAAAAAAAAAAAAATTTACACTAAATAAAAAAATATTACGGGCCGCTCCGGGATTTGAACCCGGGACCTCCTGCACCCAAAGCAGGAATCATACCCCTAGACCAAGCGGCCACTTGTTAGGAACCATTGACAATATAGTAAATGAATTAAATCTTCTTATTTCGTTTAAAAGTTATATATTAATACATGTTTGGTAATCATTTGTAATCGAGCGATGATTTAATTTAAAAAATATATGTATAATTAAAAAACAGGAGAGTTTTGATGACTCATTACGAATGTCTTGATTTACCTGCATATTTTTTTCTATGCCTCATAGAACCCTTGTCGACAACTAGTTTTTATTACATACAATTGGAAATAAAATGAAGCCTATTCGTTTTTACATATTTGTAATTATGACATATTTTGGTTTATTTTACATATTTGGTCTAAAAAGAAAATTCCTGTAAAAAACAAATTATGGTATCAAGGGGCTAAAAAACAAAAAAATAATAATAATAATAATAAATAATAATAACCACGAATACACGAAGTTCCAATAATTTTGAGGCAGGATAGCGATTGATCTGAGACGGATGTTTTTTTAACTTGATATAAGGAGAAAGTCTTTAGTTACCAATTTTATTTTTTCAATGCAGGGTTCATCGCATTAAACTCACGTATATAAAAAGACGTGTCCTAGTAAGTTTTTTTTTTTTAATCTTTAAAATGTCAAAAGTAAGTTTGTTTGTTTGTTTAACGTCCATTTTTATGCTACTTAGGCTAATCGGACGATGCTACAGTGGGAGTCCTAAATTTTGCCTATCCAGGTATAATTAGGATAGGGATCTTTAACGAGTACCTGACATCGTACAGGCTCGGGACCTCCATTTTACGTCCTATCCGAGGGACGGCATAGCTAAGGATTTTTTACTCCCATTAAAAAATCCTAGGGCCACCGCTGGAATTGAACCCGCGATCTTTAGTATTGTAGGTTGCCATGCTAACCACAACACCACAGGTGACCCCAAATGTCAAAAGTAAAATAAATACTTAGTTTTGAAATATTGGAGTTTCTAAATGAAACTTTTTCGGATACTGAGAGGTTTTAATTGGATGATATTAGTGAAGAAAAAGATAGAACTGACGAAGATTAGGAATAAAAATAACTTAATTCTTCAATAACAAGGTGATAAGAGAAAGAAAAAACATTTAAACTAGCGCTTTTTTCTCTAATACACAATCTTTTGCAAATCGTTGAACTATCGTTTAGTTACATACTTGCTTATACACTTCAATGTACATGTTCATACCATATTTTTCTTAAAGCCGGTGTACCATTATAATTATTAAATAATATAATTTTAAAGAGTTTTAAGGACAGCTTACCAAGATATTAATAAATATATATATATATATATATATATATATATATATATATATATATATATATATATATTTGAAAACCTATAATTGCGAATAATTATGGTGAAACATTCATGGTACAACTCTAATTACTAAATTGAAACCCAACGCTAATATCTTTGTAGCAGTGGTATTTAACAGGTATTGGGGAATCTCTGATAGATGTTCCGTAATTGGAATTAAAAAATTACAAATATTCAACTATTCATGCAATGCTAAAATTTGACACACATTTATAGTCTTTATCGTAGCTTATATAAAATTTGAATTTACTATAGAAGAATAAAAAATGGCAGGGGAATGGAGAACTAATGTTTTAATTGTAAATATTCTTTTAGATATATTCATATTCGAAGATCCTGAATTCATAACAGTAGCGGATCCAGCGGAACCATCCCTAACGATCCCCCCCCCCTGAGAGGTTAGGACACTCATGAAGCATTACTATTTCTATATAAAATGGGCTATATTTAGTCATTTTTCAAGTCCGCTAATTGAAAATGAATTGTATTTAAACATTTACAACGTCATTATGTACTAATATGCATTTTAAATTAGAGCCTTCATTGCTCATGATATGTAAAAAAGAAGTGCGCCCCCCCCTCAGAAAATTTCTAGATCCGCCACTGATTCATAATTTATTAATTTTATATTCACATTTATCGAACAAAATAATAAATAAATACATATGCGCATATTTTTATTTTAAGTGTTTTTACAGACAACCCAGTTTCTCCAATTCTTGCGGCATGAATTGAAGTGAATGTTTAATAACTTTTCATAAATATACATTTTAATGAAGATAATTAATAATGTTTTAGGAAGTCTGTTTTTACATATTTCACATTTTATGTTACATATTTGTGTATTTATAATTACAAATATACCTACAGTTAAGTATATTGAACATGTTCATTTTATTTTAGAATGTCTATGGAAATGCAATCATTTAGATGTTAGCTATTTAAATTACATAAACCTTCTGGTTATTATCAGGTACTTAATGAAATCACGCACTATTTTTATTTTTATTTTCAATTATATAGAACCCATATAGATTGAAGGCTAGATCAAAAATAAATCTGACTTTCGATTTCTAATCCATTTAATTTATAAATGTGAATAATTCGTGGTCAAACTTAAAGAAAGTATTGTTTCTTGATCACCGCTTATCTAAGGGTCTTAGTCCAAGATCATGCATGCTCTGCTTACTTTTGACTTAATCACGTTAAAAGGATTATTTGATTAATAAATCTAATTATTCGTTTTTTTATAGTTTGTTTTAAATACTGGAAGTTTTAGAACTCTTTGGAACAACCCTTGATTTACAGTTTCATTTGTCTTCCATGTTTTTTAAACAACCACATACTTCATTGAAGTTGGCTCATAGCCCTGCGCTATCACGTGTCATGTGGCGCTAAGTTTTGCTCAGACTGCAGTTTTCAGATATAATCGGTTTGCGATATCGAAGACTGGAGAATAAGGAGAAACCTGAATCAGCAACTTTAAAGTTCTTTTAAAGAAATATTTCTCTGGAGATTACTTCAATATCATTTAATTACAATATAATTTAAAAGCTGGTATGTTTTGTCAACCCCCCCCCCCAAAAAAAAAAACAAAATAAAAAAAACACATAAACGAATTTATGTACGAGGTGTTCTCTATACGTCCAAATAAAAAAAATCCAGCGATTCTACTTCAAATAAATATCAGGTATTGTATATTTTTATCTCTTTTCGATTTATCGCAGTTAGTGTAATTTTTCATTGTTTTTCTATTAAAAATCTTTTACAAAGTTAAAATAAATTGAGATAGAAATGTTTAGTTTTTTCGATTTATAAGAGCACTAAATTTTCATGATAGCATAACTTTTTAACTCATTGAATCAACTTACAATATTTATTACTGAAAAAAAACGATAAATAAATTAGACTTAAAGTGATATAAGATTTTTTAAAGTTCCATTGAAGTACTGAAGAAAACTTTTTTTTTATTGAAATTTACAACTGTAAATTAAAATACATCAAGTAAATTTGTTTGCTATGAAAAAAAAAAAAAAAAATGGAAATCATGTCTGAAAATGCATGTAAGGGAAACTACCTATTGGTAGCACTCAACTTAGTATTTTTAACAAAGAAGGTCACTTGACCATATTCTTTTCAGACGCTTAGGAGGATTGTCAGGAATAGAGGAGGAAGCAAGATTGAAAAGTGGGTTCAGATGGTTCGGTAACTTATTATGAAAGGTCCTGGTACCAAGATCGGGCCAAATCGGAGAAATGTGGAACATTAAGGTCATTGTAGATGATTAAGTAGGAACGAAATAGTGAGCATCAAACATGCTAAAAAAACTAATCATCAATATATATTATAAAGCAAAGTGTACAATGTGCGTGCCGAAAAGGCTCAGAAACGACTCCACATACGATTAAGAGATTTATGTCAGCGTGTAACTGTATGTCCCCTAACGGAGAAGAAGGTTTCCGTTTTTCTCTTAAGGATGTGAAATTGAAGAGAAAAGGACTGGAATTTTCTCTCGCAACATGTAATTAGCCTACCTGAGAATGACATACGAGTTTATGAATGAAAAATTTAGTTCGAGCTGCAGACCACCAGGAAGCGCTAGGGTGTGTTTCACTCAATGTTTATTGTTCATTCATTCCGTTATATTTGTAAAGGTTATATATTTTGTCAGCTGTTCTTTTTAAATTACTTAAAAATCAAGCGAAAGTAATTATTTTCACCTTTTCTTTTAAAATAAATTAATGATTTTACATATCTGCAATCAATTGGAAAACCGACTGGATACTTTACAAAATTAATTTTCTCATAAGATTAATTGATAAACACATTACATTTAATCAATATCTAACATATACTTAAGTAAATTTAATGCAATATGAGTGAGCGAATAAAAACAGACATAAAACAATATATATATATTATATATATTAAGAGAGGTTGAACTGGACGAAAGGTCTTACAAAAAAAGCTTCTATGAATCTTCGGTATTTTCTAAACTTCTGGATCTAATGGGACCATCACAGTAGTCGGCGCTTAAGTTGTACTCCAAATATAGTTTTTTAACTAATAATCTAATAACTTATTATCTGCTGACTGCTAGGAATGGGCTTTTAGGATTCATAATCACAGAAACCATCAAAAATGATGCATGACTCGACAAAGTTGCAGCAAAATGAATTGTTCATCCATCATTTTTAACACCCTATAAAGTATATAGGGTTCCTTATTTAGGCGGACTCTGCAGATCTCGAATCTTAATATTGATACCATGTTAAAATTTTCAAGAACGTGCTAATTTTGTTCTATATTTCCTTTAATTTTTAAGTTTTTCTGTTATTAAAACTGCCACACAACTACCGAAGCGAAGCCGGGCACCCTAGCTAGTAAAAACTAAACAAACGATTTTAAGGTACAGTTTACTGGCTATATACCGATATTTCGCTCCTACGAGTGTTTCTGATTTCCAATTTAGGTGTTTATGCGTCACAATTAGAAAGTAAAACACTTATTATTATTTTAAAGATTTTTTTTTCTCATAACTTATACCTTCATACGAAATTTAATATAGAATTGAGGGAATATTTTTGTCGTTACTTTACATATATCTTTGTATATAAGTAATACTGTACTGTAAGGTGAGTATTGAACTCGAATATTTTTCCTGGGAAGCAGGCAATTAACCTTCTAGCCACTGAGGCTGTATATATGTAATATGTACTTTACCTAAATTTTTGTATGTAAACGATACATACATACAGAAGAACGCCCCACATCCATGTAATGTTAAACAAAAAAAGACCTTTTGAATGTTAAAAAAATCCGAACCGTTGCACCCTAAAGATTTAAGGGTTGTCACCTAATATTGTTATTTTTTGGGTATTATAGATCCAGAAAGGAAGTTAAGCAGCTCTGCGTCAAAAGAAATTCTCAAATGTGATGCCGAGGTGCTGAAACTTCCAGCAAAGGACATTAAACATTCATTCGTTTTTAAAACGCCTTCTCAAAGGTTCAAGATGGGAGAAGGTGAAAGGGTTTTACTTTCTTTCATCTCTTGGTCAATAGAAACAGTTATTATTATTATTTTTTTTTTTTTGTAATTTATTTATTTTTTTGGCCCTTTTTGGATAAAGTTACAATCATTAGCCCATTTTGTATTTTACCATTCCTATAATCTGTGATAAGATGTTACATGTCAATCAATGGGACTTCTAATTCGTAAATCTATTTATCAAATCTACTATTTTATGTGGTGATCTTAACTTTTTTTAAAACTCATTTTTGCTCTAGGCTTTTTTAACAGTCCTATTTTTCCCTTCTGCTTATCGTTATTATTTGAAAAATGACTAACAATTTTAAATTTGGCGATTTTTACAATAAAAAATGGATAAGTTAGGATATTTCATGCCCTATTTTTTGCAAATTAGAACTTCCTTTTTTGTAATTAGAAGAAAGAAAAACTCTTTCTTTTACTAAATACGTTCAGACACCCTATCATGCCCAGCGGTTCCAATATTGGAACAATTCATTTTATTAAAGTATAGCTATACAGTTACAGTATAGGTATACAGATTTTATTATATCAATTATTATATTATATCAATATTATAAGTATATGGAACTAACTTTTCTACAAAAAGTTTGCTATTCCAATATTGAAATATCTGAAAAAAGTGGGTTTATGATCCTATAAAATATTATCCTATCTCAAAAATTAAGGAATTATGACTTGTTGAAACTTCTGTTATTTTTTATTTATTTTTTTTTTTTTTGTCGCATCCAATACGAGTGCATAATATCAATTAAAATATAATTTCTCACGTATTTTTGACTTATATAAAAAAAATATTTATCATAAAGAATGAGAAACATGCTTTTATTTATTTATTTTTATTTTCAAATCGGCGATTTTCTACTGTAATTTAATATTTCATATTCTCAAAAAAATAAATAAAAAATAATAATAATTATTATAAAAAAATTATTGATTCAATGTAATATACTCGGTAATTTGTGTGTCTAAAAGATTGATGACTATGGTATAAATTGAACACCCCCTTTAAATCTATAATTTCTTGAATTGAGAGTTAAAAATAAAACTGTTTTAACCCTGTGAAGTCTTTTTTATCTCATTAAACACAAAATGTTCTCTTGAGCTCAAAAATGTGAAATTGTTAAAATAAACAGGTATATATTATGTCCGTTTCCTTTAGGAAATAATATTCTAGAGCATCGTTTGACAAGGTTTTCAAACAAAATTAGTTTATGCGTCTATGCAGTCTTTGCGTATGTTCTTATAATCCTATGTATTTCATTTTCGGTGTTCCCTTAACTCCGTTGAAAATACGTTTTCTGAATTACTTCGAAATGAAAATATAAATTCATTTTATCCTTGTACATTCTGCAGAATATTAAGCAATTTTATATTGATACCCTACTTTGAAAGAAGTAATTTCATAGATTTGTTCCCTTTTACAAAATGACTCCGCACACTTTGCTGCTTGAGGTTAATAGTGGCACTACTCGAAATTTTTTTTTTTTTAGGTGGAAAGAATTCATCCTCAAAGTTTGAGGATGAATATTTTTATGCTCTATCAGTTAGTGATGTTGCTGCATCAGTAAATTTCTTCAGTTATTCACCTGGACACCCAACTATGGAATAACTGTGGAACAGTATGGTTTCATTTTTATTAAACTTCAATTCCATATCCTGCCCTGATATAAGTTATTTTAGCGTATTAATATCTAGAGGTGGAGAATGTTTGAATATGCAGCCCCAAAGCATCCGCAAGCAACCCTTGAACTTTACACTAAAGTGCATCCCCTCCGGCGAAGTTTGGCATTTGATCCGGCAGATGCCGCCCCCAGCGCCCGCCCGCCAGTAGTTGTTCTGCAGCCGTTTCGATGGGTTACGCTTGATCTCTCTTGGTTCTTCTTACGAAATCTACCGCGTACCATGGACGACACTTTATGTAAGTTTATCGTATATTTACATAAATACTAAATTTTCATATGTTAAAAAAATACATGTATACTAATCAAAATTATTTAATTTTTTCATTGACGAATCCAGGTACTTTTCGACAGTGTTTGCGCTAATTTTCATCTATTTGATAATTTAAGAAAATCGTCTATGGGACATTTAGACGATTAATATGTATAATTGAACGATTTTTTTCTATTAAATCATCTATATGTTTACATACAATTTATTTTTTGTTTATGTTATCTGAGAGGTTACAACGGTATCACAGCAGGTTATGAAACCTATTCGGTTCTCTTCCTCCTTTTGTTTTCAGAAGTTTGAATTTATTTTTATAAAAATACATCATTAAAAAACAAAACAAAAAAAAAAAAACAGTTATAGTTTCTTACGGCAACATTCAAATTTTGTGCCTCGCATTTTTTTGACTTATTTTTTGAATATTATTCAATTTTCCATTATTTTCCATTGAACCGGCTAAGATAAAAATTAAATAAGACCATAGCCGTGAAATCTTTGCAATATTATCATTGTATAATATTACCTATCAAAATAAAATAATGTAACATAATCGGCAAACTCCAATAAATATTTTAGTGTGTTTATGCATGTGATCTCAGACATTTATCTCATTCGCCTATAACACCTTGTCATTGAGTTAAGATTGAATTGTTTATTCACAAAACATTTAATTTCAACTAAACAAGAAATGATTACATAAACAAATATTATATTTAATAAGAGGAAAACCTAGATGCTTAGTACTTAATTGATATTAAAATGTCAAGGTTCTTTAAAATGGATTTATTTCGTTTCTTTTTGTCTGTTATCAAGCAATGACAGGTGCCCAAAGCAGTTAAATTAAATCTCTAACCAGTGGGCTGCTCAATATTCCCCCAAGATTTTTCCATCTGCTTCGTATCGATTTCCGATTTCGTCTCGGTCATTTTCCTTTAAATTTATCAATATATACATCAATTGTCTTGTTCCTTTCTTGACACGAAAGTGAATCAATAAGTATATGTTCCCCATATGCCAGCGGTTCCTGTTTGGTTTGACGGTTATCCGTGCCCCTAATACGCATTTAACTATTCATTTTCATACTGATTTTTCTTTAACTATTTATTCTTATTCAAGTTCCATGTTCATTCTCATTGGGACAGTGGGTTAAGTTTTAAAGTAATTTGTAAAATGAAACATCAAAAAGTTCGTTTATTTTTTTAAAATAACTTGGTGCCTCCCCCCCCCCCCCCCCGTACCCTTTATCGCCTCCCCCACTTTAATTTGGCCATTATATTTTATCCTGGTTATCTAATTGTCTACTGATGGTTGATATAATTATTATTAGTGTGAATAAAAGTTGCCTGAGTAAAAAAAAAATTGAAAACATTTGGTATGTTTTTGCTTTAGAGCGTTGAAATATTTCAACTTATCGACGTCTAATTTATTAATTTATATGATGGGTAGACCGTTATAAAAAGAAAATAGAAATAAATAAAAAACAAAATTAGACGATATCCACTGAGAATAATAAAATAAGTTATGAAAATACAAAAGTGCAATTATTTAAAACAAAAATAATTTTAATTAAAAAAATATTAGGTGATCAAGATGACATCGCATATTTTATATATTTTTCTGGTTCATGATGAGCGTCTAATCACTTGCGGTGTTTGCCTATTTCTTGAAAAGTTATCAATCAACGGGTGATAAGATAGTGTCAACAAACTTACTCTTCTCCCCCTTATTTGAATCGTAACTTGAACAAAAATTACCTACACCTAAGCAACTTTATTTATTATTCATTGATTACTATTATATTATATTTTTTGCAAAAGAGAATCGCACTTTTTGAAGATTCTTAGATAAATGAAAAAAAAAAATATTTGCTGGGATCGTGGTCTCAATCCATCCTAGAGATCTTTAGTGCTGACGAAGGGGATTTATTTCATGAGTCGGCTTTTTATTCTGGAAGTGCCTTTCTTTAGTGTCGGATATACCATGGTTTGCTTGTAGAAGTGATGGTTTTTTGTTTAATAGTGTTTTTTTAGCTTATATTTTTAATTATTTAATATATTTTTTAATTTATTTAATTAAAATTGAAATTCGTCCCAAATCCTCACAAAGAATGGGATAAATAACGTTTTGAACATTATATCGTCAGGGAGTGTAGTTTTGTACTTCTGCCCTTAGTTAGTTTGGCATATGAAAATATATGTTATTATGTGCCTTATGCGGATTAAAGAATATATGTATATATAAACTTGTCTTGCACTACAAAATATCTTTTAGTATATTTTATTTAAAATCGATGATTAAAGTATTTTTTTCATCGATCCATTTCTATAAGTAAACCAAAACCATGTAAGTGAATAGTGGTAAGATTCAAGTATTATCTTAAAACGAGAAAAAAAGTACTTGTACATCAAATTTATTGACTCATTCTCAGGTAGGACCTTAAAATTTCGGTTAGAGCTAATAACGTAATGGAAAATTTGCTAAATTTATTTTTGGACTTCATAGTTTTCTTATTTCTTATCATGGAAAATTTACAGTTAAATTATATAAATAATTTTTTTTTTTTATTTTAGAAAATTTCTGAACTAGGTATTTGTTATATAAATTGCACTATTTCTAAAAAAATAAAGCATAATTTATTTTATGTTATTATGAAAACAATTTGACTTTTAAATTTATATTATTCCGAACTATCCGGATAGCCACTATGGAAATAAATTCCTGTGATACGAAAAAATGTTTTATTTAACTCCACTCCTTCCTGTATATTTTTATTTATCTACTTTTATTGTAGGCTTGCATAGATTAATGCCTACGTACACGAAAATTTCTCTAATGTACACAAGTTTGTTGAGTGACTTATACTTTTTCTATTATCATTGAAAACGAAATTCTTTTAACTCGGAAAAATATTTCAGTCCCCACACTTTCGTGTCAAACGATTTTCAATGTGTACTTTTAATAACTATTCAAATATTTAAAAGAAAATTCTCTGCTTAAGAGGAGTAATTTTCTCTGCTCAGGTATTATTTTACTTGGACTATGTCTGATTAATACTATTTATCTACAGTTGATCGTAGTTAAATTGTTATTATTAACAATTTCTGTATACTATAAATTAATGTATGGCCACACTGCTATGTTTTTTTTATTATTTATTTATAATTTGTCCTAAAGGGACACTAAAGGGACTTCACTCCCAAGATAATACAATTATTTTGCAACTAATCTGCTGATGTGTAAAGGCCTGTTAACACGTTTTTGGAACGAAACATTGCTTCGCTTCAAGACCTCCAGGGCAACATGGCTTGCCTTGGGTGATCATGTAGTTGATAAGTTTGTTAGCGTCACTTATGCCACTAACGCTAATCGGACGATGCTACATTGGGAGTCCTAAATTTAGGATAGGGAATTTAGGATAGGTATCTTCAACGAAATCCTGATATCGTACAGGCTCGGGACCTCCATTTTAAGTCCTATCCGAGGGACGGCATAGACAAGGATTATTAACTCCCATTAAAAAATCCTAGGGCCACCTCGGACGCGAACTCACGACCTTTAGTATTGTAGGTTTTTATGCTAACCACTACACCACAGATGATCCCTTGTTGATAAGTGAAATACGGCTTCATAGGATTGATCAAAAACTTAAATTGTTCAAACATTTCTGTTTGGTCCATTGGTGGTCATAAAGCAACGTTTTGTTCCAAACATCGTTCAAAAAATATAACCGTGTAAACGGTCCTTAAGAATTCTGATAATCAAATCCTATTCACAATTTTTTATATTTTTATTATTTTGCACTCGTACATCATTCTGTTTTCTTTAATCGAAATATTTAGCGCAATGTATTTATAGCGCCATTACAAACTCAGCGCTCGCATGGGAAGAGGGTTTCACCCCTTATGGCAAGCACAAAGCCCTCAACATATGTCCATCCCTCCCTCGTGTTAGTAGGATTGGTATAACCGGACATCTGACAAGGTTTCTTCTCCTTTCTCCCTTTTCCATCAAGTCTTCTCAAGCGGGAAAAAAGAAAAGCCCCCGTCAAGTTTACTGCTTCGTCAGAGTGATGAAAAGATACTGTTGCAACCCCTGTAAGCAGTAAATTGCATCAAATCCATCCGACCGATGATAAAGAAGTTAGTCGCGGTATAATCGATAATTGAGACAGCTTCCTCAATATGGCATGCTTCATAATGGAAATATTAACATTATACAACGCTCTATTTTACAATAAATAATATCGTTAATCGTAAGTATAAGTGTATATAACGCATATACACTATAGGAGAAAATGATAGGGCACCCTACGATATTTCAGTTGAAAGAATAATTAGAAGAAATTAATGCTTATTTTAAGTCTTTGGTGAGTAAATTATTATATCAATGCATAAATCCCCTCTTAGTTATCTTTTTAATTCTTTGTCTTCTCATAAGGCTTTTTCATTTGCGACAAAAATATAGGCCACCCAATCTTTAATTAAATCTCCAATTGAACTGTTCGTGCTACTGTGTTCGTTTGTTTGATTACTGAACTTTAAGAAATATATTGATACATTTCAAAATGACTGACTACCTAATGTAATGTGCTGTGAAATTGTGGTAGTTAAAACTTAATGCGGAAACAATTGTACTATTTCTAAATTTTTTAGAGCTCAATACCGATAAAACCATGTGGTTAGAAATTATTTAAGACTGGGAGATTAAAAATTGTGAAATCAAAATATTAAATGCTATGTTCAATACAACACAATCTTTTCGGAGGCGGCGCAAAATTAAAATTTTTTAACGCTAGACATTATGAAAATCTTAAAATGGATCTTCTCTTCTCATCTATTGATTTTAATGCCTTCTAATGGAATTGTATCGGTAACATGTCATTTATATTTGCGCCGCCTCCGAAAAGATTGTGTTGTATTGAACATAGAATTTAATCTTTTGATTTCACAATTTTTAATTACAATGAGTGTGTATTTGTACAAATAAAAATAAAATTATTCGTCTTATTGCATTCTTTCGCTTTTTATAACATTTTCAATTTTGCTGCATATTCATAAAAATCAGAAGGTAATTATTTCATACTTTTCTGTGCATTTATTTTTACTGGTTTCTAGGTTTCGAAGTTTAATTTTTTTTTATAAAATGTTTTTTTTCACTTTTCATGTTTAGAAATGAGTAATTATTTAAAATAATTCTAAAGAAACAGATGATTTCTGAGGATTTTCTTACTTCGCTAGTTGACAAATTTAATGGTTTGTAGTGGTTTTAAAATGGCTACAAAAAATAATATAAATAAAATTAATTTTTATATTGCAAGGAATCTGTTTTTTCATCAGTCCCACCATAAAATTAATTTGGAATTAAATATCCTACCCCTATTGTTTGTGAAATTTTTATTTTTAAAAAATCCCTTTTGAAATTAGAGATTTGTGTTAAGAAAGCGTCCGCAACTCGTTTTCATATAATAGACAAGCATGATACAAACGAAATTTAAATCTTCTTAACTAATAAATAATCAAAATCATTTTAACTTTATTGAAAATACAATAGTAGTAATATAAAGCCATGAAAAACAAAAACAACTAAGCTTTTATTGATATAAAGTCTAGCCTTTTATTATGTCTATAGAAATTGCGGTCGTAAAAGTTTTATGTACACACTCTTTATAGATATTAGAGGACTTAGCTCGGTACTGGAAAAGGTGAGAGGTGGATGGATGGCATAATATTGTAATTGATGTGAAAGAAGTATTAAGTTGCTAAGTTGTGGACTTTTTTCAAATAAAGTACTTTATTTTTAGGAAATTATTAGATGGTAGATGCCTTTTTGAGGTCATTTTGTCCTTGACAGAGGGGGAGGGGTGTTGTATATAAATCCTTCCTTATATATATAAAAATCTCGTGTCCCGATGTTTGTCTTTCTATTTCTCAGAAACTACTCAACCGATTTTAATGAAATTTGGCTCAATGTCTATTGTTTTGGCCAACTTAATAGATAGGATAGTTTTTAACTTGATTAGTGATCAAAATAATTCTTATATAGCGAATTATTGCAAATACAGTAGGTCGTGTTTCGATTTATTAACATGGCGTCATATGTCGATTTCATAATGTTTTTGTTTATAAGCATGGTATTGTAATACAGGTTATCATTATTATAATTTTGTATTGCGTTATGTGAGTGCAGTTATTTGTTCCTATATTATTATTTTCCACAGACAAATAGTAATACAAATTTGTATTTATTGTTAATTTTCATTAAAGAATAAATAAATCAAGAAAAGGTTACAATAAATTCTCAAATGTGTAGGTACTTTTTCTTCCTTTTCCTTTTTTATTTGTATTTAAATTAAATTACTAGCTAAGCGCTGAAACGCTTTGCTGTGGCCCACCCTGATATCAACTTTTAGTAAAGTAAATACATTTTAATAATTTAAATTAGGCTATTATTTGAAATAATACTCTATAAATGTTGTAACAGCACCTACTGTCATAGGTGTAACCTAATAGAAACCTTACTTGGGGAGTCAGTGTTGCCAAAAATTAGTGAAAATTACTATATATTGTGTGTAACCATTGCACCAAATTGCTATACTGTGAGTAACCAGTTGTAAAAACTCCCTCACAAAAAGAGTGTGTGGGATACTTTGTGATTTGCTAAAGAACTGCATAATTAAGACTTTAATATTATATTTTCAGTTGATTTATTTAACAGAAGTTTCTTTATTTTCATTATTCGTTTTGTTATTATTATTTAAATACAGTGTTTTTTTATTTTACCAAACCTTTTTATCATTTTTATCCCGAGATCTAACATGTAAAATTTAAAAAATGTCAGTGAAGATTTGTAATTCCTCCTTTATCAACAATAATTTTAAGTTGAGAAAATTTAATCCCAATCGAATAGAGGCTGTTACTTTCTGTTCAGCAGAGTTGTAATTATCTTTATATGTAAAATTTAAGAAATGTCAGCGAAGATTTTAATCCTTTCTTTAATTTAAAGTAGGCTATTATTTGGAATGATATTTTGTTATTAATTTCACCAGAATACAATTTTTTACTTATCTTTAAATGATTGTCGATTAAGAAAGGATTACAATCGCGGCATTTTTTAAATTTTACATATAATGATTATTACACCTCTACTGAACAGGAATAATTGTTATTTGGGTAAACGCAAGTTTCAGATTTATCCACCATAAATATGAGAGTACTACTGCAAAATAATCCATCGGCAGATATATTTTTTAAACAATTGCTCTATATTGGAAACGGTGAAATAGAGCTGCATCGAAATTAAAAATTTATCAAATTACCAGATAATTTCTGAACTGTTGTAGAGACGAAAAATGAACTGTCTACGAAATATAAAGTGTCTTTCCTGATATTTTGAACAATTATTTGGACTATAATTGGCTGGGTAGTCGTGCTATTTTGGCAGCAAAAAATGTTGATTTCGATGAAATAAACTTCCAAAATCAATTGACAATGTTCTAGATGTAAACGAAGCCGTAAATTTCCCATCTGAATTTTTTAATTTCCTGGATATACACCCAAATAATCTGCAGTTGAAGATTGGCTCACCGATCATTCTTCTTCGTAACTTAAATCCACCTCAATTGTGCAAAGGTACACTTTTGGTCATTAAAAGGATCACAGGAAATGTTATTGAAGGAAAAATGTTGCCTGGAAGGTTTACAGGAGATATCGCCCTGTTGCCACCTATTCCCCTGGAACCGACAGAATTTTCAATAAAATTTAAAAGGCTTCAATATCCTATTCGTTTGGCTTTTGCCATGACCATAAAGAAATCCCAAGGGCAAACAATGTCCACTTGGACTTTGAAAATCCGTGTTTTTCCCTTGGGCGATGGCATAACTCACGTGGGAAATGGGTATCGCCCGCTTACGTGTGTGGAAACCATCAGATCTTCGGTTTGTGTTAAACAAAACAGGTTAACCCAAACCAATTTGAACAAATTAGTACTTGAATAACTAAAAATTCTTAATTGTATTATGTAAAAACCTCTTTAAGAAGAGATTTATTATCACTCAAATATATTGCTAAATTAAAAGCTTCAACACACCACCCTCCTACCGAACACCTATTAGCCGAAGGGTTAGGAAATCGAGGTCTCAAAGAAATTGAGAAAAACGCCTATCAAAAGGACATATATGGCGCGTTAACCAAGATTGGCATGACCCTGAGCAAAATTAAACCCGTTGTTAAACTAACAATACCAAGTTGAAGTAGTGTTAGGCCAATAATCAATAGATCAATGGCTGAGGTTATCAAAACATACTTCAGTCATCCTTTTTAAAATTAGTGGAAAAATATATCCATGTTGAGTTAGTTTATACCGATCCATAAAAAAAGGGCGATAGTGTTGGCAGCTCTGTGAGTCGTAAACACAATCAGCTCCTTTTTAATCAAACTACATTGAAATATGAGATGTAAAAAATAAAAACTTTAACTTTCCTGTATTCTTTACCAAATACTTTTAAATGGTGTAATGCTCTATTCTCAATCACGTTGGATTTTGATTAGATGAAAATCTTTATCAATGAATATTGGTATTACTGTATTTGTTTAAAAATATTAGGATATAACTACTGAGCCACAGCAACGCGTGGCCGGGTCTGCTAGTATAAATATAAACTAAGTAGCAACATAAGTATAAAGTAGCAATATAAACATAAATAACTAAGTAGCAATATAAACAGAAAATAGAAATGAAAAGTTACTAAATGTAGCAATATAAGTTAAATTATTAAGATTTATGATATACAATTATTATTAATAATTATGTTAAAGAGATGTTACAAATAAAATAAACAAGTAAACCAAAATAAATTAAAATAAAAAGCGCAACAAGCTATGTACAAAGCTAATAAATACAAATAATTTAAACCGCCTTCCTACATTCGTCAGTCAGTCGGTCAAAGTCTAAAGAAAATATAAAGAGGAGAAAAAAATAAAAATATTCAGTCAACTTATAAAACTCGTTGAGCCCACGCATGCGGAGTACGCCTTTAATGACAGACCATTGTTCATAATTAAAGCCGTTCTGTTCATTTGAGAAGTGGCAATTAACAAAACGCATTGATTTCTAATCTAAGTAAGTTAGTAAGTGAAAGTTGTGTGTTCCGCGCACGCACCAGATTTTTTTAAGTAAAATGTGTACCTATAAATTAAAGTGGGTACCTTTAATTGAAAAATTAAGGGGGGAAAACCTGGCGGTTGAGAGTCAAATCACCTTCATGCACGACGGGTGACCAAGAAATAGTACTTCCATATACATTACTGAACCCAAGACCCTTCATGGGCTTTAGTAGTACAGGGTATGTTATAAGTAAAATAATCTCTCATTACATTGTTATTAATTGCTGATATCGTTTTTAAGAATTATCGGTTGTGATTCAGCATCACTAACGACTTTCCTCCTCTCATACTTCACCTACCCACTAGATCGCATATTGTTCCAATCTTGTGATGAAACAATATATTCTCTCTAAGGGGCCAGGTGTTCATAGCCTTCCGAATGCCTATCCGCCGGAACATATGGTCCACTGCTCCAAATGTACCTACTAGTAATCCGAGACTCCAGCGTACCTGAAGCCTTATCTTCTGCATCTCCTGGGCTTTAAATAGCTCCGCCTTTATGAGATCGTCTTAGGTTGTTGTTGGAATGTGGGAGAGTAGCTAAGATGGATTTTCGTTCGAAATAAATTGATAACAAATTACAAAAAGAGGGGTAATTGTTATTCAGGATATTAATATTATTTCCCTACGTTCAACCTAGGTTTTTGGTCTTCATCAGGGCTAAATTCAAAACATGATATCAACCATCAAGAGTAATTATACAAGAAATACATGATTTCATATCACATATGTGTACGCTAGAACACAAGGGCTCTAAGTGACATTTTTCCCATTTTGAGTAAATCTAATTTATATAAAAGTATGAAAAAAAAAAATATATGGACTTGAAAATTGTATTTTTTTTTCCATATCTTTT
Organism: Aelia acuminata; assembly: GCA_911387785.2. Taxonomy (NCBI): domain Eukaryota; kingdom Metazoa; phylum Arthropoda; class Insecta; order Hemiptera; family Pentatomidae; genus Aelia; species Aelia acuminata. Next base: position 68,733,351 of record OU426982.1, on the reverse strand, counting down.
TCACGTTTGAGGCCTCCTTACATGGTTAAGTTTTTGTACCAATTTCGGGATGAAAATGTTGTATTTCACGTATTAATCGGTTAATATGAATAATAATTATCACCGGTTAATAGCCATCAAAAGATTGATCAAAAAAACTTAATTTTGTAAATTGGAGTATTTGTTCGATTGTAACAGCCATAGGTGGTCAAAAAGTGGAGCAGCGTTTGATTCCGAACTCCGTTCCCAAAAATTTAACCGTGGAAACAGTAACATTAGACCTTCGTTATTTATTATCTACTGTAGCAACATAAAACAGAGTCGGGTTAGTTCCACCATTCTTATTAATTTTGTACCAATTAATCCCAATTTAACGAATTTTAATCGAAAATGGAAAAGGCTATATGCCAGACTGGAACAGATTTAAACACTATATCTATTTAAACTTGTCACTGTCATTAAATTTACTTCGATCTCTTTACCAATCAGAAGAGGGGCATTTTTACTACCACATTCCTCATCTAACTCGATTTTTAAAAAATTTCACTTACAAGACAAGGTTTCTTTTAATTATATTTTTTTTCCATTATTCCATTCGATTAATTCCTTTATATTTTATCAAATGTTATAATGGACTTCAAGTGTAAACGATGTATTTTATAATATTTATTTCACTGTGTTTTTAAATCTTTATCTTTAATTTATCTTAAAGAAATATTTTGTCATTTTCAACTCTGTTCTACCTTATTAGATTAATTTAGATTTTTTTTGTGTAAAATTTCATAATTGATTTATCTCTACCTTTCTATATTATTTACACCTCTCTTTACTGTTTTTATATTTATTTTATAATTTAACTTACTGGTTTCAATTTATCTATTCAACACCAACGATTGGTGAAGTTATATACGACATGATCGTAACATAATTTGTAATAGCAAGTTTCCGGTGTATGAATCCAAAAAACCCTTAAATATTAGTTTTGAATGAAATAAAAATAAAAACTTGCTAATTAATGTTGTTTTAGTTTTCAACAGGCAGCATAAAATCAAATAAACTTTCAAATAAGCATAGTATAGGATGCTTACAAAAGGATGTTCTTTTAGACAACGAAGGCGATATTTTATTCTTCTAAGGCAGTAACACTTATTAATGCTTCATTTAAATCAATAGGTTACTTATGTTCCAACGAGCTCTTAGCACTGTCGACTCTTTTCGCATGCTCAGTACGCTTTGTCTTGTTAACAAAGAGCAGTTAGTAAAGATTTTAAAAAATAATGGCGAGAACTTTTAATAGGCCTAATAGATTGGTAAATAAACTTTGTTTAATCTGCTCACCTTAACAGATTTTTTTAATTCGTGGAAAGAAGTGTTGCTTTATTAGCATCAAACCTTGCTTGTCGCTTGTTCTTTACTACAGCAGATTTATTCATATTTATTTATAAAGTTTAAAAAAAAATAAATGATTAAATTCGTGGATGGGTTTATCTGTGGTGTAGTGGCTTGCATAGCAGCTTACAACACTAAAGGTCGCGGGTCCGCATCCCGCCGGTGGCCCTAAGATTTTGTTAAAGGGAGTAATAAATCCGACGTTTAACGTACTGCCCGAGCCTGTACGATGTCGGGTAACCATATCCTAATTATACCTGGATTGGCAAATTTCAGGACACCCACCATCATACGATCAGCCTTAGTGGCATAAAGGGACTTAAAAAAACACGAAAAAAAAACATATAAATAATGAATTCGTGGATAATGAAAGGAACCCAGCTGCGTGGTAGGATATTGCCGATGGCAGTCGAGTTCCAACTGTGAAATATTTAATCACTTCTTTTCGCCGGGATATAATCTGATGATAGGGTGTACCCCTCTGGTGTCCCGTCCTATCGTCGCTCAATACTAAATTGTTGTCTGTTTTTCAGCTGGGCTTGCATTTACTAAGTTTTCTATTTATTTATTTTTTTAATGAACTTCAAAACAAGTGCCATTGGTTGTGGCCATGCTCCTGCATAGCAACCGAGAATTAAAATATACATAGTAGTATTTTCTTTAATGAAGGAGCTCTTCCGTATTTAATAATTATTTATTTATTATTATTTGCTTCCCGACGTTTCGAGCTTGTGGCTCATCTTCTGGGGTTATCTACATTACATACATTACATTAATCTACTACACTTAAATATAATATCCATGTATGTTTTTACTATTTTTTTATATATTGGCATTACATTACCTTATCTTAAGTTGTTACATTTCATTCAAGCCATTCGTCAAAACTTCTCTTTTTTTAAACAGTATAAAATACTTTTGTCTTTTTTTATTTTGTCATACATTTTATGGCCTGTTACACTGTCTTATATTTCCATTGTCACATTATAGTTATTGGCTGTGTGTGGACTTTGGTACTTGCATTGATTAGTCTCCCTCATCCTACTCTCTATGTTTATTGATGTTTTGTTTCTATTATTTTTTCATATGTGTTTCAATTTTTTATTATGTGTGCGTAGTGGTTGTTTAGGTGTTTTGTGTCTGTTTTATAATTTATTGTGTTTTCTATGTTTTTTGTTATATGGATTGCTTCTTCTATTTTTCTGTTTTTTGTATTTTGGACTATGTTTAGAATTTTGGTTTTATCGAAATCGAAGGTATGGTTATTTTTGATGGAGTGTTCGGATAATGCAGTTGCTTTCATGTTTTTTATATTTTTACAATTATTTTTGTGCTGTGTTAATCTTGTTTTCAGTTTTTTAGATGTTTCACCTATATATTTTTTGTTGCAGTTTTTGCATTCTATTTCATATATTGCGTTTTGTTTTTCGAGTTTTTCTATTTTATCTTTCATATTGCTTATGTGGTTTTGTAATTTGTTTCTATTGTACATACCCAGTTTTATGTTATGGTGATCATATGTGTTGAATGCCTTTTTTATTTTATCTGTTAATTGTGGTATGTATTGAATTTTGTAGTATTTATTACTTGTTTTCTTATAATTTTCATTATCTATCTTTTTATTTTTTTCTTCTTGTTTGTCTGAGTAGAAATCTGTAATTAATTTTTGGTTTGGTTTATCTATTACTTTGTTTTCGTATATTTTTGGTGGATTAGTATATTGTTTTGGTTCTCTGTTTTTGATTTTAGTATTGTTTTTTGAGTTGGTTTTATTTTGTTCTATTATCTTATTATTATTATTTATGTTGTACCATATTTTATTTATTAGTTTTTTTGGATAGAGGTTTTCTTCTAAAATTTGGTATATTTGGATTTTAATGTTTTTTAAATGTTCTGTATCTGTTAGTGTGATTGCTCTGTTTATAAGATTTTTTGCTGTATTTATTTTTTGTGCTATGGGATGGTTTGAACAGTAATTTAGTAGTGTGTTGCTTGTGGTTGGTTTTTTGGTCCATTTTGTTGTTATTTTTTTATTTGCATTGTTAATGTTTATTTCTATATCCAGATATCTGATACTGTTGTTTATGGGGTTTTCTATGGTAAATTCTATTTGTTTATGGTGTTTGTTAAATTTTGATAGTATTTCATTGAGGGTATCTGTATTGTCTGTTATTATTATGAGATCATCTATGTATTTCTTTATCAATATGGGTTTTGTTGCTAATTTTTCTATATTTTTGTTGATGAGGTCATTCATGTATATTCCGCTGATATTTATTGCTAAATTTGAGCCCATTGGTAGTCCTTCTTTTTGTCTATAAAATTGTTTGTTATATGTGAAGAAACTATTTTTTAGACATATATTAAGACCTTCTATGAATGTGTGTTTATTTTTTATTTTTGTATTGTTCTTGATTTGGTCCCACTGTGTCTCTATGATTTTTATTGTTTCATCTATTGGTACATTGGTGAATAGGGATTTAACGTCAAGACTAGCTATATGTAAATTTTTGTTTTGGAAATCTATACTCTTTAATATTGTTTTTAATTCAAGTGCGTTTTTTTTTGTCATATTCGTTATTCTTATTTAGTTCATTTAAGGCCGGATTTAGAAACTTGGACAATGCTTCTGTCGGTCCCCCTATGTTATTTATAATTGGTCTCATATCATGGTCCTTTTTGTGTAATTTAATGAGGCCGTGAATTCTGGGTGATGTGTAATCTGTAACTTGTAATTTGTTTTTGGTTTTTTTATCTATGTATCCTTTTTTGAATATTTCCGTGACATAATTGTTAATTTTAATGTTTAGTTCTTTAAATGGATCTGTTCTGAGTTTCCTGTATGTTGTTTTATCATCCAAAAGTTTTTCCATTTTTTCTTTATATTCCTCTTTGTACATGATTACTAATTTTTTTGTTTTGTCTGATTTGATTATTATTGTATCCTGATTTGCTTTCATGTATTCTTTAAGTTCTATTAGGTCTTTATTGATTTGTTTATTGAGGGGGTTGTTACTTTTTTTATTTATTCTAGCATTCTGTATATAGTTTGTTATTATATTACATATATTGTTTCTTGTTGCATTTATATGATTTTCTGATGTTTCCATGTTTTCGAAAATTGTTTCTAGATCTGTGATGATCTTAACTATTTCTTTGTCTTTGTTATTTGGGTTGAAATTGAAATTGTCTCCTAGTGCTAGTAGATTCATTATGTTTATTGGTATATCTTTAGTTGTTTTATTTTCGATTCTACTTTTTATTTTATGTAAATTTTTGTATTTTTCTAATTGTTGTATGTATTCCTTTTTTTGGTTTATTGTATTATTATTTATGTGGTTTTTATTTATATTTCCGGCATTGATTGATGTAAGTTGGCTGTTTTCCTCTTTTTCTATTAATTTGTTGATTTGTATTTTATTGATATTGGTTTTGTGTATTATCCTATTTATTTTTGTATCATTTTTTTCTTTCTTTATCTCTAAGTACTTCTTTATGTATTCTATTATTATTTTATTAATTTTTGTGTACATGTTTGAGTTCTTATCTGTTTCTAGCTTGTTTATACTTTTAATTATCTGTTCTATTTTTCTATTTATTTTATTAATGATCCAAAAAGTTTGTTTTATTTCTAAATTTATAATTTTTATGGCTAGTTTTTGAAAATATTCATGGTTGTTTGTGTTTATTAGGAACGTGTTGTGAAATAGATTATCAAGTGTTTGTATTTTATAGTAAATATGAGGAGGTATTTTCTTTTGTTTTATGTGTTGTGTTAGATAGTGTATCTTAGATTTATTATGTGACAATGAAATGCACAATTTATATATATTCTTACTTGCTATATTTTCTTTATCCAATTCACTCATTAATTTATTTCTTAATTCTTCTTCTATTCCCTTGATACGTCCTTCCATCACCGTATGTGTTTTTGTCTGCTAAGGATCTTTTTCCTCACTTAGAGGGGAAGAGTGCTGTAAATTGTAGTATTTTCTTTAATGAAGGAGCTCTTCCGTATTTAATAATTATTTATTTATTATTATTTGCTTCCCGACGTTTCGAGCTTGTGGCTCATCTTCTGGGGTTATCTACATTACATACATTACATTAATCTACTACACTTAAATATAATATCCATGTATGTTTTTACTATTTTTTTATATATTGGCATTACATTACCTTATCTTAAGTTGTTACATTTCATTCAAGCCATTCGTCAAAACTTCTCTTTTTTTAAACAGTATAAAATACTTTTGTCTTTTTTTATTTTGTCATACATTTTATGGCCTGTTACACTGTCTTATATTTCCATTGTCACATTATAGTTATTGGCTGTGTGTGGACTTTGGTACTTGCATTGATTAGTCTCCCTCATCCTACTCTCTATGTTTATTGATGTTTTGTTTCTATTATTTTTTCATATGTGTTTCAATTTTTTTATTATGTGTGCGTAGTGGTTGTTTAGGTGTTTTGTGTCTGTTTTATAATTTATTGTGTTTTCTATGTTTTTTGTTATATGGATTGCTTCTTCTATTTTTCTGTTTTTTGTATTTTGGACTATGTTTAGAATTTTGGTTTTATCGAAATCGAAGGTATGGTTATTTTTGATGGAGTGTTCGGATAATGCAGTTGCTTTCATGTTTTTTATATTTTTACAATTATTTTTGTGCTGTGTTAATCTTGTTTTCAGTTTTTTAGATGTTTCACCTATATATTTTTTGTTGCAGTTTTTGCATTCTATTTCATATATTGCGTTTTGTTTTTCGAGTTTTTCTATTTTATCTTTCATATTGCTTATGTGGTTTTGTAATTTGTTTCTATTGTACATACCCAGTTTTATGTTATGGTGATCATATGTGTTGAATGCCTTTTTTTTACAGCACAATTTATTTATTTATTTATTACAATTTACAGCACTCTTCCCCTCTAAGTGAGGAAAAAGATCCTTAGCAGATAAAATATACATTTTTTTTGTAGTTACCTAATCTAGAGCATCTCACGATCGCATTTTTTAAGGTTAAAGAGAGTTGAACTAGTGTTATTGTTATGAAATATACCTGTTACAATTGAATGTCGTAATTATTAGTTATACTGCAATCATTCATACCATTAAAAAAAAAAAATAATATTTTTTCTTCTTGTTCTTTCTTCTCTTTCAAAATAAAAAAAAAATATATATAGTAATAAATAGAATAATAATAATAATATATAAAAGAATAATATTTTAGTCATAGGAAAAGGAAATTAACTAAAAAAGTTAGTGAAATAAGACATATTCAAAAACAGTATAAATTATGATTTTATTTTTTTTTTTTCATTACACGATACAATTTTTAAGTTAGATTGATACCTTCAGGATATCGGAAACTAAAGACAAAAAGGAATTTGAGAATTGGCGTAATCAAGAAACGCTAGGGGGTGGGGGATCCCTTAGATGCCCGAAAGATAACATTTTTGTATTTTCCATTTTACATAAGGAATAAACTTAGTACTCAAAGACCTTACGTCTTTTGAATCCTATTGTAATTAGAAATTCTTATTAATTTATTACACAATTATAAGAAAATACTACATACCCTGAGTCTCCAGTATTTATTTGCCAAAAAATATTTTAAACTATGTTTGAGACTTATTGCATATATATTGGGTATAATAAATAAATATGTTTGTACACAATTTTAAAACTAAACCCATTGGAATATTGCATAATACCGGATTGGAACATAGCAATGGCTTGGACACTGTTAGCGATAGCCCAAAATCATATTATATAGGAAGTCAATATTGATGGAATTTTACGGTCAATATTGATGGCATTTTAACTAATCGATGATAATTTAAAGAGAAAATCATTAGAAATTAATTCGGTTTTAGAGGCAAAGATATACCGTCCTTATGTTTTGAAGTATTTGAACATAGCCTACCATGTTTGTTACAGTTCCTAAGGTAAACAGTGGTACGAGTAAATGTCTCATGATTAAAAAATCTGGTGCGTGCGCGCAACACACAACTTTCACTTACCAACTTACTTAGATAAGAAATTGACGTGTTTTGTTAAATATAATTTCCCAAAGTCACACATTTTTCTACATCCATATCTTATTTTTGTTAATCGTTAAAGCCGTTTTTGAGTAAATAAAAAAACCCGTGAAAATGATACAAAATTTATTAAGTAAAGTCCCCCCTCCGGTTAATCAATTTTGATGAAATTTTTACAGTCATATCTCGGGCATATAAATAGATGAAATACTCAGTTTAATCAAAATCGTTAGAGCCGTTTTTGAGAAAATCGAAAAAAACCTAAAAAGTTGTTAAGTAAAGTACCCCCTCCCTTTAAGTAATTTTGATGAAATTTATGCTGAAATTTATAAATTTAATTAAATTTATTATTTATGGTATATACCTACACTAAATACCCGATTTCAGGATCGCACGGTTTATAGTTTTTGAGCTAGTCTGTTCACACACACACACACACACACAGACACACAGACACACACACAGACCATTTCGCGGGACTTGGTCATTTCGACTCAGGGGACCCCAAAACGTGTATTTCCGTTGAAAACCGGAAGTCGAATTTTTTCACGATCGCAATACTTCCACTTACTATATATTTCATGTATAGGTAAGTGAAAGTAAAAAAAAACTGATATCTAGTATGACCCCCGGTATAGCCTGCAAAATTTGAATTATTTCTGCGTAGTCCTGTCCTTATTGAGCCTATGCCATGTTGTATTTGATAAAGAAAAAAAAAAATATATATATATATATATATATACGTATATATATATATATATATATATATATATATATATATATATGTTAAGGATAGAGATAGGTGTATATTATGTTTAATACCTTAACAGCTATGTAAACATACCTAAGACTATATATAGAGGATTATAAGAGAGAATAAAGCAGTCTGTTCTGAGCAATCGAGAGTGTCATTCCGCTTCCCTATTTCTTTATTTTGTTATTTTAAGCCCGACTGCGCTTAAGTGGTGCCGAAACCCGGGAGTGCGAATTTGATTTACGGTTACGAATTTTTTTTTTTTTATTTTCTCTCTTCGCACGAACCCAGTTTTATTTTTCAGTCACAACATGGCGGAAGGAATGTTGCGCCCGGCGGTTTTGACAATACCACCGGAGATACCACCACTTCCGACGGAAACGCTTGCGTCAGCACACGCGACCACCCTGGAATGGCTGAAAGTATGGACGGCAACGTCACAGGATTTGAGGAAGGCCATTTCAGATCTAGAGAGGTTTGATGGAGGAATCGGCTAACTAAACCATTTCCTCAAAGGTGGCGACCGCGTAATGGCGCGAATACCAGCAAAGGAAGCGGAGAAGTTGCTCGATCCAGGTGACGCCGACGCGTTGAAAGCGGCATTAGTATGCAGAGTCAAGCGGAGCATTCTGAACATGATTCAGGCCGATGAGGAGACCCCGTGGGTAGTCGTCAAGGACAGGTTGAAAAAGGCGTTCGGCGGAGGCCACTGGGCCCCAGAAGAAGATATTCTGCAAATGTTTCGTGAGACGAAAAAACCGCACCAGTCAAACGGACAGTACGCGGGAGTCCTCCTGGCACGTTTCAACCAAATAACTGAGAAGATGAGAGAGACGGTAGATGCAGTGGAAGTCGAGGCACGGATGGCATTTCTGGCGACAATTATGAAAGTTCAGTTGGCGCGGGACACTGGAAAGAAAGAGGAACTACCCCGAGAAAAAGGATTTGTTACATGCGCCCAGGAGATGGTAGACGCAAGTGCGCGTGAGGAGGAAGCCCAGTGGGGTGACGATGCGGAAACGGGATGGACCAGAGTGCCGTATAGGAGAGCAGAGATTAGCAGAGTAAAGGCGAGACCGGAAGCATGGAGAAAGAGAGGCACGGAGGCGGGCGGACGTGAGAAAATTGCAGTGAAGGAGAGGAGACCCGGAAGAGATCGAAAGAATTGGTCGAGAGAAGATCGGAGATGCCACGGTTGCGGAAAAGTTGGACATTTGGTGGCACAATGCCCCCGCACCAGGTGTTTTGAATGCGGAAACGAGGGTCATATTGCTAGGCAATGCCCTTACATGAGCAGGCGAGGGGAGACGAACCGCGGCGAACCTATGGAGATAAATGCGCAGAGGGTCTGGAGGAAGAGAGGAGTACCGACTGAGTCAGAAGAGTCACCGGAATCGTCGGGGACAGAGGAAGAAAGTGAAACAGGAGACGGGAGAAGCCGGGAAACAAGTAGGAGAATTGGAGTGAGAGGAGCAGCAGTAGATAGGAGAGGGAGAAAAGAAGACTGAGGAGAGTGGAAGGGGAGTGGCAGCCACGCGGTGATAAATAACATGGAGAGGGAGAGCGAGCGCGTGTGTTTGCCAATAGTGAGTGTAGTGAGCGGAGTGCAGTGTTTAGTAGATACAGGAAGTTCGAGTACCATAGTGTGTCGGGCAGCTTTGGAGAAGCTGTATAAAGGAGAAAGGATACCCCGAGTATAGGTATGTCAATGCAAATTAATCACGTTAGGTGGCCCCTGTAAGGTAGAGGGGGAAGTAGAGTTAGAGTTGGACAAGTGGGTAAGAGGGAGTGGGAATTTGCGGGTACACGTAGTGGAGACGATGCCTCGGGAGTATGGAGGGATAATCGGGTGTGACTTATTAGGCAAAGTCGGAACAAGGATAAGTAGTAAGATAGGTCAATGGGCTATTCGAATCGGAGGGAAGAAGTATAAGTGTAAGAAAACCCGAGGGAGCATCAAGGTCAGGGTGGGAGCGATTAATCAGGCGGAGGATTGGAGATCGACAATCACGGACGAATATGCCGATATTTTTTTCAAAGAGGGAGAGGTTCTAGGGGCTACGGGACGGACTGTCCACGAAATACCGTTAAAGCAGGAAAGGGTGACTTATGTCAAAGAAAGGCGCTACCCGCAAGCTTTAAGGAAACATATTCGGGAGGAGCTTGAAAGTCTAAAGAGCCAAGGGATCATTAGAGACAGCACTTCCCCATACAATAGTCCCTTGTGGGCGGTGAAGAAGAAATCACCGAACGGAGAGGAGAAGTACAGGGTAGTGGTCGATTTCAGGAAGTTAAACGATAACACCAGTGATGAGAAGTATCCGATCCCGAGATTTGAGGATATCCTTGATAGGTTAGGTGGAGCCAAGGTCTTTAGTACCCTTGATCTGAAAGCGGGATACCACCAGATACGGATGCATCCCAGAGACATGCACAAAACGGCTTTTTCTTTCGAGAGGGGTCATTACGAATTCACCCGCATGCCGTTCGGCCTAAAAAACGCACCCATCACTTTTCAGAGACTCATGGACGAGTTCTTGCGAGGTTTGGACGAGGCCTTCTGCCAGATATATATGGACGACCTTCTGGTATTTAGCAAAGACGAGACCCAACATATCGCACACCTGAGACAAGTTTTTGATAGGCTTAGGGAATTCGGGTTAAAATTATCGGGGGAAAAATCGATTTTGGGCCAAGAGCAGATCGATTTTCTAGGACATTCGATTTCCGCAGAGGGAGTAAGGCCGGACAAGAAGAAAGTAGAAGCGATAGGGAACATTGCGATGCCAAAGGACATCAAGGGAGTTAGGAGGTTGTTAGGCACGCTAAATTATTATCGGAGATTCGTTCCGGAGATGGCGGAGTACCTCGCACCCCTAAACAATCTCTTGCGGAAAGGACAAAAAGTTGTGATGACCCCAAGCATTGAGGATAATATAAGGAGATGTATGGCGCGATTGCAAGAAAAACCGGTGCTGGCATTCCCGGATTTTGCGAGAGAATTTGTAATCACCACAGATGCAAGTGAGTACGCGTTGGGGGCGGTACTTTCTCAGGAGGGGGAAAAGGGGGACCAGCCTGTCGCATACGCAAGCAGGAGACTGACGGAAACGGAAACTCGGTATAGTGCCCTAGAACGGGAACTCCTCGGTATCGTTTGGGCAGTGGAACACTTCAGACCGTATGTCTTCGGGCGGAAATTTAAGGTGAATACGGACCATCGGCCACTACTCTGGGTAGGGAAGCTGAAGGAGTCATCAGCCAGGATAACCCGCTGGAAGGAGCTCCTAAGTCAGAACACATGGAGGTGTCGTACAAACCAGGAAGGGAAAATGTTGTAGCTGACTGGCTGTCACGGGCGATTCAGGTGAACGCGATAGAAGAGGACCAGGGGCACTCCAGGGATATACGACAATTCGTTCGAGAGTGGACACCAGAGGGGGAAGGTGAGCAAGATTCGCAAGAGTCGGAGAGCGACCAGGTTGCGTCGGATGAGGGTTCCGGGGGCGACAGGCCGATCGACATGGAGGAAAGGGAGGAAATCATCAATTCCAAGAGCACTCAAATAATTTGGAAAACGAGAACGGCTGGTCTGACAAAAGTGGAGTATTCGAAATATGGCAGATGTAAAATCACGACCATCTGGTCGCAGCCGGGAGTGACAGAAGAACAAATTTGCAGAGTGCTGAAAGATGCTTCTCGACGAGGAAAGACCCACTATTTATACGTAGGAAACGGGACAATATAGGAAAAAATCAAGCGGATATGGAGGGCAGAAAAAATAGGGTTGGACCGACATTTCATTAGATGTAAGTTGTCCGTGGATACAGTAAGAGACCCTGAGCAACAAACGGAGATCACGCTTGCCTATCACCAGGGTAAAACCAATCATCGGGGGCTAAATGAAACGATGCAAGCGTTAAAGCGAAAATACTTTTGGTGGGGGATGAGGAATACCATCGAAGCGGTCATCGGGGCCTGCGAAGTGTGTCAAACCACAAAGTATGACCGTCATCCACCGAGAGGGAAACAAGAGGTTACGCCGACTCCTATGGCGCCACTGGTAGAGTTGCAAGCCGACACATTCACGTGGAGGGGTTTCAAATGGGTGACAGTGCTGGATGTCTTTAGTAAGGTTGCTATGGCGTACCCGATAAGGGAAAAGTCCTCCGAGGCGGTGATTAGGGCGCTTGAAACATGGTTTCAGTTCTACGGGATACCCGAAAGGATATCTTCGGACGGCGGTAGAGAGTTTGATAACGCGGAAGTTAGGAAGAAGATGAAGGCCTTATCGATAGTCTGGCATATCAACACTCCGGGTCACCCGAAGAGTAGGGGAGGAATAGAACGGCTGCACGGCACGTTGGGGGATCACCTGAGGATCTATCAAGTGGAACAGGGGTTGGAACCTTGCGAGGCGATGCCGAAGGCGGTCGCAGCTTATAATCACTCCGTTCATGCGGTTACCGGTTTTACCCCATTCGAAATACTGTTCGGACTCCGTGAGAGGAGTAGGAATTTCGAAGAGACGATAGGAGACGGGGAGATCGCTGGGAGGTTAATCAATAATAGGTTGGAAATCGAGAAAATACGGGAGAAAGACCCCCGAGAGAACTTAAAGGTATCGGACAGGATGGAAAATATCCGGATAGGGACCATCGTGTATCGACAGTTAGTTTCAAATCGGGGCAAGGAGGTGGCGCGATATGACGGGCCATTTAAAGTGATCATAATTCGCGAAAACAATGTGGTAACAATTCAGTCTCAAGGACCCGCAGAAAAGAAGAACTGTTCATATCGAACAATTAAAATTTCCAATGATGGAGCATGGTGACAAGCACTCGGAGTATCCTTCCTCTTGAAGTCATACTAATGTTGCTAGTTGCAACAAAAATGTACAGTTTGACTATGTTTTTGTCTTATCATGATTGTTATTTTTGTTATCTGAATGAAAGAGATGCTGTTTTTCTTTATTATTATGCTTGTTTTATTTTTAAGAGATTTTGTAACAACATGTTAATACTTTAAGCAGGTACTGTATTTCGTTAATATATGTCTTTTTGTTTCACGGGTTTATTTTTTGTTTGTTTGTTCGATTACATTTTATGTTTAGCATAGAGTTTACGAAGAATTGTTCGTAAACTGGCAGGGGGGTGTTAAGGATAGAGATAGGTGTATATTATGTTTAATACCTTAACAGCTATGTAAACATACCTAAGACTATATATAGAGGATTATAAGAGAGAATAAAGCAGTCTGTTCTGAGCAATCGAGAGTGTCATTCCGCTTCCCTATTTCTTTTTTTTTGTTATTTTAAGCCCGACTGGGCTTAAGTTATATATATATATATATATATATATATATATATATATATATATATATATATATATATAAACGAAATAACCGATTATAGAGAAAAACCTAATTGATAAACATCGTCTTCCGTTGGATGGATTTTTATTTAACAATTTTTAAATTAAGGTTTTTTTTTTACGAGTTTTTTAAATTCTTTCTAAATATTAATAACTAAGGCTTTTAACATTTAAAATAAAAATCTAAATGTGAACACATTTATGTATAATTTTTTTGTACACAGATATCTTTAAATTCCATTCAAATAATTTTTTAAATGCGAGTATTGAAATCTACTCATAATTGGAACCATTTTGTTTTTCTATTCAGATTATTCCAGTAAGTCATGCTGATTACTTATTTTTTTCCAATACTTCCCAGTAGGTTTCTTAGAAACATAAAAACAGAATTTTGGTGATGTCTCTGCTACGACGAAATCAATAGGGCCTAAGGTTAACAATTTTGGTGTCACCACAACAAACAAAAATACTGCATATAGGACATTAGTTACATGTGCTTGATTTTTTCAGACGTTCTATAGTAGGTTTCTCATTCACTCACTATTTTCAAAAATTCAAGTTAAAAGTATTTGAAATCAACCCCTCTGCAATAAATAGCGTACCTAATAGTCTATCGCTTAATTCGCTTCTTTTTATGTTTTTCTATAGCGTTGTCTTGTATGAATTAATTTATTTTTAATTTTGTCTTTAGGTTTGTTGCTTATTAATTTAGCGTCACTTGGTAGTTACTCTGGCTTATCGGGTGATGCTACAGTAGGAGTCCTAATTTTTGCCTTCATAGGTATAATTATATTATAATAAGATAGGGAGTTGTAACTAACAGCAAACATCGCACTGTCTCCCGACCGCCATTAATTCCACTATGAAGGACGGCAAACCAAATGTTGTTTGCTCTCTTTGAATAAATGTAAGGCCGCCTGCGAACCCGCAAACTCTGGCATTGTAGGATGTTACGCTAGCTACTGCACCACAGATGTTTCCGTCTTTAAGTTCGTTATTAAGTATCTTTTTTTATAAAAAGGTGAATTAATTAGTCGCTGTTTAATTGATGTATTTCATGATTAATTACTGTTAGTCCGTATACCCTTCAATCCCATGACCCCAGTTCGTCTAATAATCTATTTATGCCAATATTTGACTAACAAACGAGGACGGAAATTGGCTAAGTTTATCCGACCAATCAATTGTTCATGTTAAATTAAATTACGGGACTTCCGACCTTTGTCCGACCGCGAGGGCGCTGGAATAAATCGCTAATTAATATATTTACAAAATAGCTTATTACATCCTGAATTTGAGCATGTTGATCTTATTGGTTTCCAATTAAAATAAATCCTAATTCGCAGAATTAAAAAAAAAATAATTCGCTGTAATAGTAATAAATAAACCAATAAATGAATTAAGCCTTTAATGTGGAGAGTAAAAAAATAAAACAAAAGAATGGTTTACAAAAACTAATATATACATCTTTTTATTTTAGCTACAATAACAATAATAAATAATAACACAAAATAATAAAGTTCTTGTTGAAAAGTAAATATTAACTAATTTAATATTAAAGTTTTTACTCTTTATAGGCCTTCCCTGAAGGAAGTTATAAATAAATAAGAAAAAATTAAATTCACAATAAATCTTTAACTTACAAATAAAAACTTATTATATTAAAGTTATTGTCAAAACTCATACCAATATATTTTACGCTTAATTAAAAGCAAACGTAATTTTTTAACTAAGCTTGTATCTTATTAATAAGTATTATTATATTATAAAAATAATTATAAAAGAAGGCTTAATAGAGTAGCGTTAGGATTAGGAATACTGAGCCTCTGCACTGTATTTTCCTGATTTATGTAATAATTAAATCTATCCCTACCATTTAGGTAGGATTTTCGGTATAAAGTAAGATATATATGTATGTATCTTAAATGTTAAAAAAAAAAATTGAGGAGAAACTTATGCAAATCTGGAAGGGATTTAGCCGTTCCTTCCAAGCACTTAATGTATAGGATTATCCTTTCTGTTTCCTGAGTGATTTTTTTCTCTTACCAAATCATTTCTTTCAAGAACCCTAATCTCTAAATATTTACATATATAAAAATATCTCACTGTTTTAATCTTAATGTTTTATACATACATAAACATTTCCACATACATATACACACACAAAAAAAAGACAATATATTTATTTTAAAGGCCGATTATGAGGAATGTGTCAGTTTTAGTTGATAATCTGGCTTTTATTATGGTCCATACATACTGATAATATCCCTTCAGCATTTATAGGGCAGGAGATAAGACTATTTATTTGTCTGGAGGCTTCATTCTCTGACACAACTTAACTCAATTTTAATTATACCATATTAAGAAACCCACCCGCGTTGGAAAACTTCACAGGAAAAAGAATAATTAAGAGGTTTTTTTTTTTTTTTAAAAGATTTACTTTCGTTCTTTTTAAATTTTATAATTTTTTTTTTTTACTTTTTATCATTAAATTGTATTTGTATAATGTTACTTTCACCTATGAGTGTAGTTTTTGTGACCATATCTTCAACGTTTTTCAATACATTAATTCAATGCTTCAACCATCTTCCATCGTTAACAATTAGAAATTAAAAATAATAATAAGTTAATAATAATTTGTCAGGATATTCTACTTTATTGGAACCAACGGAACAGTTCCAGAAGCGGGTACCCCGAGATCAGAACATGCACAACCGCCCCTTTGTTTTCTCCGATACCCTTCAGAGATACCGCTCCTCTAGGCAGCGGTATGCTGTCTCATCCATATACTCTTGAAAAAATATTCATTATTTTAAAGCAACTTTAGCAATGAAATAATGCTTTGTGTTTTTTAGTTAATAATGCATTTTTTAGGTACTAGAATGAATCACAAATCATTAAAATTGTTACGGTGGGAACAATTATAATTTTAAATAATCAAAAAAGTTTTATAAATATATTCAGTAATAAAACATTTTTATTTCATGTTTAAGAATTTGTTTATATTAAAAGTATGCATCGTACTCAAATTTTTTTTGCATTACTCCTCACGAGGATTGCACTTTATGCTTTTTGTTGGCATGGGTTATTTCCTTATTATTATATTATATTAAAATGTGAAATAATTGAGGGATATTAATTATTACATGAGTATTTCAATTGTTATACTGACTTACTTAAATTCCAACATTTTTTTAGTAAGCACTTTTAATAATATTTCTATTTGGTAAATTCCGATCTTTTTATTTTTTAATAGTATGAGAGAAATATTAAAGCATCACAGTTACCTAAAATATATTGTAACATTAACGGAGTTTAAATTATTTTTATTATAAGAACATTATAATTCAAAACGCCAAACAAACATTCTGGTAAGATCCAGAACATATACTAATACAGTTACGAGTATATACAAGTAACTATCCCAACAAAAAGACTAGAACTCTTTTCAATGCAACATACAAAATCACATGGCTTTTTGTCCCACCTTAGGACTGCCACCTCCTTAGGGACATTCATTCTGGATCTGGATGACCAGATATGATTTATAAAATGGAGGAAATTTCTTTTGAAAAAGGTGGACAAATATAAATCTCAGCAGCAACATAAAACTTAATAAATCAACAAATAATTTAATATAGAAATTTTAAACCCCTGAGTTGGAATAAAAAAGGAACTCAAATAATAAAGTATAGTAACAAAAAAACAAGTTATAAAGATATTATCAAATTTTTCTATCTAATTTTATGAATTAGATGAGGATTCTTTCGGAGGCCTAAGTCGTCCTTCATGGGCTGTAGCGTCGGTGGATAAATAAAATAAATAGATAAATAAAAATCTAATGTTATAAAAAATAAAATAGGCAATTTTTTTCATGAATTCTTCTTAATTTATGATATTTAGTTAGTAAATCTGGTTTAAATATTAAATTTTTGTAAACCTCTGTGCATCTCATATCTTCAAAATAATATTTCACTATTACTATAATTAATCCTTAGTCCCTATAGTCTTTATACGGCTTAATATTCAGTTGATTACACTCCTTGCTCAATCGTACGACAATGTGGGAAAACATTCTTCCCTAGAATTAGAGCTGGGCAGAGCAAAGAAAAATAAATTTTTAATAGTTTGGAAAACTGTTTATTTTAACCAATGTTGTCTTTATTTAAATAACTAATTCTCATATAATATTGAATAAAATTCTTATTCTTATTAGGCTTCAAATGAAATTACGATTTTGATCGAACTGCGTATTTGATGTATGGATATGTCCGCGAGGTGACAGCCAAAATTTCATTTTCCGTATTATGAAAATATTAACTTTTATTTAACAATAAAAGTTTTTATTTTACTTTAGAGAGTAACTATGTGGTGCTCAAATTATTCAAAGTAGGTATTTAGTGTGTGAAAAAATCACCCTGTCCTGGATGTCTTCTTTTCCGTACCGGTCTGCTGTCTAGCGACGGAAGGTCTCTCTCTCCCTGAATCCGCTGCGCCTGTTCTTCATCGTGGTTCCCCGCATATGGCCCTAGACGATTATAGTGGACGATCATAGGCTTTCCTTTGGGACACTTGAAGACCCTGTAAATCACATTGTTGGTCTGCTTCTTTATCACGTACGGTCCCTCCCAGTTCTCCAACTCTGGGCAGAATCCTCGCTTTCTTCGTGGGTTGTAGAGCCTTCTTCATTGTCCACCGCCCTTATCCTCTATACTATCGTGGTGTATCTTCATTAGGTCGATGAATAATTATATTTTAGTGAATAATTATATTATGAGCTGTTATAGTTCAATATACCTGCCATATTTTTACAAAATAAAAAAGGACGAATTTAGTGAAATATTATTAAAATTCCTTTCCTAGAAAAAAAAAAAAAAAAAATTTGAATTAGTCAATATTTTCAGTTTAAAGGCTTCTATTGAAGATTTGAGATTAATAGGTTTGGATACGTGTAGATTTCGATTCTCATTGTTCAATACCAAGGGGTCCGGATTGGTGTGAAAAGGTAGTGTAATCGAGGTTTATGGAGAGAATTATTAGTTTCTATGTTTACATGTCTTTTTACTATTTTTTGGAATAACAATAAAAAAATAAATAAATGACAAATAATAAAACTAGAACTATATTTTAGGATTTTTGTGTTCTCAGAACTAAGGCCTATAAATATATTTAATGTTAAAAAGTTTCAATCTTCAAATCTATATAAAATTGATTGATTAAATATTATTACGAAATTTTATAAACATGGAAATATAAAATCAGCCCGAGAAGTGACTTCTCAACTTGGTGCGACATTAAACCCTTTCCTTTACTTCGCATTCATAGCAGGCTGACTCACTCGGTTTTATCGATCTTCATTAATAGGCTTTCGCAGCATCCTACCGGCACTGATATCGATCCGATGTTTTTGTTTGTCAGCTCTTTATTTAATTCTCTACCATATGCATCTGCTTTGAATAAATTGAAATGCTAACAAAAGATTTACTCAGTACCAAAATTTCTAATCATACGATTTATTAAAATGATATTATCACGTGAAACAGATAAGACATATCCAATAACTTCGGAGTTGGGGTTGGTTATGTATTTTTGCCATTAGTCTGTGGGCTAAGAGAATCAGTTCGTTGGTTTATGCCCGTGATAAAATAGCAAATATTTCGTCGAATTGAGTGAACGGAGGGGGTATTTGAATTCATAAGTTTTATCCCACTTTTACGTTTTTTTAGATTTTCTCAAGAACGGCTCTAACGAGTTTAATCAAACTCGTCATGTTTAATGAGAATCAAGTATTCTGTAATATCAGGTAAGTTTTATCATCTGAGGGGGCTTAAATGGGGAAGGGGGCTTTTTTGTTTTCCTATAAAGTACCATTGTTTTTCTTTATGTGGAGTAATTAACTGTTTCTCGTTATGCCTAAAAATAAGAAATGGCTGAGTATGAAAAAAATGGAGTAAACATATGCAGGAGAAAAAAAGAAGAATATTTCTAAAACTCATAAAAAACCTTGAACCCAGGCATGCGCTGTAAGCGCTGTTAATGTCAGACGATAGTTTATAATTAAAGACGTTCTGTTCATGGGAAAGAGTTGTCAACGTGTTTTGAAACATACATATTTGATGGAAATTATTTATTTCCATGGAAACTAAACGAAGTTTTCAACAACTATATAGAAAATTATAAAATCAGATGCGATGGAGCATTATGGTTGTATTACCGAATTATCACAAGTAAAATCTTTCATTTAACAATAAAAAGTTTTATTGTACTTCAGAGAGCAAATAAAAACAAAAATAAGTAAGCGAATATCGAAAAATTTGAGGAATAGCGTTTACATATTTATCAAAACACTTTAATTTCTAATCTAAGCAAGTAGTAAGTGATACTTTGTGTTTCGCGCATCGCACCAAATTTTTAATTTTTAAATCAAATTTCTCTATCGACGAACAAATAAGGACTCTCTATTCTGGCTTCCATATCAAATTACACGGACATAACAACAGACTTATAAATGACTTGGCCACGACTGAGATGATCTTTTATGAGGCGACTAAAAAGGAGTTGGATGAGAGACCTCCTCTCCTGAAACAAGACCGGGATGATGTGCTGCTGGGCACTATTTTCCCTCATGCCTTAAAATGCCAACATACGGCAATTTTCATATCATTTGCTGATTGTCACTTATTTTTTGCGACAAGTGAAAATAAAAGTATGTAGTGGAAAAAAAAATTATTGGAATTTATAGCTGTATTACAAAATTATAAAACGGATGAACAGACTTGTAGGAATATCATTCAAAATACTGCAATGTATGATATGCATTTTAAAAAGCCTTTTTAATATTTCTGTAATCCAGACTACTAACGGGATGATTTAAAAAAATAAAAGTGGATTTGGCTCATTTTATTATTCCGAATAAGTATATACGATGTATTTCCTAAAGGTTTTTACACTTGATATTACTTGACACGAATATTGGAATTAAAAGCATTCTCTTACTTCTGGAGTCCCCTGTAGCCTCTCTTTGATTTTGTTATCACAAATCTTCTCATTTTATTTTATGTCTTGTAACTTTTTTAATAAATTATATGTTTACATAAAAGCGAATAGTTTGGTAAAGTAAAGTCAATGTCAAAACTGTTTCGCAGACTGAAGCTCAAGAACCAACCTTTAACTGAAAGTTATCGACTCCACTTCTTTCTTAACTGCTCCGATATAAAAACCAAATGGCATAATCCCATTTACGACGGTACCCATTCGATTTTATTAGAGGAAAACGGCTCGTTCAATTGGTCGTAGAAGCTTGTTAACTGATATGACATTTGCTAACGGCTTTCAACAAGACTATTCGCAATTCTTATTAATTATTTTCTGTTTTAATAATTCTATTTACTTTTCCTCTAAATTATTATTTTTTATTTATCAAGCAAATGACCTCGAAGACATATTATACAATAAATGATAATTGTAAAAGAAAACATATCGGAACTTCGAGGAAATTAATTTAAGACCCTAATTTGCAGATTTGTCTTACATCATTTTATGTAATTATAATTTCTTTTTCTCTATTATTACTTACTCTCATACAAAACGTCTTTATCATACAAAATACAGTCTTTTCAAAAACATCCAAAAAACTTTACTATCTTGCAGGAATGTGATGTGAACTACATCGATTCCATGCCCAATTCTTAACATCCAGAATTCTTTCTGAGCTTTATACAGATTAATTTTTAGATTCTATTAAAATCTGTGGAATTACTACCCATTCAATACCTCTTTGTATTAAAACTATATAAAAAAATGCAGTTTTATCTATTTAATTTAAGTTATAATTTAATGTTAGATTTGAGTAAAACACGATTTTTTTAAAATCAAATTTGTTTAGTTTATTTAACAAAGATGGCAATAACCTGAACGCTTAAATTGATTCATCAAGGACACGTATACAAAGTGTTAAAAGTTGACCATGTCATGCACAAAACGAAAAAAAAAAATAAAGATAGTAATTTTTTGGACTTCGGACACACTTTACACAGCTGGCACGGAATCTATAACTTTAGTTTGTTAAAAGAGTGTGCAATTAATTCAATAGCAAACCTTTATATATTTTATCACAATGCAAATCCATCTTCATCAATATTAATCGTACTATTTTATACAATGATAGCGTTTTCATCTTGAATTAAGTTACTTATATGTGCATGGAGGTGTTTTGCTAAATACCTAATCAAGACTGTATATGACGTATACAATGCTTAAATGCTCAATTATCTATTAATTCCTTTTTATTATAGTCAATTGAGACTTGTGCCGTCAATGTTGGCCGTGAACCATTCATTGCCAGACATTAATTGTTTTCATCTTAGCAGATATAAATAAATAAAATAATATAATTATTTTTATTTTTACTGCTGGACACACCTGTTCCTACTAAGTTCCTGGCTATGTTAGGATACTTATCTGTCCTGTTAAAAAAACTGGGAAACTCTCTTTGGGCACACTTAGCCTTTATAAATGTGCGTACTCATGATTAAAAATTAATAAGGGGATAAACCTTAGCGGTTTTGCGTGTTATCTGTCAGAATACCCCTTGCAGCCTCGCCTTATTAATAAATTTTTAGAAGCAAAGAAGTGCGTAGAGCGCCGAACTTAAGTTCTCAGGGGTGGTTCACATTATAATAATATATGAAAATTTTCATTTTTGGGTGATTTTAACTAAAAGATGTCAAATCACGTAATGTATCTTCTAGAAAAAATCCAGATTTTTAATTCAAATACCAAACTCTGGAGAGCATTTAAAGCTGTCTAGTCTTCCATAGAGTTGAGGGATACCATTATTAATAACAAGAAATGCTTCTCTTTTAAATTTATAGTTTTCTGGATTGACAGTGATATACATCTTCTTAACGAGCGAAACATACACAGATATACAGTATATAATAGTTTAACATATAGGTATTGAAAGTTTATTGTAAGTTCATTGAAACTCACGAACCTACTGCGAAACCCCCTCATAGGAAATGTCATTTTATTCTTCGTTCAATTTTATTTAAAATAACAATCATATTAACTATATAGAATGAATTAGATGATAAATTTAATTGAAATCCTCATTTATTTTTATTATTTCGCCTCTACCCTAAATGTCGATTGGCGTCAAACGATGATTTATATTCCGTTTTAATATTCTACTTTTTTTGGGGGATTCAAGCTCTCTTAATAGTCTTTGTGTATTGCGTTTGGTGATTCCAATAGGCCTGTTTTTCATTCATCTTCAAGGTTCTAGTTCATTGATAAATTATGAAGTTGGAAAAAGGTTTCATGGAGAGAATGGATTATAATCCTATATAAGTATATCATTATATACTTTCATCTTGGTGTTTCTCAGGCATTCAGTCATGGAAATTGGTTACCAGGCACAATTTTATTTTAATTTTAAATAACTCATATAAATGTTATTGAAAGAATTATTCTTTTTTCTTTTGCCAAATAATTTATGATATTTCTGGCAATACTGACTTTATCGAATTTTCTGTAATCTCCAGAAGTACGTACTGACTGAGCTATTCTGTTTAACGACTTTACACAGTTGCGTTTCGCGATCAATAACAAGCGGTACTCGGGAGTTCATTGGGTCAAACGTTATATAGTTGTGAATTTGGAGTTTGGGGTGAAATTTTTTTAAATATTTTTTAGATAGGTAGGGATCCTAGTTTTTAACATTTTAGTTGATCTATTTAAATTAATATTAAATCATATCGGGATATATTTTAAAAAGAAAACAACTTGTGTCCACAATTTTCGTGGCTATCAGCATTTAAGAACCTTATTAAAACAATATTAAAAAACCTATAGATGCTGTATTATATGCTGTAAAACTTTTCTTCGAAGTGTTTCTAATCTTAATAGTTTTAGTTGGATGAAAAATCTAAATAAAACAATTATGGAAAAAATGAAAATATATCACTTTTCTTTAAGAGTAAATTGCAGCAAAATTATTTTTTTGTGGTAGATTTTGGCTTCTCAACTCTTCCCAATTCTATATTTGAGGTATTCTGCGTAGAATTGAAATTTTCATAATTCTTTTGTATTAAAATGCTCTAATAAAAAAATCTAAGCATTAAACTTGAAGTGGTTGATTTTCCACAATGCGGTAAACTAAAAATATTTTTATTACCTGACTTTCAATGAGCAGATTAAAACAATTTAAAGCTCTCCAACACTTCCGCGGTGCCCTACAGTTTCAAAGAAATCCAATTTTTTTTTTTTCAAAGGTTGGAGTTATTTTGTGGATGGATGAAATTTTTTGTGATGCGCGGACCGGTCCAGATTTATATTGGGAAGGACAGATTACGTGTTTCGTTGTGAAATATTTTTACCATAAATGAAAACGGAAATACCGGAGATGAAAAATGGTGGCTTTAAAATTGAAATAATATTTTTATGAATGGGGCTGGAAATGGGTTTTTTAAATTAGCATTTTTATTGTTATTGTTTGTGGGGCTTTTATATCTACAATCTGAAAGGCAACTTCATTGAATGGTTTTAAAAGCTCCTCCTCGTTTTTGTTTTGTTTACTTAATGTATTTTAAAGAATTTTTACTATATTTTTAATTTAGAATTGCTGTGATGGGTTTTAATTTGTCCGAAATTTCAAGCATGTTATGCTTTATTCTACTACTACTATTATAAAGCGCTATTTTAAAAATAAAATATGACATTTTATTATTATTTCTATGTTTAATGTGCCTTTTAATTCTAAGGAACTTTGTTTTATTATTTTGTTTCAGGTAAGTGAATAATTTCTTCAGATGGTTCTTTCCAGTTTCGTGAGTTAAATTTGAATACATTTTGTTAAGAGTAAAAAAAGATATGTATAAGTATTTTAACCTGTTAGACTGTTATACTATAACAATAGAGTAATTAAGAGCATTTTTAACGTTTGTTTGTTGAATTATTTTTAATGCAATTTTGCTGTTTGGCAGCAAATTACCGATTAGCCCCCCTAAGGCTAATCGGACGATGCTCCAGTGGGAGTCCTAAATTTTGCCTTTCCAAGTATAATTAGGATAGGAGTCTATAACGAGTACCTGACATCGTTCGGGCTCGGAACTCCATTTTACGTCCTATCCGAGGGATGGCATAGCCAAGGATTTTTTACTCGCTTTAACGCCAACGCTTGAATAAAGTGTCCATTAAAAACAGACAAATGAAGAACCTAAATAAAAAAACAATTACTGATGGGTTAAACATAAGCAACAACCAAAACTGTACAATCAATATTAACCTGACCCTATAAAAATGAAGTGTTTTTTATTAATATATAAACTTGCTCCTTTTTATAAATGTATTTTGAATTATTACATTTCAAAGAGTCAATAAACATTATTATATTAAATTAAACTTGTCTACGGTTATTTCTCTAAAGCAGCTGTTACAAATAATCAATAAAATGGAAAACAATAGTGTAATAATATCAATTATTAAAATCTTAATATGTAGATTCACGAGTTAAAAACTGCGTTAAGCGTTTTTGCCTCGTGATAAAAAGTATGTATGTCTTAATGTATTTTTAAGAATTTTTACTATATTTTTATATTTTTACTATTTCGTACCGAAAGTGATTTTACGATGCTCGATCGAATTAGAAGGATCGGCTTCGCCTCGCCAGTCAAACACGATCTCGCAACGTAAAATGCCACGTTCGGTACTAGTAATGTAATATACTATCATATCTCTAAAAAACCGTTTTATGGCTTTTCTAAAGAAGTTTATAAGTCAGTGTTGTAGACGACGTTTCATTAGATTTTAGTCTAGAAAAATAACTAGATTTTAATTTTTGTTAGGTATTTTACAAACTTATATTTCATAATAAAATAAAAATTGTTATTTAATCTTCCAGTATTTAGAATGTCAAATAGCGTACATACAAATTAGTTTTTTTTGGTAATAACTAAAAGCAAGTTATGCCTTATTATGACTACTTCGTCAGCCAGGAGTTTTTCCTTAAATGACCCAAGAAATGTATGGAATTTCGTAAAAATGTTTTGTAGATAGTAATGTTTATCAGAAAATGTTGATTTAAATGTCCAAAACCAAATTTTCAAGATGTCCAAATGATTATTTAATCAATTCTTATTTTTCCTTACAAATATTTTAGCCGTTACCACTTAGAATTCATGGGGTAGCTATAGCAAAATTTCATTTTTCTGTAATTTTTTTATCTATAAATATAGGGTGATTTCTTTAAACCTCTTTACAGTACATAATTAGCTTTATTGTGTTAAAAAATTGAATACTGTCAAGTAAGATTTAAAGGAATAATAGAAAATAATATTTGAAATTCATTATTTTTAACTTTATTTATTATTATTAATTGTTAACTAATATTTTTCTCTAATTTTATTTTTCAATTTTATTTTGAAAGCCGAGCTATATGCCGAATGTAGTTTCTAAGTAATGCAAGGTAGTCCGAAATTTGTATTGTAGTGTGTTCTGTACGATTGATTTATGTGGCCGTAAATCTTTGTTTAAAAGAAAAAAAGGAGAGAAAGAAGATATATTTAGGAAGATTTTAGACAGTTTTCCTGGTTTGTGCTTTGGCTCCGATTTGTTAATGCTGCCCTGGGATTGTTAAACAAACGTTCGTGATAAAATTAGATATCTAAGTCGTTGCACTAGCCTTAGATGCCAGCAACATCGGCAGTTAAATATAATGGGTTGTATGGATAATTTTATTATTTATTTGATTTATTCATATCTGTTTATTTAAATAATAGTTATTATAATAATAATGTATTAAATGAAAACGACGATTAGCGGTCTAATGCACATTCCCGAATCGAGATAGGATTTAATGTATTAAACTAAACATAGGTCTTAAATCTATAATGCGCATCTGCATTCGTTTTTACTGTATATGTAATTCGAAAAACCGATAAAAAACAATAAATAATAATAATAATAACTTTTCTGATCATAAGAAGACTTATAATATTTTAAAGGTGATTTTCTCTTTTTAAGTTTATTTGATTTGCCGATATAGAATTAACTAAAATCTATTAAAATTGCACACCACGAAACTTTTTTTTTTTCTAGCATGGGCCTGAAATGTTTATGTATGAACGCCTTTGCATCATTTAAACAAAATGCAAATTTCTTTACACGAGGATTCTACTTTTCGATCAGTCCCGACGATTTCGACACTAAACCCTTCGGAAGGAGAGCTTTTTAAAAATGTATATGTTCCCTGACCCGCTGTTATTTTCCACAGTCTGCGTTGATGTACTTTGATTCTTTTAAGTCTGGCAGGATAATTGAGCTCGTGTAATATTAGAGAGAATTTTTTTTTTTTTTTTTGGAGAAAACTATAATTCCTTTGTTTCTATTAAAATTTTCGTTTTTCATTTCTAACTATTTTATTTTACTGCGCTTTCTTTAGTGAATAATATTGCTATCATTTCATTCTTACAATTCTTGCCATTTCCACAGTTTTGTTATAATGAATTTGTATTCTTGAGAAAACCATAGTAACTGAAGTGACTATTTTATTCTATTTATTAATAAATAAATTTTTGATAATTTATCGATTTTATTGATGACTTACATAATCGTTTAATCATTTAATAATAACATAATTGAGCGATTACGTGGTTTATCCTGTTATTGATCATTGTCTGATTGGACCGTCATTGCTGTCCTCAATAAATTTGTCAACCTCTCCCTCCTTATCTAAGTATTATGGGTCAACCGTTACAAAAAAATGTCAACCTTGTTCCCTCTCTGACCCTTATTTTGGGAAATTTTCTGATGAGTAAAGAATAGACTAAAGGTAATTTTATCTATTTAAAAATGCTGATATAATGTGGAAATCGAATTAACTGGCAAAATTATTTTTTAATGATACTTATTTAACGTGAAAAAAAAATATGATTTTTGTCTGTTACATTGAAAAAAGTTCAAGACTTGTTGTTGAAACAGCTAGCTAACTGTTGTAGTACATGTTCTAGATGTTTTGAGAATATTCTACGCATTTCAAGAACCTTTCAATTTCGGACTAAATATAAGAAGCAATAGACTAGGGCTTGGGGCTTAGTCTTGCTCGATACATCGAAGCATTTGATTACTTTTACTTACAGTATTGTTACAAGTAGTTACTTTTTGTAATGTTGTTAATAATTTGAGCTTTTATTATTTTTCTGATATTGTAAATTATGATTCTCTTCTAATAAAAATTATTTAAACCCACAACAGGGTAACACTATATTATAATATTAAAATTTTCACATCACATGTACAGTCCAAAACTTATATTTCTTACACAAGAGGAGGCCGGGACTAGGGGTGCGTAATTGGGGACACTTCCGTCTTTCTGGCTGCGTAATTAAACAAAAAAAAAGAAAAAGCAAGTTTCATTTTTGGATAAAATCCCAAAATTAATGGAAATCTAGATAAAATTTTGAAATTTCTTATTTGATACTATGACAACACTGCTTTCTAGGATCTGAGTTAAGTTAATACTATAGAATTAAAATTTCCATAGGATATCATCTATCTTTATTCTTTCATATGTCCCAAATTTAATTAAATTAAAGTAATTAAATTAAATATGTAAATCTCTTAAAAAAATTACTATTTCTTCCAGTGAAGCTCGGTGGTTAGGCACCGAATTAGGGTCTGGCTATATCGGGTTTTCTATCCCGCTACAGATCTTCGTTTCTAGGGCCAAGAGGTTAGTGCAAACTAACCTCTATAAAGTGGGTACTCGTAATTTAAAAAAATTAAGGGGGGCATGGAGGTTGAGAGTGATCACGGTCAAATCATTTGTAGAACCTCTGAGCATGAAGCAGTACTACACCGAAGATCCTGCATGGGTTGTAGTGTTTTTTCTATTTGTTCTGTAATAACTTACACCACTAAACATCTTTAATGACCCAAAGCAAATACCCGGACGGAGGTCTAGTTTTCCTCCTGACAATGATTGTCCGAAACTCATATTTCTTACAAAAGGCAAGACCGGAATTAAGGAAGCGGTATTGGAACACTTCCTCCAATCGAGCTGCATAATTAAAAAAAAAAGGAAGTTTTAATTAGGGAGAAATTTCTAAAAATACCATTTCGAAATTTTTCATCTTATATTGTGAAAACATAACTTGCTTGGATCGACTTCAAGTTAATTACGTTATGTTTTATCTTTGAAAGATTTTTAAGGCTAATTGACACAAATTCAATTCTCCAACACAGAGGAGTCGCCTGCGTTCTTGATCGGGTGGATTTAGGCAAGGAGTAACTTTCATGGAATCTAATTCAGCCTTTTCCATATCTTCAGTATGGTTTTTTTCAGTAAATTCTTAATATACGACCAGTGTTGATCACTCATTTTCAAATGTAAATTAAATAAATAATGATAATGAGTAAAGAATAATTCGCGCGATGTTGCATGTTGCATCAAAATGGCATTGTTGGATGTAATACTACTAATGGAAGTATTTAGACAGCGGTTTTAGATGTGAGCATAGAGCCATTGGGAATGATAAGCCTTTTGCTATTATTATTAATATACTTTTATGAAACTTCGTTAATAAGCTGTTGAACGTGATTGGATAAGAGGAAAAGAAAGATGAGGTGACAAAATTATGCTTCCTATCTCTTCATAAATATGTATACCTCATATATTTTTAGTATGTATATATGTATCTACTATATAGATAAATTTATTTTTATTTTATATCACCTCATTTTCCTTGATCCAGTAACGATCCTATGCGATCCGTAGTGGGCTAGACAGTTGCCTGACAATGTTAGACGGATGAAAACCATTTATCAGCTGTTGTCGATGGGGCCTCTGGGAGTTCAATCTGGCCCAGTTAGCGGCGGGTGACCTTTCCAGTAGATATCCAACTTGATCGCCGTCCATCCATCTACCCTCCTAGATGCTATCTATCTGCATGTAGGAGTTTGTTTTAATACCAATTTAATTTGCCTCGGAAATGATAAAGAATGTTCGAGGGACCGATCCTCCGATGTATAATGTAGAATTATTAATGCACATTAAGGGGAGGAGCGATGATTGGACAAATGCTGGCCCTAAATCTCCTAAACGGCGCCCTCAGAAATACATTAGTCGCAGCAAGAGGTGCTAACTGCCGCTGCAGACACGTAATATCCACTCCCTCCCTACCATCCCCAATAATCGAGAGAATTGAGGCTATATTTTGCATCCCATCAGCTGACTATAGCAATATTATTATTGCTATACATGTTTATCTAACTTGCTGTATTGCAATTGTTAAGCAAATGATTTTGTTCATTGAGTATTATTAATTCTGCCAGAGTGGTATAGAAGCTTTTATTCTAACGGGGGCTTAAGAGGCTGACACCCCCACAAATGGAGGGTGTCGTAGAAAATTGTATGGGAACCCCTGCTCTAAATTAAAAAAACAGATGTACCGGGGAAAAAATTTCATTGAAGAATCAGTGAAGCCTATATCTTCTATGTATTGAGTGATCCAGGGCTTAATATAAATGATAGTATTAATACAAATTTGTTTGCAATTTCACACTAATACCATTTTAAAACTATGACCGAAAAACAAAACTTTAAGAATAAAAAAACAAAACATGAAAAATGTACTTATTTTGTATTTTTTTCCCTAAATATTTCGGTGAATTACATAATACCTACTTATCCGAAATCTGAAAATGTTTCATAATATTCCTAAACCATCGTTAAATAGTTAAGGGGATTCATTACATATGTTTTTGTTATAGGTTTTTATCTTTCTTATATGTATTATATATATATATATATATATATATATATATATATATATATATATATAATACATATACATGGTTAATAATCAAAGTGAGAAAGATAAAAACCTATAACAAAAAAATATGTAATGAATCCCATATATATATATTTATATTTTTTTTTTCTTTTTTTTTTTTCATTGAATTGTATCAACGCTACCTTTATAATTTGTTTTGACAACCAGCTGCCTCTTGTTATATTTGTCAACTGTCATATAGGTTCCTATCCACTTTATCCCAGACCGCTGACACCTTGGAATTATACATCACCTCTGTTAATTATAGGTTTGTATCCAGCTGGGACAGGTTGCTGAGGGCTTTGGGACCTCATAATGTTGGGAGCTTTGCGGAACATATTTACCCCCCTCCCTGATATCCCCTACCAATTGCTCCTTCCTCACTGCTTAGGGATTTCCTTCGAAATAATTCCCAACTTCTCGAGAACTTGGTAGCCTATATGCTGGCATGAAACCACAATTGTAAATTTATGTGCAGTTTAAAATTTAATTTAATAATTTAAACTTTATGTGTAAATTATGTACGCTTACTTATCAGACTACTTTACGAATTTTTTACACCGCGTGTAGAAAAGTGTTTTTTTATACTTGATCATATTCGATGATTGAGGTAGCATTTTTAAGATTTCCTTCCCCTCCAACCAAGAAAAATATTCAGATCTCCCAGAACACCCCAGTAGAAGAGCTATGAATATACTTTATTTGCGCATCATTCAAAAGCTATTGATTGTTTGCTATAATGAATGGTCACGGTGAAAGATCCTGCATTCCCTACAAAACAAAAAAAGACAAAACGTGGAATTAGACAATATTTTATTTTACATTTATTTATCTTGGCCTTTTAAATTCTGTCCGATTCGCAAAGAAAAAAAATTAGTCTAACATTAGGGCTATAAGGCCATTAATCAGTTTGTGGTCTTAATTTTTTTTAACTTAAAAAAACCACATCCTTACATAATTTATAAAAAAAACAGTCAATTTATTAATGTAATGTATTCTTGGACAAAGTCTAATTAATTTTTGTTCTAACTTTCCGAACACGAAAGCATGAATATGCACAATAAATCTCATTAGTTCCTTTTTATAAATAAATTAAGGCGGTTTGTGTGTTTTCCTTGATTTTTTAAAACCAAAGTAAAACTATTTGTCACAGAATAATGAATTTACTCATATTACTTTCACTTACCTATATATGAAATATATAGTAAGGGAAAGTATTGCGATCGTGAAAAATTTCTACTTCCGGTTTTCAACGAAAATACATGTTTCGGTGTAGCCTGAGTCCAAATAACCAAGTCCCGCGAAATGGTGTGTGTGTGTGTGTGTGTGTGTGTGTGTGTGTGTGTGTGTGTGTGTGTGTGTGTGTGTGTGTGTGTGTGTGTGTGTGTGTGTATGTGTGTGTGTATGTGTGTGTGTGTGTGTGTGGGTGCGTGCGTGCGTGCGTGCGTGCGTGCGTGCGTGCGTGTGTGTGTGGAGACAGACTAGCTCAAAAACTATAAACCGTGCGAACCTGAAATAGGGTATTTAGGCTATGTATATGCCCGCGATGTGACAGCAAAAATTTCATCAAAATTGGTCAAAGGGAGGGGGTACTTTATTTACTAACTTTTTACGTTTTTTACGATTTTCTCAAAAACGGCTCTAACGATTTTCTTTAAACTGAGTATTTGATATATTAATATGCTCGAGATACCACTGTAAAAATTACATCAAAATTGATCTACCGGACGGGGGACTTTACTTAGTAAATTTTGTATTATTTTTAGGTTTTTCTCGATTTTCTCAAAAACAGCTCCTACGATTTTTATTAAACTCAGTACTTGGTGTATGTATAGGCCCAGGATGTGGCAATAAAAATTTCATGACAATTGGTCAAACGGAAGGGGTACTTTACTTAATAAATGTTTTCTCATTATCACTTTTTTTTTTTTTATTTACTCAAAAAAGGCTTTAACAATTTTGATCAAACTTGGTATTTTTTAAACTTATTATTTGGTGTATGTATCGTTCTCGATTTCCAGAAAGGCATAAGATACCAACTTTACAACTAGACGTAAATGCACCAATCGATGCTTCACGATATATTTACAAAAAGCAACTCGTAGTAAAAGACAAAGCAGTAAAAAAAACTCGACTGTTGATGAAATTAGGTCCCTTAAAAAAATAAATAAGCAATAATGAATTGAAAAGTTCGCAAGTGAAAGTTGTGTGTTGCGCGCATGGCAACAGATTTTTAAACTTCAGATACACTCTAATTTAAAATCAAGTTTTCAAAGACCTGAAATAAAGGAGTGAGCGATGCTTTAAATTACAAGCATAGGGTGATCAGGGTTTCGATCATACGAGGCGAATTAAATAAATAACCCACACTACAGTTCTTCGTCGAGGCTAATGGGTCGAACCGTTTGTTGTAAATTTAGGCTATTTATTTAATTTGCCATATTTGACCGCAAACCGTACCCTCCACAGCTTGTAATTCAATAATCAACCATCGACGTTAATTTATATCAATAGTCTTTTTAGGTATTCGCAGAGGCGATAAATATATAAATGATTAAATCTGAATAGTATTTCACAATAAACTATTTTCAAACAAATATTAATAATGGAAACACTACATACTCTAATACTATACTAAATACTTATAATGTTAGTTTAATTAATTATCATCAGATGTATTGAGTATATTGGTGATTACCTACTCCGTTAATCTATTCATCGTTCACACCATCTAATTGACAATATATATCTCGATTATAAGGTATTATTTTTATTTATTATTTTTTATTTTATTTAGGTATTATTATTTGATCCATGTATTATTTTTCCTGCAATATATCAACGATTTTGATCAAACTGGGTATTTGATGTATGTAAATGCCCGAGATATGACTGTAAAAATTTCATCAAAATTGATCAACCGGACGGGGGACTTTACTTAGTAAATTTTGTATTATTTTCAGGTGTTTTTTTATTTACTCAAAAACGGCTTTACCGATGTTGATCAAACTGGGTATTTGATGTATTTATATGCCCGAGATATGACTGTAAAAATTTCATCAAAATTGATCAACCGGAGGGGGGACTTTACTTAATACTTTTTTTATCATTTTCAGGTGTTTTTTTATTTACTCAAAAACGGCTTTAACGATTTTGATTTTATACTGTTGATTTAAAACGGTTTTAATGATTTGAAACTGTGTATTTGATGTATGTATATGCCGAAAATGTGATAGCCAACATTTCATCAAAATTGGTCAAACGGAGGGGGCACTTTATTTCATACCTTTTTTCCCCAATTTTTACCTTTTTTCCGATTATCTCAAAAACGGCTTTTCACCAAATTCGTCGTGTTTAATGGAAATTAGGTGTTCTTATAACATCAGGTAAGCTTTATCATTATTAAAGTGTTCTGATGGGGCTTAAATGGGGAAGGGGCCTTTTTTGTTTGTTTGTTTTCTATAAAGTACCTTTGTTTTTGTTTATATGGAGAAATTAACTGTTTCTCGTTACGCCTAAAAATAAGAAATGGCTAAATATGAGATATGATAAAATCAAGTAAAACATATAGAGGAGAAAAAAAGAAAATATTCAGTCAACTCATAAAACACGTTGAGCCCATGCATGCGGAGTACGCGTTTAAAGACAGGCCATTGTTTTAACAGAATTAAAGCCGTTCTGTTCATTTAATGGAAATTATTTGTTTCATGGTAACTAAATGAAGTTTTCAACAACTAAGTAGAGGATTATAAAATCAGACGACTTGGAGTATCATGCTTGCATTGCCGAATTATCGCAAGTAAAAGCTTTTATTTAATAATAAAAAAAAATAGTGTAATTTAGAGAGCAAAACAAAAATAAGAAATGAATGTGGAAAAATGTGTAACTTTGAGAAGTGGCAATTAACAAAACACATTAATTTCTAATCTAAGTAAGTTGGTAAGTGAAAGTTGTGTGTTGCGCGCACGCACCTGATTTTTAGACTTGCTCCGTATAAAAATGAAAGGGAAATAATATGTTGGAAAAATGAAAATATTAGCTTTAATAAACTTAGTCATACATTATTTAAACGTTCTTTCGATTTTTAATTTTTATATGATAGTCCTATAATATTTATAAATATATAATATACAATATATATATATGATATTTATTATATTTATAATATATTCCTATGATAGTTTTTATGAACTTCATGATTGTTATGTTTATGAAATTATAACACCAATGTAATCTCACAAAGAGAATCGTGTAATGAATAGTATTTTAACACTATATTGAAAGCACTTAAAAAAAGGCAGGCTTGACTATGACTGCACTGCGATTTTTTTTCTTTTTAAATTAGCAAACCCATTTTTTATAAAGTGCAGTAATTAAAAAAAATCTGCTAATTCGAATCCTTACGCTATAGATTTCCTACTATTTATATGGTTAAAAAACCAAAACAACAGAAAAAAGTTATTTCGACATTTTTTTAGAAAACTTATTAACTAACTATGATATATTTTATCGCTTATTGTCCAGTATGTAATGGTTACTCCTACAAAACATCATCGTAATCAAAAGATTCATTTACATCTTATAAAGTATCATTCCATACGTACATTTCATTTACATCTTATAAAGTATATTAAATAGTTTTTCTTAAAAAATGTGATGTTTTCCGTTTTATTTTTGAAGAGTTTCTCTCAAGCAATATATATTTCTTTAAACTTTATATCTTGTCGGCATAACGTTCCTTCGATTACGTGGCATCGAGGATTCGATGAATCCATTTCTATGCATTAGGAAGGCTATTTCATGGTGGTTCCTATGACATAGCGGCTACCAACATACGCAGCAAAATTCTCTCGAGTATCTGAAGCCCACCCACGTATTTCCCGTTAATAATCGATACTGCACAGATGTCCCCTATGCTAAGTGATCTTTTATCGATGCAGCCAGTACAAGGCGCTCCAATCCCACGCGGCCTCTGTGGCTTCTTCAAAAACTTGTTAGTAATAAAATTTTCTCATTACAATAAGAGAAGAGTACTTCGGATCCATTTGGATATATACAATTGGACCTAAATACAAAAGATTATAATTATACAATTTGAAACATTGGAAGTTCTAATATCTTGTAAATTTATAATTAATATTGATTTTATTCATCATTTCACCGATTTCCTTATACAGTAGCACGAAAAAGATAAGAAAAAAAAGTTTCTTTGATTTTTTAATTTTTTATATTTAGTTGGTAATATTGGTGCAACAGTGAAAACGCCACTTCTCGTAAATCATTGAATATCAGTAGTGCCTTTGTCAACCTATTACATTACCAAATTATATTTATGCATATATATTTCACTCAATTTTACCTTTATATACTATTTCTAAATAAGGCTGCCTGATTTCATTTAATTTTCATCATAAGATTATTTTAAAATAAATTCCGAATGTAGATTTATTTGTTTCATCAAATGTTATATTATTTTTTTTGTGTGTATGCATATGACGGGAGGGTAATTTGTTTTAAAGCTTAAAATACGGTGTCCTAACCTTAAAACAAAAAATATTTCCCATTGGTTGTTATCTTATTTTGTATTTAGCTCGGAAGATCTAAAACGTAGATCGAAAAGACAGCATTAATTATGTATAAGTCCTGTAAATTAATGCTGCATCTCTTTTGACATGGTATCCCAACCATTTTGTACTATCTGTATTACGGTAAACCGAATTTCTCCCATTAAAAATCTTTCTCCATTAACCTATTCCAGAGAAAATATTAGTCATTATTATTATTATTATTTTTTTTTTTTGTGGAAAGTTTAAAGAATTAAAAATGAAATGTCATTAAAAATATTTTAATTTAATTTGACAGATTAAAATAACACGTATGCATATAATCCTTTTATATTAAGTTAATTGAGTAAATTAACTTGTCCTTATATTAATAAAATTCTCCCAATTGGATAAATTATCAAGTTGCATCAACTGATAAATTAAATTAATTTCTTACCATTTTCCTTTCACTTATCAGTGGCCGCTTGGTCTAGGGGTATGATTCCTGCTTTGGGTGCAGGAGGTCCCGGGTTCAAATCCCGGAGCGGCCCGTTACTTTTATTTTTTATAATACATCGAGTATAATTTTTAAATTATTTTCGTTCCGACCAATTTGTCATCCTGTTATATACATATATGTATTAGTAAGATATATATGACACTCGAATGTATTAAAAACTTACCGGCAATGCTCTTGTCGAAGTCACAATGCCGGTAGGTTAAGGGCATCGGTTCCCAAAGTTTTTGTTGAGCCCTCTGTATGATTTGACTGTGCCTCCATCGAAGCCTCCCATAAATATATATGTATAACTGTCCATTTTTTACTTTCATTTACCTATATATGAAATTCTTAAATAGGGAAAGTATTGCGATCGTTAAAAAAATTCGACTTCCGGTTTTCAACGGATCTAATCTACGTAAGTTGGTAAGTGAAAGTTGTATGTTGCGCTTATTGAACCAGATTTTTTAAAATAAAACTTTAACTAGTGTTTTTAAAATTTCATTCCTTGAATTTCGCTTTTAAGGCAGGATAACTTTGAAGATGAATGGAATTTTCCTAGATATTAATTTAATATCTTCGGAATAGAGAATAAACTCTATGGAATCTATATGCTAGGTGTAGACTTGACATTTCCAAGCCTGGTAGTCCAAGGATGAAAACGAGTCACCATTATACTTAGCTCACACACCTTCCTTTTCACTTGCACCTGCGATCGTCTATAATACCGTATTTACATGTTTTATTATTCAAAAATATTTTTTTATAGTGAATACAAGGGCATATGTTTATTGTAGAGAAAGTTATCGTGTGAAATATGTCCTAGCTTACGGATTTAGTCGGAGGACCTTCTCTTAATCAATTTTTAGTTAACCATTTAAGATTATTAACCATTTTTAATTATTTTATTGTTGAAGCCACAAAATTACTTCTGCTTTCCTTTTCTTGTTTTTTTTAATATACTCACTTTATAAGACCGGTAGCTCCCCCCCTCCCCCATAACGTTGGCTCTATTCGGGAATGAGGCAATTCTTATTCTTTCGTCGTACTTCCAACACGACCAAGACAATTGGCTTAGTGTTAGGGACATCTTAAAATGCAACTGCGGCGCAGTTCGTTTTTCTGTATGATTCATAACTGTTTTCTTCTTCTTTATTTAATTTTCAATAATGGATATTGATGGAATGCTGCCCTTTGGTCTATTCGCTGTCTCACAATATCTTGTATATTTTTATTTATAATACAGTAACATGTTTACTTTTATGAATGCAAACAAATGGTCCAGTTGAAAAACGAATGTAATCCATTCACTCATTCAGGTTTCGAAGAAAAATTAAATCATAAGTTTTAAAGACTGTTTCTTTTTTATTTTTATGATTAAAACCTTTGATGGATTTTTAATACCCAATTAAAAGACACAAGGAATGAAATATTATAAATTACTATAAAAGATTACTATAAATTATATCTATAGTCCGAAAAACAGATTGATGGTATACAACGGAAGATGTTTATAAATATGATCAAATTAAAATTAGGTTTGTAACCATAATTACTCTTATACTGAAAATGATTTCGAAAATTTCCCATGGTAGGTACTCATCGTTATCATAATAAATATTGTAATTTTAGGCGCCAATATCTTCCGTGAGTGTGAAATCTCTTAGTTCGTTAGGAACCTGGTCACGTCTTAATTACAAGTCATTATACTTCGCTATTGGATTAGTTTTTTTTCTTCGGGAAAGTTGGAATCTTATTTAATATATAATGTTCTCCCCCTAAGCAACATATTTTAAAAACCGTTTTTAAAAACTAATGTTTTTTCCAGATGACTTTTAGTATGTTGTTACTTCATGTCACTAGCCATCTGGTGGCGTAGAAAACTCATTAACGAAAAAATGTGGAATCTCATCGTATAATTTTGTCAATTTTTTTAAAGCAGTTTTGCGATTATTTGATGCATAGGAAAGGAGTGGCGGCTGACCACTGTTTTAATTATAAAATAACTTTTAAAGCATGCATAAAATCCTGGCGGAAAATATTTCGTATTCAAAATTTTATCATAAAGATGTATCTGGTCGTGTTTGTTACTACTATAATTAGTCGTGAATTACTCTTCTATTCCTGAAATTGCTACAATTAGATATCTTCTATCAAATATATAAAATACAGTTCCTTTTACTTCTTTGGAATTCCCTCAAGTTAAGACTTGAGGGACTTATAATGATTCTATGTTTCTAAAATAAATTTTAGAAACATAGAATCCATTATAACACCAATGTGGGATTAAATAGTTTTATATACGTAAAGTTATTACCCAAAAATGTCAAGCAAGTAATTAGAACTCAAATGAGTTAGAACGTTTCAAACATTAACTACACATGACGGGACAGTGATTCGTTTACCTTTCTGTAACGAACCACAGAAGTAATCTTCTGCTTCGATTTTCAAGGCAAAGATAGGATATGATCAGATTATGGGGCGATCAACTGCCAATTCAAAAAAGAGTAAGCCCCTAGTTCATCGCTTTTTATATGTAATCCGAAATGGAACCTCCCAGAAAGTTTTTTCATAAAGTTTCAGTACAAAACATGTGGTCACGTACTGATACAAGGATGTAACGGTTCTAGAACTCGCTTTCAATGAATGAAACAGAATTAATCATAGGATTCTGTTTCACGTTACATTTTTATGAAAGTAATATACATTCATAAGAATTATTTGTGACTTTGTTTCGTTATAAGTTGTGTTTAATACAAACATTATAAGCTTACCTTATTTAAATACTTTCAAAAGAATTTTCATTTTTAAGTAATTTCATTATCTTTCACTCCCATTTTTATGATTTTTTTTTGTAAACTTTTTTATGAAGTTTTTTATATCCTCTAGGAGCTAAGGTTCGATCCGTAATAAAATAACTCCTTCCCGGGTAGTTAAACCGTAATAAAAGAACTGAGGAGTTGTTGCCACCAAGGATACGAATACATCACGACCTCAACACGTAATGGAACCCTTTCAGTACCTCACTCCTATGCTGACAACAACAAATGACTTCCGTTCCAAGCATCAAGGCCCCTCCACTGTGGTCTTATTTTTATCCTAATTATTGTTTATGATAAATTACCACCAACTTTTACGGTATTATTATCATTATAATTGTTAATATTGCTATATAACACTCCAATACCTACGCAGAGACCATCGCTGCTCTTAGATCCATGCACAATTATGTATGTCCAAACTATTTTTATGTGAGTACGACTGCTTATTTGGGCAGATACGATACCTACCCGTTTAACATAATCTTCCTTTTCCTCCTTACCCGCTTTTTTCTATCCTTCCTTCCTTTATTCTCGACAATCCAACGAGTCCTCTGAAAAGAAGATGGCCTCGAAGCCTTCATTTCATTTTTTGTAAGGGTAAGATTTTACTGGAAATCAAAATTCTCTGAGAGAGGTCGACTTAAATCCGCAACAGATAGGCGATTCAAATGCGCAAAGGGGAGAGTTTTGGATGATGGATGAAATAGAACTCTAACAAATTTATCATAGATAAAGAAGAATTTTTGTTATACATGAAAATAATTATATTATAACTAAACAATCTTTCGGTTATGATAGAGATTATTTAAAGATTTAGAACAGGTATGTTACTCAGCTCTTTTTAGTAGACTATATACAAATTTTATAAAGATCGGTTGAGTAGTTTCTGATATTTGCATTAGACAAACATGGGTTCACGAGATTTTTACATATATAAAGAAAAGATTAATAAAATATTTCTTCGTAATTTTAGGCAAGATATTTTTTTGCATTAATACTTAACATGTTTTGAAATGGTAATTCTTAATTATTTAATTTAATCCTTTGTATCGCATTTTTTGATTTGTTTTTCATTCTCCTAGAAAACATAATGTTGTATTCTTTTTGGACGACCAATTTCTTTTTCTCTTTTACATGCTAAGCAAAGAGTGTTTTATTAAAACAATGTCAGGAAGTTATCATTTTTAATTGTTTAAATATAAAGGATCCAGGTTTTAAGCCTAATTTTTATTGAGAAATCCAAGGAAATCATCTTTAAAAAATACAACCGCAAATATGGCCAGCAGAAGTTTTGGAATTGGTGTAATACAACTTCGCCGATTTGTTCCTTTTGCATACGAGTGAGTGTTTCTGATTTATATGCAAATGAAATTATTATTTATTCCAGTCCCACGAGTCCTAGGAATACGAAACCAGAATTGCATTACTTATATCGGTCTCTCGGAGAGGATAACTGAATTTTTAAAGTATGCAGTCCGTTTTGGAACAGTAGAGTTCCGCTAATCCAACCGTCTATATTTCCGGTTTATCCGGACTGGATTTAAAACAAATCAATTCCTCAAGTAACGGTTCCCCCGTTCCCCAAAGTTGTTGAGGTAGAAATTTTTTTCGAAAGTTGTTTTTCCTACTAAATTCATATTCTTCATTCATAACAAATATCGTATTGGGTGAACTTAATCCAATTTCTGTAGCATTAAAAACTTTTGGAATTGAGTATGTAATTAATTAATTAGATTGTAGATAAGGAAGAAAATTCTAATAGAAAAAAAAATAATATAAAGGCCTTTCATTGAAAAACAATATTTTTTTTAAAGGAAGATTTTTTTTCTTTTTCTTATAAAAACATTCTATAATTCTTTTCTAAGCCTTTTATCTTTTGAAAAATACCATTTATATCTATGGTTTGTGAAACGGCCTGGAAACTGAAAAATTTCCTCATTTTATTTCTAAGCCACCACAATCTGGATAAGCGAGGTGGATTTTTCTTTTTATTACAGCCCTCTTTTTTTTATCTTCTCTTTGGAGCTTTCTCTGGAAGTTTTTTTCTTCCCGTTGCCCTCTTCAAGTAGGTATGTTTGAGAAATACATATATTTGGTTTGATTTCTACGTATGTAGAAGGTACCTTTTGTAAAATTAACGTAAAATATTTGTTTGCTGGATCTTCACTTAAAATTTTGAGTGTTGAATATCTATCTCTAGTATAAAATATGTTTTAAATAATTTTATTAGAAGAGAAAAGTTCGACCACAGCGGGGAATCGAACCGAGGTTCTCTGAAACTCCAGAGATCCTCCAGAGACCTCGCACAGAGGGGTATTCGAAAGCTCTAGCCGGCCAAAAATATTTTATCACCATATTCTATTAATTTTAGGCAGCTGATTTTGAAAAAAAAAAATATTCTAAAAAATCTAGGACCTCTAGTTTTTGAAATATGGTATTAATCTTCCAAATAATAATCAATCCCATCAACTTGGTCTGGTTTTGCAGCGCAAATGAGGAAGCTGTTAGAAACTTAAACCAAACATTAAGTTTCTAACAGCTTTTAATCAACATTTATATCGACAATTTTCTATATTTAATAAAAATAAATATTGTACCTATATAGAATAAAAGTAAATAAAAATTTATACATCTTATTTGCGATATACAATCAAATATTGGGCAAACTACAACACACTTCTTAATTCTTAATTAATCATCTGATGATTCACAGCTTTCATCACTCTCCGATTCCAGAAGCCTCGGGCGAGCTATTTGATTGGATGGCTCAGCGGAAAGAAGTAGGGCTAACGTCTCGCTCAAAAATGGCTTGCTTCTTTTCTTCGGTACTGGCCTCATACCAGATAGAAGCGGATCGGAACTTAAAAGCAATCTATTCAAGATGAATAGATAAATCTTACGAGATTCTCTTGAAAATTTTCGAGCGAAGTTTGTTCGGTATAGCCTGAAATGTTTGTTCCGATATTTTCCAGTCCGGTCCATATTTTCCAGATTAGCGGCTATTGATTTAATATTTCTTTACTTCATGATTTGGAAAACCAATCATGTTATAAAAGTTATCGGGACTCATCGGGAAGTATAACTAAATCATCATCGAATGTTGAAATTCACAGAAACAAGCAGCAAAAAATAAAGAGCATGTTTCGTATTTTTTTTTAGTGCCTTATTCTGTATTTTAATTAATAATATTTTGCTATTACATAGATACATACCTGGTCTTTCACAATCCAATAATGAGAAGGTTTAAAAAAAATCTGATCGCTTACAAGTAGCACTTACCTGTGCACTCACAAAGTTACTTTGGATGCTCTACAAAACAAAAGAAGTTTAATAGACCGGTTTAAGCTGTTTTTTCTCTAATCCTTTCAACTAGAGAAGCGATATATGAATTTGACTTGAATCCCCAACTATTCTAATAGAACATTCAATAGGTTTTTCCCACCTCCGCTGCATTTTGTGAAATTGATTTTTGGCCAGCTAGACCTGTGCCTTGGTTCGATTCCCGGCCGTGGTCGAATATTTTCTCTTTTAATAAAATTATTTAAAAATTATAAATTAATTATATAAAAAAAAAAATTATTACATATCAATGTGATATATCTTTTAGTTTTGAGGGAAGCCATGAATTTCTTCTTGTTCATAAAATAAAATATTTACTAAAATAGTTTTTAATTAACACTTTTAATGTTATCTTTAATCTTTCATATTGATATCTTTAATATGTATTATTTTTAATGTTATTTTTATACTGAAGCTTCAATCAATTCAAGATATAAACTATCTATAAAAAAAAATAGGTGTTTGTATGACTTTTTTTTTTTTAACTCAAGAGGTTCCAACATATCTTTTTGGAAATTCTACACTGTGGCCTGTTACTTCTAATTTTGACAGCATTCGTTCAAATGGAAATTGCATATGTATCGATATTCTATATTTTATTATGATATATTGCAGGAAAAACAATTCGTAGATCAAAAGATTTATTTATTACCTTATAATCGAGATATATATTGTCAATTAGATGCTGTGAAAGATGAATAGATTAACTGAGTAGGTAATCAACAATATACATTACTATAATACTTACATTACAAGTATTTAGTATAGTATTAGAGTATGTAGAGTCTCCATTATTAATATTTGTTTGAAAATAGTTTATTGTGAAATATCTATTCAGATTTATTCATCTATATATTTATCGTCTCTGCTTATACCCTAAAAGAATATAGATATAAATTAACGTCGATAGTTGATCATTGAATTACAAGCTGCGTAGGGTACGGGTTGCGTTGAAATAGGGCAAATTAAATAAATAACCTAAATTACTTATTTACAACAAACGGTTTGACCCATTAGCCTCGGCGAAGAACTGTAATGTGGATCGAAACGTTGGTTAAAAAAAAAATTATGATGCTTGGTTTGTGTTAAAAATTTGTCTTATTTGATCTTGTAAGGATATACTACTCTATCATCTTATTTATAAAACAGTCCTAAATTTTGCTTAAGAAAATTTGAACATGGCGATGTTAAAAGATGTGAGTGATAGGATTATGTATATCGAAAAATGTATCCCAGCATATTTAATAATCTTGTTTCCCTTATGAAATAGATCATGATAAAATTCAAATCACTTTGCATTTAGCACTTTTCTATTGTTTGCCTTGATGTATGCATTGCCTAGGATTGGTCGATATTCATTTATGCAAGGTTCAATCATTTTCGTCGTTTTAAGGAGGGTGGCAGGCAGCCCTTCGCCCTCAACTCTAATGATGGAGATAGGGACAGAAAAGGGTGGCTTCCAATGAGAACTCTGCTCTTTCAGGAATATTTATATTTACTTTTACGAAATGTAAAAGGAGGAAGATTATTTTAAATAAATATTAATATTTAATATATTTTTTTTTATAATGAAAATCCTAAAGATGATGAGCATGTTGAACTAAGTATTTCTTGAAGCTTAAAATGGGATCGTTTTAAATTTCGCCACATTTAACACTAAAGTAACAACAATTTTAATTACTTATATACTAAAAAAAAGCATAAGGCGTTGTTTCTTGGAATGTATGGATATACTATGTCTATGTTCTATGTCTATGGATATACTATGGAATGTATGTACTAAGCCAGGAGTGTAAAGTAAATGCTTTGGGCGTCAAAATCATTTCGCTAGGAGGTACCAACAACTAAAGGCCTGGGGTACACAAGAGGCTGAGGTCTAGTGTACACATTGAAACAGCTCTCATAGTAAACAGCTTATAGTGTGTGCTCTGGCACTCCAAACATCTCTTATCTCCGCGCCATCATTTTCGCTCTCTCGCCATTTTCTTGTTGCCTTATTTACCGAGGAAAACATTTCGGGTTCGGTATAATACCCTAGGATTTTTTTTATATTTTCCATTTTAGAAAAAAAAGTAGACAGATACAAAATAGATCGATATTATTTTTATATGACCTAAAACGTGCATTGAATAAAATCGAT
Source organism: Aelia acuminata (assembly GCA_911387785.2). Lineage (NCBI taxonomy): Eukaryota > Metazoa > Arthropoda > Insecta > Hemiptera > Pentatomidae > Aelia > Aelia acuminata. The sequence goes on along the minus strand of OU426982.1, from coordinate 68,688,643 downwards.
ATTTATAGGTGATTACAATTTTATATTTTCTAGTGTAATCCAGTATCATTAGATTTTTGCGATAGGTATTGTACGATCGTAGTACTGGGTTTGTTGATAATCTGAAAGTTTACGATTAAAAAAAAGAAAGCGGTCACTTCATGGGCTTTACTCATCCCGATAATATAACTTAAGGGTATATTTACATATATATATTGCACTTAGCACTGTGTATTTATCCATATATCAATATAAAAAAAATATTGAATAAAAAATACAAATATAACATTAAATTCAATTAGTTGAAGCGTTTTCACATATTGTCCCTATTACTTCTTTTTTTTTGTATAAAAGACTTTTAATCTTGAAGTTTAGGCTAATTCACAACTTATTGAATCCATTGTTCTTGAGTATTTGTTAGCAATTTTTACCTTTTTTTACTTTCCAAAAGTTTGAAGCTATCAAAGTGCTGAAATATACAGGTTGTGAAGAAATCGGTGATTTGGTCAAAACACAAATAAAAGAGACAGCGTATCCTCAGGAACAAAGGATTCGATAAGTTGTCAATTAGTCTAAAATTCAAGATTAAAAGTCTTTTATTAAAAAAAGAACATCAATAAGGCCAATATGTGAAAATGTTTTAACTAATTGAATTTAATGTTTAATAACTATGTTTCTTATTCAAGGAATCTGTACGATGTAATATAAAGTTTTAATTTCATTTACACTCTCTATTTTTGTATATAATTTAGATTGTAAACATATACAGTTATATAATAATGAACATGACGTCAAGTGTTGAAAGTTGCTCGATAATCACGTCTACGTTTCGGCCGATCACTCATCTTTTTAGTGCAGATTACCTTTAATGATTCGCTCTTTATCCTGACCCAGACAACCTTACACGCCCAAATTCATTCGCCGCGATGTCTCCACTTCAATTATATTTACCGGGCGCAGGTCACGTGATTCGGCGTTGTGTAATCGTCTGAACACATGAGTGACTCATCCTTCTTCGGTTCAAATACTCGATGTGATACTTTATTTTATCTTGAGGTTATTTTATTACTTTTTCCGTTAATAATATTATATAAGTAATAAATATATCGTAGTCGTAAAAAAATAAATAAAAATTAGCACACAATAAATTCTTGCATTTTAGAAACTAGGCAATATATCATTTTTAATAAGGCTTAGTAACTTATCCTCCAAATAATTTCTTGTTTGTTTTTTTGTTTAACGTCACTTTATGCCACTAAGGCTAATCGGACCATGCTACAGTGGGAGTCCTAAACTTTGCCTATCCAGGTATAATTAGGATAGGGATGTTTAACGAGTACCTGACATCGTACAGGCTCGGGACCTTCATTTTATGTCCTATCCGAAGGACGTTTTGAGGATTCCTACCTTTGCTTTTCACTTTTAAATCTCATTCACAGTTATGGTCAATTTTTAAACAAATAGATAAAAATGGTGTCTGTTGGACCTCGATTAGGAGATGGATGGACCAATTGGAACGAAACCTTTTGCATCTTGTAGAGTACTTTCCCAAGTTGGTCCCATTAAAACCTTTTTTGGGTTCTTAATTTATTTAAGAAGCTATCGGGAAAAAACATAAAATATATATTTAATTAATGCTAAAAAATTTTACTTATTGGAAAAACATATGGCATATATAACATAAGGTATGCTCCAACAAGCTATTTATTCATAAAAATCAGAAGGTTATTATTTCATACTTTTCAGTGCATTTATTTTTACTGATTCCTAAGTTTCGAAGTCGGTTTATTTTTTTTTTTTTTATAAAATGTTTTTTATTAAATTTATTAAATTGGTTTGGTGCTTAAGTTCACTATGGTTTTATACCGAGCATTTAATCTTATATTTGTCTTCTAATTTTTTAATTACTAAAATTTAATTTTAGTGCTTGCACAACATAGAAAAGAGGTTTTGAAAATGTTGTTTTTGTTTAACGTCACTTTATGCTGATCGGACGATGCTATAGTGGGAGTCCTTAATTTAGCTTATCCAAGTATAAGTAGGATAGGGATTTTTTACGAGTATCTAACATCACACAGGCCCGGGACCTCCATTTAACGTCCCATCCGAAGGACGTTTTGAGGATTCCTACCTTTGCTTTTCACTTTTAAATCTCATTCACAGTTATGGTCAATTTTTAAACAAATATATAAAAATGGTGTCTATTGGACCTCAATGTGAAGTTAGTGTCTTATAATTTTAAGTGTGATGCCGGAGACTTAAGGAACTACTTGAATATTTTCAAGAAATATATTTGGCTCATAAATATATTTGTGTATATGCATTTTAAAACATTATTTATTAATATATCAGTGAGTATCAATCAGGTGTACCACGGCGAAGACGAGAGGGGACAATCAGCTCAGTAATGTTGGCTCCCCTGTCGAGGCCAGTCTCCGCGTAAACTCTCCAGTTGTGGCTCGCCCGCGTTGTATTCCTGTTCGTACAGAATTTCTCTTCTCTGTTGTATTCAACAGTTGTGTGTTGTGTTGTATGTGCCGTGTTGTTGATCGCCGATCCTCAGTGTAGTGCCTGTTTTTTGTGATTGTGCCTGTTATCTCGTGCCACCCACATCACATAAACAAAACAACTATTGGACCTGCTCGGTCGGCAGCACACACCTGTTGATTCTCTATGCTCCAGCCATGGATACCGTATACGTAGGTATGTAGCCGTCTTATCTTCATTATCTCATGTTTACGTTTTGGGTTAACTATAAAAAATTATTAAAGTGCTATCCGTTATTTGTTTTCTATTAACATATATTTTCTAAAATTTATCGTTATATTCTATTTATTTGGATTTTTTAACAGTGATAAGGTAAAAATTTTTATTTTATTTTTTTATTAAGAGATGAATTGAAACTGTTCAGTAAGAACCGATCTACCAAAATTAATAATTCCCTGTATTACAGTGAAAATAAATTAATTCTACAAACTATTAATGATTTATATATCTGTGCAACAAATATTTTAAAATATTCGGATCATTACAATTTATATCAATGTTTCTAAAAGCGTTCGTTATCAGAGCTGTTATTCTTATCTGTTTACTTGTTTTGTGTTTCAATTAAATAAAACCAAGAAATGGAATACCCGGCATTTTTTTATTACAATTGATTTTATTTTTAATTTAAATATATATATATATATATATATATATATATATCTACATATGTAATATAAAAATAAGCTAAAAATCAATTTTAAACATTACATGGTTCCTTTGTTAATGTTTTCTCTTCTAGCTCAGACCTTTCATATTTAAGAATATTATTAACATTTGATGACATAATTTATAAAAAATATTAGCGTGTATTGCATCTTAATATAGGCTATCTACCGGTTTTCATGGTCATTCATTGACTTGTTTTATGGCATTCATTATTGTCTGCGTAAATGTGATAAGATTAAAACTGTAATGGTTCTTATTTATTTTTATTGAACGCAAGTCAAATATTTATTTATTTATCTGCTGAGATTACTTTAAAAATAAAATAAAATGGAAATTCGAATTTATTCTTCGGCACTTAGTCCTCCAAGAATGACATAACTGACATTTAATCAAAACAGCATTAGTCTGCCTGCATTACAAAGTAATATTGAAATTATGAACTAAAACCTAACTTTGTTAACAATAATTGTTATGAGTAAAATGATAATATAAAGTTGAAGAACATAATGAAGGTAAGAAAAATTGTATATACATGAGTATGTAAACAAAACCTAATAGTTAATAATTCTTAGGATGTATACAAAAGATTCATAATACAACAATACAAAGCAACATTAGTCTGCTTGCATTTTGAATGATATATTGAAATTATAAACTAAAAACAAACATCTATTATCTTTAATTTATTGTAAAGTAATAGTAAAATATACATTCGTATGTGTACAAAACTCAGTAGATAATAATTCCGACGGATGTATACAAAAGATTGATAAACACCTGAAAACTTAATTATGTATATTTGAAATATTCCAATAAAAGTAAATAAATTTAAAAAGTGGTAACATTTAATTACCGTTTTTTATGTAATTGTCTAAATTTTGACTGTATTGAAATGATGAATATAAGTTTAGAAATAGATGCACATGGTTTAATTCGTTAGTGAACTTATTTTTTTTTTATTTTTTTTTTTTTAATAGGGAATAAGATAGCACTGAAAAATAAATGTGAATAAATAAATATATAATGTTCTTTATATTTCACATTTCTTGTCATTGAGTTAAGTTGTTTTTTTTAATTAACAATTTTTTTTTTTTGCTCTAAGATTTTATCCAAATCCTATTCAGCTAATTAACAATTATTAATGTTTTTATGTTGTTACATACAGAAATATAATGGAACATTATTACTATCTGTCTTTACCATGGATTATGATCGGCCATTTCCTTCCACAATAATGCCCTTTGTGGTTCAACTCAAGCTTCTTTATACAGTCATAAAAGCACCCTTCCCCATAGATCTAATAGGCAAGAGGGGCTTGAAGGCTCGTGGAAGACACAGAAACGGTTTCTAAGCACCCCCCATATTGGACTGAAGAGTTCGATGACCCCGCCAAAAAGTGGTGAGTCGAAGGTCACCGTAACCTTATCTACCTGAGCCGCCTTGGAAGTCGTATTATCATACCTGAGGACCACTTAGGATTCCACTCGATCGAATCAGGATTGGGGAAGGGCATTACGTCCTAGCTTCGATTACCGGTTAGTTCTATTTAAAGCTATGACGTCCTACGTTTTCTCCTTACCCCAGGAGGGGACAGCCCTTTAGTTGGCAAATCCTAAATAAACATGGGCGCGCTTCCCTTTGAAGACCTGGTTTAATATGGGTCCCACAACGAGCTGGTCCTTGTGAAAGCCGCATAGTGGGGACATAGTCTAACTAAACCTCTGGCAATGGCAATCCATTATAAATTGTAATACATTCTAAAAGTTTTAGTTAATATTTATTTTAAAACCTCGAAATAGGACTTTATAATACCAACATGCATACGATTAGCCCAGTTACAAAAGCATTTTAGCAGCTTCAAATACACACAGAACCTTTTCTCCGTTTTTTCGTGATTTAGCATCATTCCTAAGTGTCGTCGGTTTTATCAATATACACCTTAATTAATTTATCTCTATCTACCTAACACTGTAGCGTTTTCTTATAATCAAATAAGCCTTTTTATATTTTTACAAATTCGTGACCTACTTTCATAGGCGTCCGCAGGTGGCCAGGGGAGGGCAGCTGAAAATTTGAGAAACAAAAGCTACACATTAAATAAATTTATTGTTTTTCATTTATTCATTAATAAATATATTAATTTCAATGTTTTATTTGATCAATTAATTGAGACCAACTGCCCCTCTATATGAAATCCTACTTGCAAGCATTTTTAATAAAGTTCTTTTAGAGTTTAAGATTTACTCTAGTCAGAGGTGATTTTCAACATTGACTAGAGTAATTCATAGAACAATTCGAGACAAGAGTAGAAATAATTCATTAATAGTTATTTATTAATGGCTATTTAATAACCTTGATGGCTATTTATTATTATTAATCTAATCAAGGAACCTTTAAGTGTATTGTAGCAGTATAAGGGGCATATATTCCTGTGTTATAATTAATAACTCAAGATTATAAAATCAGAAGGGGCTTTAAAAAAAAAAAAAAAATGAATAAATTAATACTTGACGGAAAGTAAGGCTTAAATCATTTTGTGTTTTAATTTGACCTGGGCCTTATTTGTTATTCATACTGTCAACTGCGAAAAAATAATAAGGGATAACGTTGCTTTGTTTGATACTTATTTAGCAATATGCATTAATTTATTAAACAAAATAAACTCCTGTCTGACTTCATCTTATCATAATTTTAACATATTGGATAATAAGTGAAATGAATTATTATATCCACAATTAGGAACAGACTTTTGATTATTGAACAATATTTTGATCATTAATGGTTATATGTTTGTTTTTTAATTCCTTCTGGTAGGTTCGGTGCCAGTAAAGTGCTTAAGCAATTCTAAAATATCCTATCCAATTTAAATCTTACCTTCCAAAAACTATGATCTAGGTACGCCTTATTTAACCTTATATGCCTCATTAACAACAGATATTTATTTATTTACATTTACGCTCTATGGGAGGAAGTCGGGACCGGTGCTGTTGACCAAGGTTAGCTGGGTCCTCGACCTCTTTCCTTGGCCGTTTCTTGCTGTTTTATGGCTGCCTTCTTGTGGGTTCGTCTGTCTTTAACTGCCGCCTCTGTCCTTACCGGTTTTAAGGAGTTCGATGGCCACGGTTCCATTTTCATTCACCGCATTCTAAACCGAACATATATTGTACAGAATATATTTCCAGACAATGTAATAAGAAGATTACTTATTTCAAATATCGTTTACCTTGGAATTTCCTTTTATCTAGACATTGATTTTACAGTTGAGCGTCAATTCTCAGGACCATGGACGTACCCAGCGAGGGGCAGTGGAGGGGGCAGCTACCCCCCCCCCCTGGAAGGTTGAAAGCAAAAAAATAAATCCTTATGAAATTCTTGAAATAACTTGTGTGGTATAATCTTTGGAAAAAGAAGGATTTAGCCGGAGACAAATTAAAGGATATTGAAGTGGCTGCACTTTTGGAGGATGCTAATATTTTTTTCCCTGCAACAAGGCATGCACTCCTTATTTTAAGTGCTTTCCCTTCAACTAGTGCTATTGTTGAACGATCTTTCAGTACCATTCGAAGGGTAAAGACCTGGCTGAGAATTACAATGGGAGAAGACAGATTGACTGGGTTGTGGGAAATTCTTCAAGGAAAGGCTGGACTGGATTGAAACGAGAGTTTTGAAAAAGTTTTGTCAAAATCCAAGAAAAATTATACTAGTATAAGATGCAACTAGAATATTTTTTTTTTCAAGCAAATAATTGTATAATTGTTAATTGTTAATAATAACAAATAATTATACATAATTTTCTTAAAATTTTGGTTTCATTCACCTTTTCCGCGGTAAGATGTTACAACCTGAACGACCATAGCTTGCCCCCCCCCCTCCCCTTAGTTTTGATCCTGCCAGGCTTAGTCTAGATATTATACGAGTATATAATATCTACATAAATTATTTCGGATAATTGAGGCAACTCTTATAAAGTGAAATTAGAACTAGGAAACAATTAACTTGCACAGGCTAAAAATTAAATATATATGATACTAGCAGACCCGGCCACGCGTTGCTGTGGCTCAGTAGTTATATCCTAATATTTTTAAACAAATACAGTAATACCAATATTCATTGATAAAGATGAAAACCTTTCAGCTAATCAAAATCCAACGTGATTGAGAATAGAGCATTACACCATTTAAAAGTATTTGGTAAAGAATATAGGAAAGTTAAAGTTTTTATTTTTTACATCTCAAATTTCAATGTAGTTTGATTAAAAAGGAGCTGATTGTGTTTACGACTCACAGAGCTGCCAACACTATCGCCCTTTTTTTATGGATCGGTATAAATTAACTCGAAATGGCTATATTTTTCCACTAATTTTAAAAAGGATGACTGAAGTAAGTTTTGATAACCTCGGCCATTGATCTATTGATTATTGGCCTAACACTACTTCAACTTGGTATTGTTAGTTTAACAACGGGTTTAATTTTGCTCAGGGTCATGCCAATCTTGGTTAACGCGTCATATATGTCCTTTTGATAGGCGTTTTTCTCAATTTCTTTGAGACCTCGATTTCCCAACCCTTCGGCTAATAAGTGTTCGGTAGGAGGGTGGTGTGTTGAAGCTTTTAATTTAGCAATATATTTGAGTGATAATAAATCTCTTCTTAAAGAGGTTTTTACATAATAAAATTAAGAATTTTTATTTATTCAAGTACTAATTTGTTCAAAATGTTTTGGGTTAACCTGTTTTTTTTTTTTTAACACAAACCAAAGATTTGATGGTTTCCACAAACGTGAGCAGGCGATACCCATTTCCCACGTGAGTTATGCCATTGCCCAAGGGAAAAACACGGATTTTCAAAGTCCAAGTGGACATTGTTTGCCCTTGGGATTGGTTTATGGTCATGGCAAAAGTCAAACGAATAGGATATTGAAGCCTTTTAAATTTTATTGAAAATTCTGTCGGTTCCAGGGGAATAGGTGGCAACAGGGCGATATCTCCTGTAAACCTTCCAGGCAACATTTTTCCTTCAATAACATTTCCTGTGATCCTTTTAATGACCAAGCGTGTACCGTTGCACAATTGAGGTGGATTTAAGTTACGAAGAAGAATGATCGGTGAGCCAATCTTCAACTGGAGATTGTTTGGGTGTATATCCAGGGAATTCAAAAATTCAGATGGGAAATTTACGGCTTCGTTTACATCTAGAACATTGTCAATTGATTTTGGAAGTTTATTATATCAAAATCAACATTTTTTGCTGCCAAAATAGCACGACTACCCAGCCAATTATAGTCCAAATAATTGTTCAAAATATCAGGAAAGACAATTTATATTTCGTAGACAGTTCATTTTTCGTCTCTACAACAGTTCAGAAATTTTCTGGTAATTTGATAAATTTTGAATTTCGATGCAGCTCTATTTCACCGTTTCCAATATAGAGCAATTGTTTAAAAAATATATCTGTCGATGGATTATTTTGCAGTAGTACTCTCATATTTATGGCGGATAAATCTGAAACTTGAGGTTACCCAAATAACAATTATTCCTGTTCAGTAGAGGTGTAATAATCATTAAATGTAAAATTTAAAGAATGCCGCGATTTGTAATCCTTTCTTTAATCAACAATCATTTAAAGATAAGTAAAAAATCTGGTGCGTGCGCGCAACACACAACTTTCACTTACCAACTTACTTAGATTAGTAATTGACGTGTTTTGCTAAATATCATTTCCCAAAGTCAAAAATTTTCTACATTCATATCTTATTTTTGTTAATCGTTAAAGCCGTTTTTGAGTAAATAAAAAAACCCCGTGAAAATGATACAAAATTTATTAAGTAAAGTCCCCCCTCCCGTAGATCAATTTTGATGAAATTTTTACAGTCATATCTCGGGCATATAAGTACATCAAATACCAAGTTTGATCAAAATCGTTAAAACCGTTTTTGAGTAAATAAATAAAACACGTGAAAATGATACAAAATTTATTAAGTAAAGTCCCCCCTCCGGTTGATCAATTTTGATGAAATTTTTACAGTCATATCTCGGGCATATAAATACATCAAATACCAAGTTTGATCAAAATCGTTAAAACAGTTTTTGAGTAAATAAAAAAAACACGTGAAAATGATACAAAATTTATCATGTAAAGTCCCCCCTCCGGTTGATCAATTTTGATGAAATTTTTACAGTCATATTTCAGGCATATAAATAGATCAAATACTCAGTTTAATCAAAATCGTTAGAGCCGTTTTTGAGAAAATCGAAAAAAACTTAAAAAGTTATTAAATAAAGTACCCCCTCCCTTTGAGCAAATTTGATGAAATTTTTGCTGTCACATCGCGGGCTTATACATACTCTAAATACCCAATTTCAGGTTCGCACGGTTTATAGTTTTTGAGCTAGTCTGTTCACACACACACACAGACACACAGACAGACACACACACTCACAGACCATTTCGCGGGACTTGGTTATTTTGACTCAGGGGATCCCAAAACGTGTATTTCCGTTGAAAACCGGAAGTCGAAAATTTTCACGATCGCAATACTTCCACTTGCTATATATTTCATATATAGGTAAGTGAAAGTAAAAATTGTATTCTGGTGAAATTAACAACGAAATACCATTCCCAATAATAGCCTACTTTAAATTAAAGAAAGGATTAAAATCTTCGCTAACATTTCTTAAATTTTACATTTAAAGATAATTACAACTCTGCTGAACAGGAAGTAACAGCCTCTATTCGATTGGGATTAAATTTTCTCAACTTTAAATTATTGTTGATAAAGGAGGAATTACAAATCTTCACTGACATTTTTTAAATTTTACATTTTAGATCTCAGGTTAAAAATGATAAAAAGGTTTGGTAAAATAAAAAAACACTGTTAAATAAATCAACTGAAAATATAATATTAAAGTCTTAATCATGCAGTTCTTTAGCAAATCACAAAGTATCCCACAACACCTAATCAAAACACACTCTTTTTGTGAGGGAGTTTTTACGACTGGTTATCCCCAGTGTAGCCAATTTTCACTAACTTTTGGCAACACTGACTCCCCAAGTCAGGTTTCTATTAGGTTACACCTATGACAGTAGGTGCTGTTACAACATTTATAGAGTATTATTTCAAATAATAGCCTAATTTAAATTATTAAAATGTATTTACTTTACTAAAAGTTGATATCAGGGTGGGCCACAGCAAAGTGTTTCAGCGCTTAGATAGTAATTTAATTTAAATACAAATAAAAAAGGAAAAGGAAGAAAAAGTACCTACACATTTGAGAATTTATTGTAACCTTTTCTTGATTTATTTATTCTTTAATGAAAATTAACAATAAATACAAATTTTTATTACTATTTGTCTGTGGAAAATAATAATATAGGAAAAATAACTGCACTCACATAACGCAATACAAAATTATAATAATGATAACCTGTATTGCAAACTTATAAACAAAAACATTATGAAATCGACATATGGCGCCATGTTAATAAATCGAAACACGACCTACTGCATTTGCAATAATTCGCTATATAAGAATTATTTTGATCACTAATCAAGTTAAAAACCATCCGGTCCGTTAAGTTGGCCAAAACTATATACATTGAGCCAAATTTCATTAAAATCGGTTGACTAGTTTCTGAGAAATAGAGAGACAAACATCGGGACACGAGATTTTTATATATATAAGGATATAGTATAATTTAAGAAGGTATAGAATATTAAAATATACATATATTCTTTTACGATTAAAAAACGCTTCCACCAAAAAACGCATTTGTTGAACTCAAAGCACTAAATCACCAAACCCGATATAAACAGACACTGACAAACACGAAATATTTACTTTGATTAATAACTTGGTCTTTCAACAAAATACTAAGACAGAGCGGGAAAAAGCCTCGAAAATTTTTCAGGAAAATAGAATGAAAACGGGAAACCTTAAAACACATCTTATAAATTAAGTGGGAAACAGCAACGTGCATGTAGCGTCGTATTATATCTAAAGTTTTTAATGATAGTTGGGAAAAAGTTTGTCCTTACAAAATGGACCAGATAATGAACTGGACCGATTAACTGAAGTCAATTCAATGGTAATCAATGCTAAATGATGAGTTAAAATGAAATCCATATTTAATCAAAAATGATAATAAACATATAGGTTTATCTACGTGTATACATTTATACTCATAAGAAATATGAAATTTACAGTTGTGTCTTAGCATTATCTACGGCTGACATAATTTATCAACCACTAAATGCTCGGTGTAGATTGAAATACAAAAAAAAAAAAAAAATAAACGAAGAAAAGAAAGGTGAAAATTTTTTCTTGATCGACAATTCTCTATTTATTTTTAAATCGAAAATGTATATATATATATATATATATATATATATATATATATATATATATATATATATATATATATATATGCTTCTAGCACATGAGGACTCTCGCATGTTGTTATCGATATACACTTAAGTCTACTCAGCCCTTAAGTGAGTACTAGACACCCACCAGGGGAATAAATAATGTGTTGGGAACTGACAAGGGGAGGGCACAGCTATGGGGTCGTGGATCGGGCCCATTTTTTTTCTGGTGATTCTACATCGAAAAATAGTCGACACGTGTCCGAGCGTTCCGTCCAATGGGCCTTAGGTGCTGAGAAATAAAATAAAATACCTTGAAAATCCTTTATTTTTTATCTTGAGTTTGGAAAATGATATCGACATGATTCTTTCACTAATTCATTCATTTCAGAGAGTAGATTAAAGGAAAAATACAATCGTTAAAGAATTATTCATATTTCTTCAATTTAATTTAAGAAAAGCTTCAAGTTTTCAAGTAAACTAGCTTTATAAATTTTTTCACATAAAAAACAATAGCAGAATTGAGTTCAGCACCTCAAGAAACCCTGATGTCTTAAATATCATCCAAAACAAATATTTTTTTTTTCCTGTCAGGAACAGCTTAAAAATGTTTCAGCAAAATTGTATGTGTAATTTCAAATTCTGCATCTCGTGTTGAGCTGATCCGATTTTTACGTTCTTGAGCTCGTTGCATAGAACAAAGCTTCCTTTTTCTAACCATATAAATAACTATTGTATTATCTCGGGAAGCTCTTGTAAAAAATGGTCCTCAAAATAAATATTAAATTCAAACTTTTCTTTATATTATGTTGATTCATGAACACGTAAAAATATCTCGATTATGTAAAAATGTGTAACTCTAGAGCCTTTATTTACACTACGAATTTGATGAGAATCGGTAGAATTTTCTCGGAAATATGGTCGGATTTTTGGATGTTTAACGAAATTGTAAGGGTCTAGCCTTAGCTAAACTTTTAATGCAATTTTTAATTTTTGTTTTTTTTTTTAATCTTCCCAAAATTTGCTTATAGGATTTTTTGATTGTCCTCAAAACGAATCTGAAAACTGTTATGAAACAAAAACAGTTTCACTCTATGTAATAACTCAAAATAATTTTTAATGTCATTATTTTGCCAGAATAGTCCATGAACCTAACTCTAACAATAAGGCAGAATAAGGATAATAGTTTCCAATGCGAATAATTTCTCTATTTCTTATAGAAAATCATTTCAAAGTTTGGTGTTGTTTGAAAATACCCCTACTCTCATTGAAGAGGAATGAAATTACTATGCATTGATGAAAAAAAAATTTATTGTTGTCATATATACAATAATTTATTCTAACTTTTGCTTTACTACTTTTTACAATATTTTGGGTGGTAGGACACGTAGAAGCATTGAAAACAAAGCCGACTCCGGCACACAGCACACTGTATTATAAAACACACATTCCCACACACACACCTCCCTGACTGGTAAAAAATTTTATTTTTTATTTTGGATGATATTTAAGACATCAGGGTTTCTTGAGGTGCTGAACTCAATTCTGCTATTGTTTTTTATGTGAAAAAATTTATAAAGCTAGTTTACTTGAAAACTTGAAGCTTTTTTTAAATTAAATTGTAGAAATATGAATAATTCTTTAACGATTTTATTTTTACTTTAATCTAATCTTTAAAATAAATGAATTAGTGAAAGAATCATGTCGATATCATTTTCCAAACTCAAGATAAAAAATAAAGGATTTTCAAGGTATTTTATTTTTTTTCTCAGCACTTAAGGCCCATTGGACGGAACGCTCGGACACGTGTCGACTATTTTTCGATGTAGAATCACCAGAAAAAAAAATGGGCTTGATCGACGACCCCATAGCTGTGCCCTCCCCTTGTGAGTGCTGACCAGACTATCACTGAAGGATACTGTAATAAGCTCCTTTTTCAAGAGTAGAATCTGGTCCCTTAAACATATAACATTTATAATTATATTGTTCAGCATATTGGAGGGAGGGGTGCTGACAATGATTTATATATATAAACATATATATGTATATATATATATATATATATATATATATATATATATATATATATATATATATATATATATATATATATATATAGTGAATCAATTTTGGATTTGCCCCGCTGTTTATTGCCTTCGTTGGGACTTTAAGATATATAAAAAAACTGTACAAAATAGCATAAGAAAAATTTGAAGATTAAAAATATAACGAAAAATAATAATAATTACGCTTTTAGCTTAGACTGTTTAATTATCATTCTTTTACTAAAGTTGACTATGAAAAAGTTCTTCCTGAGAAAGAGTTTAGGGTTGTAATCTTGTTTTTGATTACACTAATTTGGGTAATTTTTAGTCATTTAAAGATGATATTAAACATTTCTAAAATTACTGAAGTTCCTTGTTGTTGCTATCTATATTGTAATTAATAATTACGTGGTAAACATTTAATTGTCGTCTTCTACCGTTGATACTCATATTTTAGACTTCTTTTTAGCGTTGATGATCCATGTGTAGGGATCGAAAAGTTGGCTTTCCAAAATAAAAAAAGATCAAATTGAAAATCCTGACTATTAATCAACCTATCTTAAGGGGTTTTAAGGTGAAATAGAATTCTTTATAGAAAATGATAATAGCCTGGAAATTTTCTTTTATGAGTTGGCGTGCGAACACAGCTAATAATAAGGCTTTTCAAGATATAAAATTGGCTATAGATTTTCCTTTTAAAAGTGGCTTTTCCTTTTAAAATCTTTAGAGTATAATGCCCTGAATGTAGGGCAACGACTATGACATCTCGTGACCGTGGTGGGATGGTACCCGCACACGTCATGATACCGAGATCCATTATCTCTTACCGATTCTGTCTTTGGTTTTTTTCCCCGGTTTAGAGTGTCATCAAGAAACTGGTGGGGGCGAGGAAGAAAAAGAAAAAAAATGTCTTTGTTGTTCAGTTTAACGAAGTCACTTTTTTATCAATGCATATTTTCTGAATTAATTTCGTATTAGTCAATTAGTCGAGGTCAACTATGATGTAATAATGGACGCATTATGAGATGAAGCATAAAGTGGCACAACCATGCGTTTTAGTATCCCCATAGTAATCCCCCCAGGATTACTATGGGGGGGGGGGGCCTAAATCGTTTTACTGAATAAAAAAAAAAAAAATTCCACTAAGTCCAAAATGTACTGTTATTTATTTGACAATAAAGTGAATGGAAAAGTGCTGCTTAAAATTTAAATTAAATTCACTATCTGGTTTTAGTGAGAAAAAAAAGTTCTTCTAAGCCTCCCCCTCCCTGGTTTTGCCAGTGAATCCATAATTGTATAAATATCTGATAATTTATCTAAGATAATTTTATATAAAAGATATTCTTTTCGATGCCATAGGATTTTTTTACTTGTCGCTCACTTTTTGTATCTTTGCTACTTCGAATAGTCTAAAAAAAGAATTTGATAAGTCAAATAATTATTAAGATATTAAAATACGCTTCTTAATTAAATATATCGCATAGTGACAAGAGGATGGTTACAACTCAAAAAAAAAAAATATTTTTTTTCGGATTATTAGATGTGAAATTTCAACTACTTTCTCAATTTTATATACCTATTTCTAGATACCCGCAAACAGCGATTAGGGGAAATACTCTTTTATTACAAATATTCTACCATTGTAGGAGTTAGCACCACTGGTACTAACTGTAATTCAGATGTGGCCCTCTACCTTCGTTAAAACGATCATCCCACCCATAAAAGAATATGGTAAATTGCGCCTTACGCGAACGTAATGATTAATACTATTCTGACGATATTCTGGCATTTTAGGCTTTGTAATTCTGATTCCAACAATATGCATAACTCAAATTTGATATATTTTGAGTTGTAAACATCTTACGAAGTGCGATATGACCAGATTAATATTAACCGTTTATATAATATAGACTTGTTTTTTTATTTTAAAATGAGATAAATTAATAAGATACATTTTGTTTTATTTCGACTTGAACAATAATAGATAAAAGCAAGTAAAATCGATATTTTAACACAAAAATATTCAAAAAATGCATCTCAACTTTTGTAGGAAAAGGAGAGATATGAAAAAAATTGTACCCCAGAATATACCTATTAATTTTTAACTAAAGATTTTGATAAAGAACAGGAGGATCTGTCCACAATCCTATTAATTTAATCATTCCTTAAAATACGTTAATTAAAAAAAAAAATACTATATTTTTGACCTATATCTTGCCTTAACAAATAACTTCACTTTAGTATTGATTAATTAATTAATTATATTTATCAAGTATTTAGTATATAAAATCAAATTATGATTTTCTAATACCAATAAGTTATTTGAGCAATTAATTGAGCCTTACATAGTCAGAACACCCATCCGGTCATAAGAATGGTATTACTCCAGAAAACACGCCGTTCAGTAAGGCCCGATCTCCACTGAAAAGGATCCTTTTGGGGGTTTATCACAGAAGAGCGAGCATAGCGAGCGACTAATAGTGACGGTTCTATGAAAATATATACATTTGGGCGGTTCTGCTCATTGACAAGAATGACTATTTACCATTTGAGTCTAGCCTTTAAACCATTTATTTAGACCGTTGAAGCCTTCAACTTGGAGGTTCGTGGTTTTATGATTATTGCTAATAGTTCTACAGGTTAAGGCTATGTTGCGAAACCTCATCTATAACCTTTTTCGCCCTATTGAATTGAGTTAGTTTGTTTACGGTATTCTTAACTGAAATATAATCTTAAAAATTATTTTTAAAATTAAATAATTCAAGTTATTACAATTTTAGTATTAAAGCATTTGTAAATAACCTATAACTAGTACTCCTGAAAAGTAAGAAGTAAAACCCATTCCTGAAAGAATGGATTCTCATTAACGCTAAGATTAACGTTGTATTTTTATTTGAAAATGAATAGAATCTAATAAATAAAGTTAATTGTTAATAATCTAATCTATATGATACTAGCTAGGGTGCCCGGCTTCGCTCCGGTAGTTGTGTGGTTGTTTCAATAACAGAAAGACTTTACAATTAAAGGAAATATAGAACAAAATTAGCAGTTTCTTGAAACTTTTAACATATTATCAATATTAAAATTCGAGATCTGCAGAGTCCGCCCAAATAAGGAACCCTATATACTTTAAAGGGGGTTGAAAATGGCGAATAAACAATTAATTTTGCTGCAACTTTGTCGAGTCATGCATCGTTTTTGATGGTTTCTGTGATTCTGAATCCTATATTTCTATATTTCCTATATTTCTTTTTATCCTGAACTATGAGGGGTGATAAAATCTTATTGAAAAAATGCTGTAATTGGAGTTAGTCATTTTATCAACTGGAATGCTCATCATACATAGTAATAAAACCATTTTTCATAATTGCATACAATAAGAACACTTCAAACTTTTTATTTTCGATTTATAATCAGTCAATTCAGCTCTTCTTTTTTGCTTTATGTCTGTTTATTTCGCTCACTGTACTACTAAAAAATGTTCAGTCATATTGCATTACATTTACTTAAGTAGATGTTATATATTGATTAAATATAATGTGTAAATCAATTAACCTTCTTATGAGAAAATTAATTTTGTAAGGTATCCAGTCGGTTTTCTAATTGATTGCAGATATGTAAAATCATTATTTTATTTAGAAAGAAATGGTGAAACAATTTTAAAAGTAATTTAAAAAGAACAGCTGAAAAAATATTTAACCTTTACAAACTGAACGGAATGAATGAACAATAAACATTGAGTGAAACGCACCCTAGCGCTTCCTGGTAGCCTGAAGCTCGTACTACATTTTTCATTCATAACCTCGTATCTCAATCTCAGAGAGGCTAATTAAATGGTGCGAGAGTCTTAAAATTCCAGTCCTTTTCTCTTTAATTTTACACCCTTAAAAGAAAAACAGAAACCTTCTTCTCCGTTATGGGTTTTATAGCAACACGCTGACATAACTCTCTTAAACGTGCGTTGAGTCGTTTTTGAGCCTTTTCGGCACGCACATTGTACACTTTGCTTTATAATATATATTGATTTAATGATATCGATTCTTTTTTTTTTTTTACACTTTTCCCACCCAGTCCCTACCTTCAACGAATTTAATCATCCTCGAACAACAGTAACGCTTTATTTAAATACACATTATTTTTGAAATACATTTTGGGATGTATAGATGCATGCATACAAATCTGTCCTTCGCCTGCTCTTTCCTAAGAGTAAAAATGGAGAATTGATTTTGTTTATATTTTGACTGAACTGAATATAACTATATAGTACTGGGACTTTAAAGTTTTCTGAACGTTTCAGAAAAGAAAAATTATTCATCTACCTTCTTTTTACAATTTTTTTTTCATGCATTACTGCATCGAGTTTTTTTTTTGGACCTTACACTTTGTAGTTTCATACTACTTTTTTATTCCATGTCAGTTTTTCAAAATTAAGTCCTATATCTTAGGTAGTAGGAATCGATGAATACAGTCCTCCCAACTGTAGGAATGCCCCGTCAATTTCCTCTCTAATTGAAACTCTCCCTCGGGCAGTTGGCAACGATGTGTCGTAACAGCATTCCAGAATCAGCAGTGTTTCCTCCTGATTGCCGACATCCGTTGTAATGCAAGCGTTTAGATCCCTCCAAATGTAATTGCAATATCACTGAAGTAGTTGAGATCCGATAAACATGTGTGGAATATATTGCGAATATTATGAGCAGATTTTTGGAATTCGCTGAGGTACGAGAACGTAGGAGATAACATTGGTTAGAATTTTTTTTTCTTTCATAATTTCCCATTCCAGTAACCATGGGCATGGAGAAGTTTATCATTACATAGAAGCCCTGCACGTTCCGTTTTATGATACTGCTTGCGATTATTATTCTAAAAGTCCTTTAGCTACTTACAAAATGTTTTTAGATTATTAAAAACATTTTTTATCATTAAAAACATTGGATAACGTGGCCTTGCAATCCTCTTAATTGAAGGAATTGAGGAAAAAATCGACAGCAAATGAGGAAACTTTGTTAAATGAATAAATAATGAAATAAGTTGCAGATAATTTTTATGCATGCTTCCCCTCTGTGACAGATCTCCATCCAGGAAAAATAACATAAGATAGAACGTAGAATTTGGGCGTCCGCTCTCAGGAAAATATCAGAAACAAAAGATACGTATTAAATTTATTCGTACTCATTTACATACTATTTATTCCGTTAATGGCTTTAGATTTTTTTTTTAAATCTTCAAATATCGATTATTGTTATTTGAAAAATTAATTGAGCCTTACATAGTCATAATATCTCTTCCCCACCTTCATTAAAATTTTCCAGCTGCCCCTGTAGACGAAAAGTTTACCAGCCTGCCCCCTAGACGAAATCCTCTGAATACTATTGCATCCTGTTATTATATTTACCTCATGTAGTTGTTAAAATGAAAATAATTATATTTTAGGAATTACCATAAACTATAATAAGTAAATTTTGCTCGTTATGTGTTATTAAACCTGTAGTATAATTATATTTCTAATTATATTTATACAGTACTTTATCTGTAAAACATTGAAAATGAAGTGCGTAAAAACTTCTGTTCTGTTCGATTATACATTCTAGAAGTGTTATGACAAACACACTTGATTAAAAAATAATTATTAAATCTAAAATTTGGAATGTATGTTGTAGTGCTAATTATTAAGTATAGACGCATTCTTGTTTAAAAAAATCTCAAATTAATTATATAATCACTTTTTAAATTCTTTATAGTTAATTCAATAATTAAACGTTTACTAAACCTTTCAGTTACAGAAATTTAATTTTTTTTTTTTAAGTCGTGAATATTTTTTATGTATGAATAAATATTCTTCTTACATTATAATAATAAATCCTGGGAAAAAAATATAATATTTAATTAATTATACTCAGAATAGTTTTTAATAATGACTTTTTTTTAATTTTTCTTAATATAATATAGATTTACATCTTATCAAAATAGTTATTTATATGAAGTGATTTTATCATTGAAGTAATAGTAGTAATGAATATAGATATATACATTAGTAAACAAATTCATCTACTTAGTGTAAAGCACATGTATATGAATATTATTTAATACCTTTTCTCTGAAGTCTCGACTAATATGTATACGCTATATATTAGGCTTTGAATAAGGCTTAATAGGTTCTGATCATATGAAAGAGGAACTTACCATTTAGAACTTAAGCGCTATTAGAGACCTGAATAGGTGAGTTCCTCCCTTTAGATTCCCTTGATTATCAGGAATGTCGCTGGGTGTCGCCAATATATTATTTTAATGTTATATTAAAATATTTTAGATTTATCGAGTGTTATTGTTTTTGTTTTTAATGAAGACCATAGTTAGTATCAAAACAGATAAGGATCCCTGTTCTAATTATACCTGGATAGGCAAAATTTAGGACTCCCGCTGTAGGTAGCATCGTCCAATTAGCCGTAGTTCCATCAAGGGACGTTAAACAACTGATATCAAATTTTTAGACTACGTGTGAGGAAAAACGCTTGGGCAAATCTATTTCCAAAAACATCACTTCCTATTTATTTAGATCTTAATAGCCTTTCTTTTTCTTGTCTTCTGAAATTAAAAAATTAAAAAAATACCAGATATTACATGTACTAGTCCACATGCATACTCATTTGTAACTCATCATTCACAAATTATTGAACCTGAGTTGTATGGTGTAATCCAACCTTTTTATTTTGTTTTTTAATTTAATTTTTTATGAATATGGATATTCATTGAATTTTAACAAGCTGTCAGGCAAAAGTAGATTAGAATAGAATTAAATAAAAAGGTAAAAGTAATCCCACAGATCAATAAATCATTTACTCATTACTTTATGGATTCGTGATGGTTGGATCGGCGTGCCTGTCAGCTATTATTTTTCCTTCATTTATCTCGTTATTAAATAAAATGAATTATCTTTTTTCAAAATTATCAGTCTATAAATATTAATAATGTTTGGATATCCAACGAATCAATGATATTAAGCATATTGCTATCATAGACGCAAACGGGATCTGTAATTTTAAACTTATTAATGTATTAGTCTTTCTGGACCAGCGAAAATAATTGATAAAGTTTCTCAGAATTAATTCATTAGGACGAGGATTAGTTGAGAACTAGCAGTTTCTATAAACTGTGTTGCTTGGCTTGGCTCTTCATTAAGTTGAAAGAAAAGGCGGTTGAGCGTGGGTGCTGAACACGTCACATGTTTGAATAACGGTAGGTCAAGAATTAGGACGTTCTTATTACGTTTTTCCGAACGTACGACCGTGAATATTTATTGGGTGTTGTCAATGAACCGTGTGATTACTTTCAATTCAATTCTAATAGGTGATTGAAGGGATGTCCACTATGACGGTAGGTTAAACATATCCAAAAAATATATTCCTACCTAAAGAAACTATTTTTACATATAAATTTAAATGTGATAAGTGATGTGTACATTAATATAAATAAATTATATAAAAATAACAAGATATTTTTTTCTCCCTTTAGTATGAACTAGTCGTTTAAGTAATATTTCAGCAACATTATTATTTTAAGCTTCTTAAAGTATATAATAAATTTAATTCGACACTAACAAGTAGCTTGCCTTATTGGGAAAAATCCTTTATTTTAAAAATAGAGCTTCTCGACATGGTTACTTGTACAGTTTTAATAACCAAAGTTTTACTTTCCTTCCTCGGTTTGTAGTTTTCTCAGTTTTAACGGTAGAAGTCAGACTTGTTAGTTTATTTATTTAAATGTGGCTAACCGGACGCTGCTGCGGTGGAAGACCTAAATTCTTTCAATAAGATAGGGGATCTTTTACGTGTAATTGCCATCGCACAGGGTCGGGACTGCAATATTACGTCATCTCTGAAGGACGGCGAAACCAAGATTTTTAGTTACCTGCCTGGCTGAGACTAGGGTATCAACAATTTTGTCAAGTACTCTGTTACACCAACGCTACCCCGAATTCAGACTTGGCAGACTCCTTGCTGTTGATATTGACAATCAGTTTTAAAAATATTTGTACTTGAAAAAAAAAAAATTGCTAAAAAGAGGTACTTAAGGGAACACCGACCACTCTGTTCTCCATTGGTCAACTTTTATATCTCATTTTAATTTTTCATCATCGGCTGCAATAAGCATTTTATAAGTAATTATAAGAAGAAATCATCAAAAGAATTAATCTGTGCCAACGCTAATTTTCAAAGAACACTGGGCCGAAAAGAAATCCTTGAAACAATTCGCTCCGTTTCAGTCCGTGACTTACCTACGTTGGAGTTTTAAAACCTCTAACTGTTTTTAAATACCTTTTAATTGGATTTTATTTTAATATGTGTTATCGAAATTTTCATTAGATTCTTCTCAATGTTTTTTCTTTTCAAATTTTATTATTCTTGAGATAAGAAAGCATCCATCACTAATTAAATGGCCCTAATTATACCTACTGTAAATTAAACAGTAAATTCTAAGATAATAATGATTCATTTGTTGAAAACACTACACTTCTTAGGTTCTTCCTCGTCAGCCTTCATAGATAGATGCCTATAATTTTCGAGGTATTATAATCATGTAGCTTATAATTTTTTATAAATAAAATTAAAAAATGTTATGCGTGATAAACAGATTTATCCCAATTGTATTCGGTTGTAAAGAAGTCTATGTTTATTAAAACAGTATGAAGCATAATAGTTAATTAGTTTTTTTATATTCTATTTTTGTTCTAAGAACATCAACAATATAGGATATTCAATTTTTTAAAGAAATTTTAGAGATGTTTTCTTATGGTGTTTCCCAACTAGAGATGCGACATCGAAGGCAAAACATCGATGTTTTTGCAATCAAAACATCGATGTCGATTAAACATCGACCACATAACATCGATGTTCAAGAACATCGATGTTTTTTGACATCGATGTTTTTTAATTTATACAGTCTTTAACATTAACATATTAGTGCCAAAACGTAATTAAATCGATGTTAAAGTGTAAAGCATTTTATAATTCATATTTAATGTATAAAAAATTCGATTTTTTCGACATGTTTTGACAATTACATCATATTTGTTGTTTTTAACATCGATGTTTTTTTCAAAAGAAGTATACTTTAACATCTATGTTTTGACAATAACATCAATGTTTTAGAAAAATATTTATTAACATCGATGTTATGGACAAAAACCAATTTTTTTTAACATCGATGTTTTTAACAAAAACAAGTATCATTTAACATCGATGTCTTGACAATAATATCGATGTTTTTAACAAAAACAGAGCTGATAATAACATCGATGTTTTTAAGAAAAACAAGTATACTTTAATATACAATAACATCGATGTAGTGGATAAATATATATTAAACTCGATGTTATGGACAAAAACATATTCGTTTTAACATCGATGTTTTAACAATAACATCGATGCTTTAGATAAAAAACAACAATATATTTATATATTCTTAACATCGATGATTTAGTTAAAACAAAGATGCTCTAACATTAACAAACTTGTTTTCGACATCGATGCTTTTACCATAACAAATTGGTTTTGAACAAAAATAAATATTTTAAAAAATTAATGTTTTGGAGAAAAACAAATTTTTTTAACATCGATGTTTTTAACAAAAACAAATATCATTTAACATCGATGTTTTATACTAAAACAAATTTTTTTTAACATCGATGTTTTTATCGAAAACAAGTATACTTTAACATCTATAATTTGACAATAACATCGATGTTTTGGTTAAATATGTATTATCATCGATGTTATGGACAAAAACAAAGCTGTTAATAACATCGATGTTATGGACTAAAACAAATTTATTAACATCAATGTTTTTATTAAAAGAAGTATACTTTAACATCTATGTTTTGACAATAACATCGATGTTTTGGATAAGTATGTATTAACATCGATGTTATGGACAAAAACAAACTTTTTTTAACATCGATGTTTTTAACAAAAACAAGTATCATTTAACATCGACGTTTTGACAATAACATCGATGTTTTTAACAAAAACAAAGCTGTTAATAACATCGATGTTTTTAACAAAAACAAAGCTGTTAATAACATCGATGTAATGTACTAAAACCAATTTTTTTAACATCGATGTTTTTATCGAAAACAAGTATACTTTAATACCTGTGTTATGACAATAACATCGATGTTTTGGATAAATGTGTATTAACATCGAAGTTATGGACAAAAACAAAGCTGTTAATAACATCGATGTTTTAGGCTAAAACAAATTTTTTTTAACATCGATGTTTTTATCGAAAACAAGTATACTTTAACGTCGATGTTTTGACAATAACATCGATGCCTTAGACAAAAAACAACAATATATATATTCTTAACATCGATGTTTTAGTTAAAACAAAGATGCTTTAACATTAACAAACTTTTTTTTTGACATCGATGTTTTGGATAAATATGTATTAACATCGATGTTATGGACTAAAACAAATTTTTTTTAACATCGATGTTTTAATTAAAAACAAGTATACTTTAACATCTGTTTTGACAATAACATCGATGTTTTGGATAAATGTGTATTATCCAACACATCAATGTTAATACACATTTATCCAAAACATCGATGTTATTGTTAAAACATCGATGTCGAAAACAAGTTTGTTAATGTTAAAGCATCTTTGTTTTAACTAAAACATCGATGTTAAGAATATATATATCGTTGCCTTTTGTCTAAAGCATCGATGTTATTATCAAAACATCGATGTTAAAACAAATTTATTTTGTCCATAACATCGAGTTTAATTTATATTTATCCACAACATCGATGTTACTGTCAAAACATAGATGTTAAAGTACCTATACTTGTTTTTGTCAAAAACATTTGATGTTAAAATAAATTTTTTTTAGTCTATAACATCGATGTTAAAATAAATTCTTTTTAGTCTATAACATCGATGTTATTAACAGCTTTGTTTCTGTTAAAAATATCGATGTTATTGTCAAAACACATATGTTACAGTATACTTGTTTATGTTAAAAACATGGATGTTATTAACAGCTTTGTTTTTGTTAAAAATATCGATGTTAAAAAAAATTTGTTTAAGTCCATAACATTGATGTTTTTATCGAAAACAAGTATACTTTAACATCTATAATTTGACAATAACATCGATGTTTTGGTTAAATATGTATTATCATCGATGTTATGGACAAAAACAAAGCTGTTAATAACATCGATGTTATGGACTAAAACAAATTTATTAACATCAATGTTTTTATTAAAAGAAGTATACTTTAACATCTATGTTTTGACAATAACATCGATGTTTTGGATAAGTATGTATTAACATCGTTGTTATGGACAAAAACAAACTTTTTTTAACATCGATGTTTTTAACAAAAACAAGTATCATTTAACATCGACGTTTTGACAATAACATCGATGTTTTTAACAAAAACAAAGCTGTTAATAACATCGATGTTTTTAACAAAAACAAAGCTGTTAATAACATCGATGTAATGGACTAAAACAAATTTTTTTAACATCGATGTTTTTATCGAAAACAAGTATACTTTAACATCTATGTTATGACAATAACATCGATGTTTTGGATAAATGTGTATTAACATCGAAGTTATGGACAAAAACAAAGCTGTTAATAACATCGATGTTTTGGACTAAAACAAATTTTTTTTAACATCGATGTTTTTATCGAAAACAAGTATACTTTAACATCGATGTTTTGATAATAACATCGATGCCTTAGACAAAAACCAACAATATATATATATATATATTCTTAACATCGATGTTTTAGTTAAAACAAAGATGCTTTAACATTAACAAACTTTTTTTCGACATCGATGTTTTGGATAAATATGTATTAACATCGATGTTATGGACAAAAAAAACTTTTTTTTAACATCGTTGTTTTTAACAAAAACAAGTATCATTTAACATCGATGTTTTGACTATAACATCGATATTTTTAACAAAAACAAAGCTGTTGATAACATCGATGTTTTTAACAAAGACAAAGCTGTTAATAACATCGATGTTATGGACTAAAACAAATTTTTTTTAACATCGATGTTTTAATTGAAAACAAGTATACTTTAACATCTGTTTTGACAATAACATCGATGTTTTGGATAAATGTGTATTAACATCGAAGTTATGGACAAAAACAAAGCTGTTAATAACATCGATGTTTTGGACTAAAACAAATTTTTTTTAACATCGATGTTTTTATCGAAAACAAGTATACTTTAACATCGATGTTTTGATAATAACATCGATGCCTTAGACAAAAACCAACAATATATATATATATATATTCTTAACATCGATGTTTTAGTTAAAACAAAGATGCTTTAACATTAACAAACTTTTTTTCGACATCGATGTTTTGGATAAATATGTATTAACATCGATGTTATGGACAAAAAAAACTTTTTTTTAACATCGTTGTTTTTAACAAAAACAAGTATCATTTAACATCGATGTTTTGACTATAACATCGATATTTTTAACAAAAACAAAGCTGTTGATAACATCGATGTTTTTAACAAAGACAAAGCTGTTAATAACATCGATGTTATGGACTAAAACAAATTTTTTTTAACATCGATGTTTTAATTGAAAACAAGTATACTTTAACATCTGTTTTGACAATAACATCGATGTTTTGGATAAATGTGTATTATCCAACACATCAATGTTAATACATATTTATCCAAAACATCGATGTTATTGTTAAAACATCGATGTCGAAAACAAGTTTGTTAATGTTAAAGCATCTTTGTTTTAACTAAAACATCGATGTTAAGAATATATATATCCTTGCTTTTTGTCTAAAGCATCGATGTTATTATCAAAACATCGATGTTAAAACAAATTTTGTTAAAAACAGCGATGTTATTAACAGCTTGGGGCCCGGTGTGGCTGTGCGGTAAAGCGCCGTACTCCCATCCCGGAGCTGCGGGTTCGAGTCCCGCCCTGGGTGGTGCTTTTCTTTCGTAGGAGAAGTATCACCCAGTGCCATGGGTGTTAGTATGGGCAGTATAGGGCTTCAAGTGGAAGACTTAAAGTCCCAAAAAAAAAAAAAAAAAAAAAAAAAAAAAAAAAAAAAAAAAAAAAAAAAAAAAAAAAAAAAAAAAAAAAAAAAAAAAAAAAAATTAACAGCTTTGTTTTTGGTAAAAACATCGCTGTTATTGTCAAAACATCGATGTAAATACAAAATTATTTTGTCCATAACATCGATGATAATACATATTTATCCAAAACATCGATGTTATTGTCAAAACATAGATGTTAAAGTATACTTATTTTTGTTAAAAACATCGATGTTAAAATAAATTTGTTTTTGTCCATAACATCGATGTTAATACATATTTATCCACAACATCGATGTTATTGTCAAAACATAAATGTTAAAGTATACTTGTTTTTGTTAAAAACATCGATGTTAAAATAAATTTTTTTAGTCTATAACATCGATGTTATTAACAGCTTTGTTTCTTTTAAAAACATCGATCTTATTGTCAAAACACATATGTTAAAGTATACTTGTTTATGTTAAAAACAACGATGTTATTAACAGTTTTGTTTTTGTTAAAAACATCTATGTTAAAACAAATTTGTTTTTGTCCATAACATCTATGTTATTGACAGATTTGTTTTTGTTAAAAACATCGATGTTATTAACAGCTTTATTTCTCTTAAAAACATCGATGTTAATGTCAAAACATCGATGTTATTGTCAAAACATAAATGTTAAAGTATACTTGTTTTTGTTGACAACATCGATGTTAAAAAAAAATGGTTTTTGTCCATAACATCGAGTTTAATTTATATTTACCTAAAACATCGATGTTATTGTCAAAACATAGATGTTAAAGTATACTTGTTTTTGTTAAAAACATCGATGTTAAAATAATTTTTTTTTAGTCTATAACATCGATGTTAAAATTAATTTTTTTTAGTCTATAACATCGATGTTAAAATAAATTTTTTTTAGTGTATAACATCGATGTTATTAACAGCTTTGTTTCTGTTAAAAACATCGATGTTATTGTCAAAAGACATATGTTAAAGTATACTTGTTTATGTTAAAAACATCGATGTTATTAACAGCTTTGTTTTTGTTAAAAACATCGATGTTAAAAAAAATTTGTTTTTGTCCATAACAACGATGTTAATACATATTTATCCAAAACATCGATGTTATTGTCAAAACATAGATGTTAAAGTATACTTGTTTTTGTTAAAAACATCGATGTAAAATAAATTTGTTTTTGTCCATAACATCAATGTTAATACATATTTATACAAAACATCGATGTTATTGTTAAAACATCGATGTCGAAAACAAGTTTGTTAATGTTAAAGCATCTTTATTTTAACCAAAACATCGATGTTAAGAATATATATATCGTTGCTTTTTTTCTAAAGCATCGATGTTATTATCAAAACATCGATGTTAAAACAAATTTATTTTGTCCATAACATCGAGTTTAATTTATATTTATCCACAACATCGATGTTATTGTCAAAACATAGATGTTAAAGTATACTTGTTTTTGTTAAAAACATCGATGTTAAAATAAATTTTTTTTAGTCTATAACATCGATGTTAAAATAATTTTTTTTTAGTCTATAACATCGATGTTATTAACAGCTTTGTTTATGTTAAAAACATCGATGTTATTAACAGCTTTGTTTTTGTTAAAAACATCGATGTTTAATCAAATTTTTTTTTGTCCATAACATCGATGTTATTGACAGATTTAATTTTGTTAAAAACATGGATGTTATTAACAGCTTTATTTCTCTTAAAAACATCGATGGTAATGTCAAAACATCGATGTTATTGTCAAAACATAGATGTTAAAAAAAATTTGTTTTTGTCCAAAACATCGATGTCGAAAACAAGTTTGTTAATGTTAAAGCATCTTTGTTTTAACTAAAACATCGATGTTAAGTATATATATATATATATATATATATATATATATATATATATATATATATATATTGTTGTTTTTTGTCTAAAGCATCGATGTTATTGTCAAAACATAGATAGTAAAGTATCCTTGTTTTTGTTAAAAAACATCGATGTTAAAAAAAATTTGTTTTTGTCCATAACATCGATGTTCTTAACTGCTTTGTTTTTGTTAAAAACATCGAAGTTATTTACAGCTTGGTTTCTGGCAAAAACATCGTTGTTATTTTCAAAACATCGATGTTATTGTCAAAGCATAAATCTTAAAGTATACTTGTTTTTGTTAAAAACATCGATGTTATTGTCAAAACATCGATGTTAAATGATATTTGTTTTTTTTAAAAACATCGATGTTATTGTCAAAACATAGATGTTAATGTATAATTTGTTTTTGTCCATAACATCGATGTTAATACATATTTATCTAAAGCATTGATGTTATTGTCAAAACATAGATGTTAAAGTATACTTGTTTCTGTTAAAAACATCGATGTTAAAATAAATTTGTTATTGTCCATAACATCGATGTTCTTAACAGCTTTGTTTTTGTTAAAAATCTCGATGTTAATGTATATTTCTTATGAATTTATTCATCATTCATTTATTCATATTTATTATATGTTAAAATCATCATTGTTATACCTAAACCATCGATGTCAAAACATATTTATTTTTATACCTTAAAAAAAAAAAAAAAAAAAAAAAAAAAAAAAAAAAAAAAAAAATGTCAGCTATTAAAAACATCGATGTTAACATCGGCCCAAAAACATCGATGGTCGGAAAACATCGGCTGCATAACATCGATGTTAAAAACATCGACATCGATGTCGCATCCCTATTCCCAACTATAAACATTGTGAACAACGGTAACCACTGGGGGGGACCTTTAGGTATTACAAGAGCAACTGTTGAAATCAGTTAATGATGCGTGTCTCCTTCGTTGCGCTGCGTTTTAATATCACGATTAGCGAATGAGTTTCATCATTTACATATGTATTTAAGCATTTACTTTTTATAATGCAATTTAAATAAAGTGTAATAAAGCGCATCATATATCGGACACTGCGAGTCTTAGTAAAATTCTGGAACTGCTAAACAGTATATACCTCCATAATTTATATTTGAATTATCCCTTTATGCAATATAAACAAATTTTAATAGAAATATGGCAAAAAGAATTGATTCGAAGTCGAAAAATATTTAAACAGTGTCTGTAAGTACTGGCAAATGCGTCCTAGAAGCTTAGAAAAACTTATTTTATATCTGTGCCACGGAGGTAAACTACACCTTGTCCATTAATTTATTAAATTTAATTTAATAGTTTGGATTTAAATACTATGATAAATATTTCAAATTCTTCATGAACGCCAATAATAATGTGCCAAATGGTCATGAAGCCGTCTCTATAAGTATCAAAAACAAATGAAAAAGTAATAATTTAAAACCCCTTATACAGAAATTTTCATCGACATAGGTAAGAAGATAAAAAAAAAATACTCAGATCAAGTTCAATTTATAAGTGAATTTTGATCGCTTTTTGAAATGCATTTAATTCGAAATATCTCAGTTTAAAGAATTTCCTGACCGATTAAAGGTGCACTTTAAAAAAGATTTATTGAAATAAAAAACATTGAAATTGTGTAACATTTTCAATTATTTATTAATATTTTTTATTTTGACCCTTGGTTATCTTTTGGCTGACTACAGAAAATAGAGTTTATGTGTGAGCCTGGCATTAATGCTCATAGTGAATATGGCGCAACACGACCTTGGTTTACAAAATGCTTAGTCTTCGTTTAGTGTTACCGCTTCTGAGTTACTGCTTCTTTCGTGGGCTTGGAAGGAATTTTATTCTTGACGCGTTGATTGATTTTTTTCGGTGAATATATATTATTTTGTTTTCCACGTAATAAATTTCACTGTTTAACTTATGAATTTGAAATTTATATGCCAAGATATACGTTGCTGACTCGGAAATTCGTCAAATGTTCATAGGGATAGGTAGGATTATGTAAACACGTTCTCTCCTACTTCTCTGTCTCATTCACTAATCCGATTCAATATTTACTACCATTAAATTTGTTTATGTTGAATTAAATTTATATTAAGCACGACTTTCTGTAGCCGGACTAAAGATAACAAGTGCAAAAAAAAAAAAAAAGTAAATAGGGTCATTCCGTATCAAGTGGTCCAAAGTGGTTGCTCGATCATTTTAGAAATTTTTTATAATTTTACAACCAATTACGTCTGGAATCATTAGTTCAAATCAATTTTTTAAAAATTTTTAGGATCAACCGTTTCAAAAGGGCAGTCATTTTTGTTTCACTTTTCAGGCCGATTTTTGAGTTTTTAATCTCTCACAGAAAACTCATTTTCTTAAGACTGGTGAGTCATAGACTAATAATTCAAACACAATTGTTTTCCTTAAAGTCTGTTCTATATTTCGTGTTCTCTTTATTATTTGAATATTTTGCAGTCCAATACTTGAAAAGTGCCATTGAAAACAACTGCTTTAAATTCTCAAAACACCGTTTTTGGGGGAAAGTTTTGGTTATAAGGGCATGTACGCCAAAGCTGATTTTTGGTATGAAAATAAACCTAACTAAGTAGCTTTCATTAAAAGTACTCTTAACCCGTATATTCTTTACCATATTTTTTTATGAATTTTTAAACTTCACATTTTTTAATTATTAGTTAACTTTAGGCTCTAATATCTCTGGTAGGCTAGTTGATAAAAATCTCATTTTTTTACATGTTATGCTTACATGCAACATAAATCAACTGCAAGAAATTTCAACCTGTATATTTGAGTAGATTAGTAGCTACGAATTTTTGAAAATGGTCATTTTCGTACTCATTTAACAATGCGTAAACTTGATCATACTTCATTAAAATTTTACTGTTTGTGAATTTTTTACTTTTATTACCCCTTATCAATTGTTTTTTTTTTTAATTTTATCTATGTCTAATGCAAAAAAAAAAAATATTGGGCTTAATTATAAATAAAATCTACTCTATGAATTTTTATTATTTTTTTTAACGAAAAAGTGACTAAAAATATTTTCCGTTGGACATAGATAAAATTAAAAAAAACAAAAAACAATTAATAAGGGGTATTAAAAGTAAAAAATTCACAAGCAGTAAAATTTTAATAAAGTATGATCAAGTTTACGCATTGTTAAATGGTTAATTACCCAATAAATAATTATAATAAATAAATAATTAGAATCAAACGTTGGCTTGTTCATTCATTTATTAAATCTTTTAACTTTATTACTTGCATAGATATAATATTTTAATTTCAATATATAATAACCACGATTTGGAACTCTTAACTTTATAAAACAGATCTTCGTTTCTGACTACTAAAGCATTTAGAATATTATTGCTCCAAACTTCCCATTAACATGGCAATAAAGGGGACTTATTGATATAAAATATTTTTTTTATAATACAAAAATATTTATTATATTATATTATTAAATATAGTGAATGAATATGAATTTCTTTTATTTTGTAGCTTTTGTTTCTCCTATTTTCTGCACCTCCCCCCCCCCCCCCCTTCGGACGCCCATGGGGGTCTATTTGACTTCGGTTGTTATGCTTTCAAACGTAACGGTTTTGACTATGTTTACCCAATCGTCTCAACCCATTTATTGCTACGTGTAACATTTTTGTTTGTATAGCTTACTTTTGTTCTCTGCAATTGGTAGTTCAGTTTTCATACTTAATGTTGATTATTGCTGAATTGTGTATTTCGTGTTTGAAGCGTTTATGATTGTGTTCGGAACGCTTGTGTATACACATTTGTTTTGGATCGGTTTCCCCTTGTAGTTAGCTCCGAGATGATGAGAAAGCTCGGTGGTTGTTGACAATAGCCCATTTAACGAGGAAGGACATACACACATATACACAAACGTCTGACCAGTTAATGAAACATGGCACGCTAAGTTGGCAATAGTCCCAATTGGACCTAATTACAGAAATTTTATGAATTCTTAACTAGCTTTGTCTTTTTAAGGATTGCCGCCAAGAATACGAATGGCGTAACCTCATCTTAATTATATGTTTTTTCTTTTAATTGTTCCTTGGAAAATGTCCAAATTGGTTCCTAACTCTTCCAACTAGAGGCAATATGGTTATTTCCAAATTTTTTTTTCCCCATATTAAACAATTGAAGCGTGGAAATGCATTAGGGTCTAAGTTCCAAAAAAATAAAACAAAGTTTTTTTTTTGCCAAATTGTTATATGTGCCAAAGCCATTCTTCAGAAATGGGTATAAGTAATGTTTTGTTATTAGAAAAGAGTTTATTGAACGTATGAAAGATGGCATGGGTGTAAGCACTGGACGTAGTTCACCCTAGAGGGTATAAGTCACATAATTTCTGTAAAAATTATAAGGTACTTACACCCTTATGCATTTCGACGTATCAATTTAAAAATAATTATAAATAATTTAAGTACATTTAATTATTTCATTTTCTGACTACATAGCAAAGGTGTTCGCTGGCTTGTTGTTGAAGAGGTTAAGTCAGTGGGTAAGTGATAATAATGTATTAAATGAATACCAAGCGGGATTCAGAAAGCGCTATTCCACAGTTGATAACATATTTAATCTTATGAAAATAATAAAGCTTAAAACAGAAAATAAAGGGGGTAAATTATATTGTATGTTTATAGATTTCAAGGCTGCTTTTGATAGTCCTGGTAGAGATGCTTTATATTATAAACTACATAATATGGGTCTTTCTAGTAGATTTATTAGAATTTTGAAGAGCTTGTATACAGAAGCCTGTGTGTGGACTTAAGCAGGGCTGTTTATTGTCTCCAATTCTATTCTCTTTATTTATTAATGACTTTCATGACTATATTGAAGGAGGGGTCCATGTGGCGGGTATTAATGTTAGATGCCTACTATACGCTGATGACATTGTACCTACTGATGGCAGATCACCCGGTTGTGTTGCAGTCCATGATAGATAAGGTGGTGAAATATTGCGAGTTATGGAACCTAACTGTTAATTTGGACAAAAGTAAAATTATGGTGTTTAGAAGAGGCGGTAGGTTAGCGAGGAGTGATCGCTGGCTATATAACGGTAAAAATATTGAAATTGTTAATAGATATAAATACCTTGGACTGATTTTGACTACAAAATTGTCATTGACAGCACATTTAGAAGAAAAATTTAACCGCGCAAAGTTTGGAATTCAGTCAACCTTCAGAAAAGTTTTCAAAAATAACGAAGTTCCGATTTCCGCAAAACTAGAAGTTTTTAACGCGGCTATACGGTCAATTATATGTTACACTGCACAGGTATGGAGCTTAAAGCGTTTTGAGATAATTGAAAGCTTTTATACTTTTTTTATCGAGAAGACTTTTTCTCTACCCCGTTATGCACCAAATTTTATTCTATATTTGGAAACCAGAGCAAAGCCTTTGTTTTTATATTCATTAAGTCTGCATTATAAATATATTAGGAAGGTACTTTCGCTACCACATTACAGATTACCGAGAATCCTCGCTGAACAAATCAATAAAAATATATTTTGGTTTTTAGAGTTTAAAAAACTTCGTGAAAAATTCCATTGTGGGGGTATGGATTATTGTGATGATGGAGGCAATTTTACTTTTGATGAGTTGCTTGAAAATATTAAAGATGACTTTCGAAATAATTCAATTTAAAAAGCAAGAAATTCTAATTTTTATTATCTCTACAAAGAATTAAACTTTAATTTATGTGATCATTATATTTCAGACAATAATGATTTTAAGTTTATGAAATGTATTTTTAAATTAAGATGTGAATTGTTACATTTAAATTATAATATAACTAGATGTGAGGAGAGACATTTATGTTCTATGTGTAACATGAAAATGGTAGAGGATGTTTATCACTACGTTGCAGTCTGTCCAGTACTTAAGGAATCGTAGAGAGAATTTAGGTAAAGACATGTTGTCCAAAATTGAATTTATTTCCCTTTTGAATGGCCAAAACTGGAATAAACTTTATAAATTTCACATTAAAGCCTGGCATTATAGATGTTTTCTCTCAGAACAGTTTAATTATTAATATTGATTAACAGCCATATTATTGTCTGAAAGGTGGATTTAGAGATGAATACCCATAGAAACTCTAATTCTAAATAGTAAACACTCTGTTTAGCTGTTTATCTTTTATTTGAATTAGTTTTATAACTAGGCCAGCTTTCACAGTTATTAAGCTATTATGAATACGATGAACTCGTAAAACTGTTATTTTCTTTAAATTTTACAACTCAACTCTGCAGACGGACTATGTCCATGCATTGTGTAAAATATATATGAATTTCTTTTGTTATTTTGTAAAATGTAAATAAAACACTGTATTATTATTATTATTATTATTATTTCATTTTCAAAATATTTTTTCCATTTATGTTGCCTTTTGCCTCCATTTTTAAATTATGCTTTTTAAGTTGATTTTAATATATTTATTGTAGTCTTTTTTTAAAAATTCTTGTTTGATTAAAATTAATTTGGATTTATTTGATACTAGATTTCTCATTATTAATCTAAAAACTAACATAATTTCTTTAAACTAAATTAACTTATATTCTAATATTTTTTAACGGTAACAATTTGCAAATAATTCATAAAGTTAAAAAGAAAGGAAAACAATTGCTTTTTAATACACATTATTGTAGAAATAAACAAAAGCCTACTTACTTATAATTGAAGAGAGTTTAGTCGGGGAATGAAGCCTCCAAACAAAGACATTACCTTCTGATTAGTAACAAAAACGAGCACACTCCTTGTATTCGGCATTTAATATAAATACCTAATAACCAATTTTTTATTTTTATTTATTTATTTTTCTGACGACTATATATCTGGTAAACGAAATAATGGAATAATTACATGCTAGTGTAATATTTCCCGTATTTAGTTAAATTTATTCCAATTGAAACAGTTTGAAAAAACAACAACTTATATTTGTCCTAATTTATTCGACCGCAATAACTTCTCAATGGATGTGGCCCTGACATAGATAGGTTAATTGAACAGGTATACCCAATAATGTTAACGCTTCTTTTAAATTATAGAATAAAATATTATCATATATAATTTAATAATAATTATTATGGATTAATGCAATCGTAGAAATAATGTTTATTTGACCTATTTTAAAATTCATCGAAAGTTTTGATGTGATAACCTTAAGCATAACGATAATAGCTCGGCAAATTATTTGTAGTTATTAAGGTAAAATTGAACGCAGTTTTCAACTTAGTTATCTTTTATTTCTCCAATAGTCTTTTGAAAAATATCTTAAATCTTTTTTATTTACTTTTGAATTATCGTATATGTAAATGAATTCTCAAACTTCATATTAATCGCTCGGTTCTAAACAGTAGAGGATCCAGGAGTGGGTAGATTTAGCCATTTTTTTAAGACATCAAATTGAAAATGGATTTTATTTAAACATTTAATAGTAATTTACCTCACTATGTGTGTATTTTAAATTTGGTTCTTCTTTACTCATAAAATTAAAAAAAAAAGTGCTCCATTCTCTTCGAAAAATTCTGGATCCGCTGCTGGTTCTAAAATAATTTAAGTCCAACTCACTGAAATTCTACATTTTTGTTAGTTTTTGTTTGATAATTTTTTTTGGTTTAATGTTTCAAGAATGATTTTTTCTTTTTAAAGTAAACTAGTGCAAATTATCAAAAGTTTTATTTTTACTAATGGAAGCGGGATAAAGTAATATATTTATTAATATTAATAAATCTAATATTTTTAACATTTAGCCGGTTTATAATTAATTGCTTTGATATCAGTAATAAATTCCGTTAGTTCATACTAAAAAGTGGTGATTATAAATACAAAAAACAAATTATTCAATTAATCTGTCTTGCTTAACTATGGTCAGATTATTTCTCGTTGATTAGTTTATTTAGTTGCTCTTTATAAATACCGCAATGAAAACTTTTATTTTAGTCTTGTGCAGGTATCGATGCAGTATTTCGGAAGGTTAATCTGACATTAGAGCGTCCATTGACATGAATGCAGTTGTTTAAATAACCTTTACTTAGTGTATTTGTGTAATAGCGCCTAATCTGAATACAATAACCCAGGTTCTTCAGAAAATGAATAAAAGTAAATTATATTATTATTTGATTTAAAAATAATTCATGTTGTAAAAAACCTAGTTTTCTCATTGGGTATTCAAGGAATATGTGAATGAATATCTTCTGTGTGAAATTATCTAAGGAAACATTATTGTGTCATGCTGTGATATTCACATTGGATATTTAAATGATGTTAGTTTAAGTCATTCATTAATGATGGATTAACACTTAAGCATGATTTTTTACTCGATTTTTTTGAATTTGTATGTGATTGCTCATGTTCATCCATCTTGTGCAATCCAATCGTAATAAAAATGTTTTGCTTGTTGAAGCAATTTCATTAAAATATATAGTGTGGACTGTTCTTAGGTATGAATGGATGGTATGAATACGTTACGTATATAGCTTTTTTTCCTGCTAATCCTTACCTACTACTTCAGCTCATAACTGTCTGTCTAATACCAAATGTCCATTGGCAGCACAGTAGTAATACAATTTTGTACTCATGGGATTGGGGCTTCAAAAAAACTATCAAATTTCTCTCGCACCCAATCCTTAATCCTCCTATTATCACAAAGAAAATCATCCTAAAAAGCTATAATGTTCGCATATTTGCACGATGCCAGATACCTTGCATAATTAATTCCCTATCTATCCGAACCAACATGTTCCAATCTAGCTTCCTTCTCTATTCCTGATGTCAACAACTTATTTTCAATTTTATTTTTTGTTGTTGCGAAATTTCGTGTTAATTATTATTTGTATTTTTTTTTTTACTATCGTACTACTATTCATTTAATCGCTTTTTTTTTTTTAAATCATTAATTAAGGCTTTTCATCTATTCTAGGTAGATGGACCCATGGCTTTCTGATTAATCCACCATTTCCCTCAAGTTTATTTGTTTTCACCAAATTTATATTTCTTTTCTCCTATTTTGGTTATCTAGCCCACGCTATTGCGCTGAAGTTTCGAAAATAATGAACTTATCTAATTACCTTCTCTCGAGGCGGCTAAAGATCTTCCAAGATCTGTGTGCTAATGGAAAAAAAAATAAAAAAAATTTATACCCTTTTCATTTTTCTGAATCTACTTCTGTTTTTTCTTAGTCTCTTCTTACCTCCTACAAGTTTTCGGTTTAAAAATTATTGTATCGTTTCTTCAGCTTGTCAATATTTGTGCGATAAGCATAATAAGTATGTATGACTTTTAGAAAAATGTCTTGTTAGTTATTATTTTGTTATCAATCTTACAATCCCTCTCTTCGTTACTGAAACAAAATATCCTCATTTATACTACATAACTTTAAAAATGGAAAAGTTATTGTCGATTGAAAATATTGTTTCATTATGTTGCGATATTTTCATCTGTCGGATAATAAAAATTATATAAGCGATATATTATCGAATGTATTGATTTTATTCGAAGAAGTATTATTATTTATATAATGACAGACATATAAAACATCTACCACTTCCAGCCACTTGAGCCTTGAGCGTATCGAATCATAAGAAAGCATGTCCAATTCTGAAATAGAGATTATCATCTCACCAGCTTTCTAATCTGTTGCTCAGCTGACCCTCCAGAGTTAAAAGTTCCTATTATTATAGATAGAAGACAATTTTTTTTTAAAAATAATTTGCAATCAGAAACTTCCTTCTAATATATCATTGAAGAACGCAATAAGATGCGTATTTGAAAATATAGGAAAATGTCATTATCTATTAATAATTAATTTTTACTTGGTTAAATATTTCACTTTAGTGAGGAAGAGTGGTTTTTTCAAGGATTTTCTCATTAAAGAAAATTAATATTTAAATTTTACGAGTGCACCTTGGCTTTACGTTAATTGATTGATTGATTGTTAAACAAATAATTAATTTTAAGTTAATTAAACAAATAATACGTTAAACAATTATCGATTCAAAAGCTTGTACAAAGTTAAAAATGCTTACCTTTGTATTATG
The DNA here is from genome assembly GCA_911387785.2 of Aelia acuminata. Lineage (NCBI taxonomy): Eukaryota > Metazoa > Arthropoda > Insecta > Hemiptera > Pentatomidae > Aelia > Aelia acuminata. The sequence goes on along the minus strand of OU426982.1, from coordinate 68,649,984 downwards.
AAGCGGAATTTATTGTTATGTAAGCATCATAACTAACAGACAACGATTTTAGAATTGCGTAATAGGACCACTCTTTGAGGCGGTGATTAAAATTAAAATTTGTTATTTATTTAAAAATAGGGGTTCGAGACTTTGAAATTATAAAGAAAAGTAATTTGGATCTTCGTCTATACTACTGTTTATTATAATTTGTACATTACAAACGTTTCAGTGTCTAAAAATTACATAAATTAATGTTTGAATTAGTCAACTTTTTAAAAATTAATAAAATATATGTATAATAAGGAGATATTACTTCTTAAATTACTGCATCATACTAATTTTATTACTGCCTTCCCAGTAGTTAACCCTAAACGTACCAAAGAGGTTTAACATGGATGTATATGCTCTAAGTGTAATAACTGTCAACTTAAACATATTTACATGCAGGCCAGTGACTGTGTCTATTGAATATTTTGATGTTTCTTGTTGATGTAGAAATTTTGTAATGTACAAATTATAATAAAAGTAGTAGAGACGAAGACCCAAATTACTTTTCTTTATTAAAATTATTGAATTTGATTCGTTTAACCCTCGTTTTTTAAAACCTCGCGAATATTTCATGTATGATCGTTCAATATATGTACTTAATTGTAAATTATTCGAAATCATAACTGAATGTGCCATTTGTTAGTACGTGATTACGAGTTGTTGAATGTGGCGCTTACATTCAATCTTCCATCGGTAAGCTGAAAATGAATAATGCATCATGCAATTTCGCTAATCGTTGTTTAACTTCCTCACCTAAGCAAGATGGCGGTTGATTGAGTGACTAAGCGTATGGGAACCATGGCGCTCCTAATTTTCTACCCCGGCGAAGCATAAAACCGGTCACTGCTAATGAGTGAGGCTTGGTCCCTGGAGTCAGTCCTCCAGCTCTAGCCTCTTCTCCAGCCGCCAGGAAGTCTCCGTGTTAGGTTCCTGGAACTCTGTGCGTTCTTAGCTGAATATTAATCAGCTTTTGATTTCTATGGAGTTGTGTTACGGTATATCGTATGATATTATGTACCTTACACTGTGTCGTCTCGGTCATATTTTCACTCCGAGCAGTGATAGATATACATGAGGTAAGATTATTCTCGGAGAGGCAAAGCCTATTTATTGTAAAACTGTGATATGATTTGTGATGTGTGAAAGAATTTCCTTCGCGTTATTTTTTCATCTATTGCTATCAATGCTAAAACATTTTTATTACCTTATACTAAACAAGAAAGATAAGTTTATTTCATTACTGAGCGAAACTAATAAAATGAAATCCAATTTCTTAGCTTTCACTTTCCATCATGTATCCGTCAACGTTTCGAGGTACACTACCCAATTATCAGGTCTCGTGTACAATTTTATCCATACATAAGTATGTTGTCACATTTTTTACTTTTACACTTCACATCAACGCATACTGGGTGTCCCAGACATAGTGTAAAAAAAAATTGGGTAATACTGCATGCTAAACGGAGTAGAATGGCGCAGAAACGAATTTCCTATCTGTTGAGGAGATAGAATTTTTGTTGTTTTTATTTTTAAAATCTTACTTTTTTCTGAAAAATTACAGTTTTCTCTACTTTGTTTTAGCGTAGAAACAAAAATGATGATATTTTCTTAATCAACATTAAATTTTCTAAAAGATGAGATGGGTCTAGTTATTTTAAATCCACTTTCAGTCGGACTTTTAACGCGCTAAACACAAAACATTTATTAAAACTTAAATTTTTAATAGTTTTTGAAAATTCCTCACTCCTCACTGGAGCACCCTAGAAGCTGTCAAATTTCCTAAAAACTGCCAAATTTAGTTAGCTTTTTAGTGGTGTAACCTATGATACAATTCACCTTTTGAGTCTAAATGAAGTTTTTCTGATAAAAAACACGCTAGAGAATGTCACTGCTGGAGCAATGAGGAAGCGCGCTACAGCCTGCATCCAAAGTAATGGATGCCGAACTTCACATGAGTTAGAGTTAGTTTTACTTTTTGAAGACTAGAAAGAACATGAACATGAATTCTAAATAATATAAAAAGGTTAATAATAATATAAAATTAAAATAAAAAAAAACTCCTTAGTTTAAATTAAAAAATACTTTTAATATGGTTGTACAATAATAATATTATTTTTTATCCTCAACATTTTTATGTATGATTTTTCAAATTTTAATAGAAGAGAAAAAATTAAGATTTTAAAAATAAAAACAAAAAAATTCTATCTCCTCAACAGATTGAGATAGGAAATTCGTTTTTGCGCCATTCTACCCCATTTAGTATTACCCAATTTTTTTTTACACTATGTCTGGGACACCCAGTATAATAGATAGGTATATTTAGAAATATTTATGAAAAATATCTCTAAATATTATCTCCATTTATCAAATCTTCAAAAAATTGGACAGGATTTAATTTAGCATTAAATTTAAGCTTCTATTGTTAATAAGTTTAAGAAAAAGTATTAAATATATGCATATATTCCAAAAAGTAATAAGCACTAGCAAAAGTGAATTTTTGTAATATTAAAAGTATGCTCATTTTTTGTGTGCACTTTGAGCAGGAAGGATTTTCGTCTAGGTATATTGGTTTTTTTTTTTTTTTTTTTTTTTTTTTTTTTTTTTTTTTTTTTTTTTTTTTTTTTTTTTTTTTTATGGAGGGTATCGGTATATTTTTAAAATAATATGGGTATTTCACCAACATCCGTCTCTCAAGATTATTCGAACAAAAAACAAAATATTTCTTAATACAACCTCAACCAGCCTAAATTAATGAAAAAACATTTATATTTAGTGGCCGGATAAGTGTGTACACACCAAAAAGTCGGTTGAGCTAGCGATCAAGGACGAACCCATTGAATAAAGATAACGTGAGTCATAAAGCGATTTCGTAACCTTGTTAGTTTCTATATATGAATAAACAGATGCATTTTGCTTCTTTATACCGATTTCGGCAAGTTTCTCTTTATAAATGTTTACAAAACGTTCTCAATAATTAAATATTAATCAGAACAACTTACAAAAACACCATTTAAAATAACTTAAAGTACTTCAAAACTGTAAGTAAAAGGACTTCAGAACTGCTCCGACGCTTCGTTCTGAAATATAATCCTTATACACTCATAATTATTAAAATTAGGTACTAAGTAATAATAAATTCCTTATATTAAATTAAAGCAGTGAATACATTTTTAAAAAAATATAAAGCACCAAACGATCAATAATAATAAATTATCGAAATGAAGCGGAAACTATGGCATTTGTATAAAAAATAGATATTAGCCATTTTATTTGGCCCATGGGAATAATTCGCATAGCATATTAATGTGATCCTATTCCTTAATCAGTGGCCTAACATCCTTGATATGAGAAAAAGTAAACAAGACCTATTTTACAGAATATAATTGGTACTTCGCTATTTGAACTAAATTTTAAAAAATCGAAGGCTTTAACTTATTAATATTCAAGTTTTTAATCTCCTCAATACCTAATTGTAGACTCAAATCTCCTTACAAAAATACACTTTGTCTAGTGCTTATTATTTTTTTAATGTAAATATTTAATACTTATAATTAAAATTATTAATAATCCAAACTTAAATTTAATGCTAAATTCTCCCTCCCCCCATCTTTTGTAGATTTCATATATGGAGATAAGATTTAGCGATATTTTTTATAGATATTTCGATCAAATATTAATCTTTTCAAAATTTGAAAATATCGAAGCTCGATTTATCAAAATATAAATAGTTATGAAAACTGTCAATACGGTAAATGGCCGGTCTGCAAGAATAGTGACCCAACTCAAACTGTCAAAACACCTTTTGCTGGTTGTAGAACTAATTCATTGTCACACTCTTCTTTCTCCTTTGTCTCTATTAGAACTGGAAAAAATGTTTTTAAATTTTAATCATTGACCTATTTTTATACCATAAAAAGTACGGACAAAGTAGATGATTGTAGAATATTCAGTAATGTAACGCCAGATAATCCTGGTGAAGATGGGTCAGGAGCCCGAAGCGTTGGAGAAAATAGATGACTAAAAAAAACATAAAATAGAAGGAACCCCTTATTTAAAAAAATGCTGATTATACTGAGTATAATTAATACAATTGTTTTGAAAAGAATGAGATAAACTTTTGCAAAGAAAAGTTATTTCATAAGTTTTCATTACAAATTGGAATTTTTATTTCTTTTTAGAAATAAATGAAGAAAGCATTATTTAAATTTTTTACAATAGAGGGATGAAGATCCCGTCCAGTTAGTTTGATGGAATTTAGATCATCTGCGGTTTTATTTGTATGTCGATTATTTTCGCTTGGAATTAAAATAAATAATGACTCGCGGTCTTAATCGTCCCATTCCCTTATTGAGCTATTTCATAAGGAAATAATTAAACGTTGGCAATTACAACTGTAATTATCGACTGAATGCTTTTCAATGCATAAGCATTATGCACTCGGCTGTGCAAGTCTAATAGGCAAATTCATCGGGACAACTGTAATAGAACGATAAATCTAAATAACTAAGGATCTCATTATATATATCCGATTGCTGGACGATTATTCAGTTTATGAAAGAGCATGAATTATTTTTAATACCTTCAGTTGTTATTTTGTATGACTCGAGGTCGATGAAATCAAGCGTTGCGTCAGTGGGAGTAAGAACTGCTCGTTAAGTGTGTAATCGCTGCTATTATTGAAATAGTTACAATCGGATTACCCTCTCTACCTATCTCTTAACTTTCGTATGTCGAAAACTGCATGTCGATAAGGCTTTGGCTGCGTTCCCGCTTGAGGATTGTCAATGTTTAATGACACGCTTTGAGAATAGTCACGGTGAGAATAATAATTAATTAATATAATTAATAATTTATTAATTTTTGCTAATGTATCGATTATAATTTAAATAATAATAGCATTAAATTTATAGCCTTCTCCTTATTATGTCAGGTAATCGGCTATAGCTGTATAAAAAAAGCATTATCTAGACTGCTTGCATTTTTACTATGTATGCAATTAGCTTTCGCCTCCTTTTTGGAAGAATTGCTTCAGTTTAATAGTTATTTTTTAAACCTATCTTTGTTAACGATGGTGTTGGCGAAGTTGTTCACTGGTATTGAAATATCACTTCATACATTTTTCTGGACCTTATATCATTATTATTATTATTATTTTTATATCAGACCTATATAATTTGAAAAACAAAAAACAACAATATTTTAAAGAAAATATTTATTTATATTTATATTTTGCGTCATTTGCGCAAAAATAAAAATAATCACAATTATAATTTAAGAAAAACATATTTATTAATTTAAATGTTTTCGTTTACTCTACTTTGAGGGTTATTGGAAATATGTATATCTTATATTCACATGTAATATTTATTCACTTTTGAATATGTCAGTAGTTTTTTTTTTTTTGTCTTGGTTTTTTACAATTTGTTCGTCACTTCTAAGGTCATTTCGCTTTCAAAGCAAATTTTCATTCAATGTGTCTTACTGTTATTGCTACAATGCTGACCTCGTATGTTGGAGGTTTCATACCTTATAACAAATTTGCATATGAGAATTAATCTTATTAGGTATATGATCAAATCATATCATCGAAAAAAATGGCACGTTTTTATGTGAGCAGTATTAAGTTTTGTTTGAAAAAAAAAATTATGTTTCTTAAATCTTCATAAAATAGTTTCTTTAAATTCTTTAGGAATTCTTTCATAAAATATTTAGCCAAATTAGATGTAACAACTTTGAATTTGTTTTATTGACGTATGAATATCAGTTTGATTGAAATTTTTAAAATTAATAAGATGCTAGAGTGTACTTACTTAATAGGATAAAGCCTATTTTTAAAGCAAAATCAATTTTTTGGTAATTCAATTCATTTTTATTGGAGTTAATAAATTACTACGTGATTTGGCTGCTACGTGATCAAGACTAACTCTTTATTAATTATAGGTATATTTATATATACGAGGGGTGATCAAAAAGTTCCAGGACTGTTGAGATTGCGCGGCAATGGAGTGTCATAGAGCAGTGCGGTTGGCAGCATTGTTTAGCGTGACTCTTCCTGAGCTCAGCTGTTAATTCAGTTTGTTGATAACCTTCTTCATTGCAAAGTTACTGCTGTTTTCGTAAAAAAAAGTTTTTTGTGTTCGGCGATTTTGTGAAATGAATGTAAAGGAAGAGCATCGCGTTTGCGTTGAAACTTGAACTCTGTGTTCTTTCTGCTGCTCAGTCAACAGTCTCGGAACAAACTTTGCAGCCACCCTTCTCATCTGCAAATTTTCTGTTAAAATCTGTTGACACGAACCAAATGAAATGTTCAATTCTTCAGCCATCTCACGAATGGTTAGTCGACGATTAGAACGCACGAGACTGTTCAATCTTGCAACATGATCGTCGTCAGTCGAAGTTGATGGGCGCCCTGAACGAGAATCATCTTCACACGATGTCCGGCCTTCCTTGAACCTTTTGTACCACTCATGACACCTTGACCGACTCAGACATTCATCACCGAAAGCCACTTGCAACATTTGAAAAGTTTCAGTAAACATTTTACCCAACTTCACACAAAACTTTACGCAAACGCGTTGCTCTTCCTTTACATTCATTTCACAAAATCGCCGAACACAAAAAACTTTTTTTTACGAAAACAGCAGTAACTTTGCAATGAAGAAGGTTATCAACAAACTGAATAAACAGCTGAGCTCAGGAAGAGTCACGCTAAACAATGCTGCCAACCGCACTGCTCTATGACACTCCATTGCCGCGCAATCTCAACAGTCCTGGAACTTTTTGATCACCCCTCGTAAATATTTTAACAGAATTTTTAATAATTGAACGAAGTCCTTCAGATGATTGCCTTTTTTTCTTTTGAAATGTGCGGATGAATAAAATATCTCATATTAAAAAAAAAAAATTCTCTTGAGTCCAGTTTCTATGATGATTACAATTTATTTTATGACTTGTATGGAGATATACAAAGAAAATCCTTAAAAAAAAGAAAAGAAAGTTTCATTCACTCTTGGCATTAAAAAATGTGATATTTATTCTTGTAATTCTGCTAATTTTTAATTATTAATATTGTAAATGTAATTGATGTAAATGAACCGAGTTGGTGACCGCTAACGACCGCTCTATTTCAAAAATATTTGTTTTTCTATTTACTCACCCAATATTCACACGACTTAGACTTTGGATATTGCAAATAAGAATTAAATAATTAATTATTTTTAAAATTCATTATTAAAGTCGCTGTTAGAATTTCCCTCATAGCATATTATTCTATTACCTGAGAAATTCCGCCACTGTGGTTAATTTCCTCCTTTTAGATTTTTTTCTTCTTTCATTAAATGTCTTTTATAATTACTCTTTTCTTTTTTTTTTTTTTTTTTTTTTTTTTTGTGGTTTAAAGGAATGAAAGGTTTTACAAACTAATTGGGCTCCGGGCGGAAAGAGCTTTTAACTTCAAATAATTAGTGTTCCATTATTTTATGTAGATGATTCAGACTTATAACTACAAAAGCCTGCTTTATACTGAAATAGAAGTGAACAGATTTTTTCCTCTTAATCATAAAAAAAAAAAAATATGATTATTTCAATCTATGGCAATCCATGATTACATTTAATCATCTTTCGGGCTTACCACTGAATGATCAGTACTTTTATTGATTCTTGAATTTCATTTATTTTGGACCGGGTATTGAATTAGTATTGAAAAATGCTACATGCTCACAAATTAAATTTAAAAAAAAAGTATTTACTATTGCACTATGAGGTTTATTATTACACTTCCTTCATTTCGCTTATTTTCTTTAACAGTTTTCTCAGATCTTCATCCACGCAAGGAGTCCAAAAAAAAAAAAAAAAGAAAACGAAAATCGTCTGTTAAGAGAATGTCTGATTTCTCAAAAAACAGATTTACTTGTAGTATGCAGACATCAATAATCACCTATTACAAACTCTCGAAATATTTACCATATTTCTTTGATGCGCTGTCATAGGGGCTTAAGTCAAAATTTTGAATTTTTCAGGAGAACAACATCAAAGTTCAAAACATTATGTAAAATCTAATTATTTATATTATTTGTAATTGTTATTTTCATAAAAAAATATAGTTTGTCTTAAGACCTTAATACCAACCGGTAGCTCTGATTTCGTGCTATAATATTACAACATAATCTCCAAATGCTCAATTAGTGACTTAAGCCCTTATTACCGCGCATCAAAGATATATAACTATGGACAAAAATAATCTTAATGAAAATATAATGTTTGTCTTGGTATAACAAAAAAAAAATAAAAATAATAATGGACCGTGAGATCAAGAAACCGTGTTGTGGCACGCCCCAGCCACAATAAATCAAATAATTAAGTAACCTGTAATGTACGTATCTGTATCTAAGTAAATTAAGTCTCGCTAAAATTGTCTGAATCGTCAAATGGTGAGTGGTCTCTTGAAATATGTCTCATATTTCAAATCTTATGGAACATCAAATGTCCCAGAATTATAATTTTCTATTAGGACCAAGGAACGCTGAGAAATAATAATAAGTTAAATATCTGGTGTTTGTCATTGCTCATACTCACTGTAGTGTAAGGACTATATATGTAGAAAATAGAGTGATATGACTATATCCAATTGTTGAGAGAATAAAGAGAAGATGTCAGTGTCTGGATGGGCCGTTACCCTAGGCGTGGTATAGTCCTACAAGACGTGATCTGGGTCGACCGAACGTCTGCCTTCTTAAAGCCTCTATTCATTCCTCCATTTCGCAGCTTTTCTGCGCTCGGGCTCCCTTTGTCGGCAAAATTAAAAAGTTATTGTTCTTGGCTGGTTTCCGTTAGGTTCGTGCCGTTAGGGTACACCTTGTCTCTTAAATTTCCTTTAAAAAAACTGACGTATAATATCTTTAAAAAAAATAATTCATTTTTGATATTTATTAAAAAAAAATCTTAAAAGATCGACTTGAATTCTGAAAAGCATTAATGTTATGCAAGGTGTACCACCTAGGAATTAGAAAACTTATTTATATCAAGAGTGTCAAAATAGTTGGTAATGACCATTGTCCGATTGCATATGGAATTAAATAGTGTAAAATTTAGGACTTGTTTCTGGCTTATGTGTGTGTGTGTGTGTGTGTGTGTGTGTGTGTGTGTGTGTGTGTGTGTGTGTGTGTGTGTGTGTGTGTGTGTGTGTGTGTGTGTGTGTGTGTGTGTGTGTGTGTGTGCGTGGGTGGGTGCGTGCGTGCGTGCGTGCGTGCGTGCGTGCGTGCGTGCGTGCGTGCGTGCGTGCGTGCGTGCGTGCGTGCGTGCGTGGGTGGGTGTGTGTGTGTGTGTGTTTGTGTGTGTGTGTGTGTGTGTGTGTGTGTGTGTGTGTGTGTGCGTGCGTGCGTGCGTGCGTGCGTGCGTGCGTGCGTGCGTGCGTGCGTGCGTGCGTGCGTGCGTGCGTGCGTGCGTGCGTGCGTGCGTGCGTGCGTGCGTGCGTGCGTGGGTGCGTGCGTGCGTGCGTGCGTGCGTGCGTGCGTGCGTGCGTGCGTGCGTGCGTGCGTGCGTGCGTGCGTGCGTGCGTGCGTGCGTGCGTGCGTGCGTGCGTGCGTGCGTGCGTGCGTGCGTGCGTGCGTGCGTGCGTGTGTGTGTGTATAGGGGGAGGTGGGGCACAATGAAACACAAAAGTTTCTTTTACCCATAGCATCCCACCTGAGTTTTTATATTCAATTTTGTCTTTTTTCCATGTTACCTTAGGACCTAATCTAAATAAGAAGTGCTTTAAAAATTATCTTATGCACAATGTGTGTCCGGGAGCAGCTATTTTCCAAAAAAAAAATTGTGTCATTGTGCCCCATGCCCGGGATACAATATAACAGCCGAAAAAATAACACCATTAACAAATAATTAACAAAAACACTTTATTTTTTCGTTTTTCTGCTTTAGGATAGCCACGAAATTCTTCAGGAAAGCGGAATGTTTGGCTTGGTTGTCATTTGTCATAAATTAATCCATTTTTTTTTCCTGGTGTTCCTTCCAGCATTAATCTGTGAAAAAATGAAAGAAAAAAAAAACGACTGCTTATTGCACAATGAAAAATACAAGTGGCACGATGAAACACTGGTGGGACTCCCTGAAACGTTTCATTGTGCCCGAACGCCCCTGTTTCAAGGAACCCGATACTAGCCATTTTGATGTCTTTAACTTCCTACGATGAAAGTGAAGAGGTAGGAAAGCCAAAGTCAGGCAAAATCTTAAGAGATACATGCATAATGAAAAAGTTGTAAGAGCAGGTTGAATAAAATAATTACTCATACCAAGAGACGAAAATCGGTTCGACTAAAAATTTTAGTTTTGCCACACAAAACCGCACTTCAGCACGTGGAGTTTGTCATGAAACAAGTCAAAAGGGGACAATATGCTGACTTAGGAGTCACCCCTGCTCGCTGTCTGAATTTGGTTGCACTAGACCTTTTGTTTCGCCCAGTGCACCGACTGTTTCACTGTGCTCCGTGTTTCATTGTGCCCCCCCCCCTTTTTTTTTTCAAGGTGTTTGTATTCATTTTTATGGAAACAAAAATAATGTCTGTAAAATCTTAAAAAAATGTATGTGTTAATTTTGAGCTTATTTTCAATCATTCATCACTCAAATTACTCATTGACTTAAGTCAGCATGCTGTTTAATATTCTAGATAAGTAGACTCCAACTCCAATGCTAATAAACAAATGAAGGCTGATTGCAATTCCATCCCGCTTCAAGTCTTGTCTAGCACAATCCAAGCAATGTCGAAAGCTTCCTGTTTGTTCCCTTCTTTTACTGAATAGAGAGCTTCCAACTAAATAGAGAGCTGAGGTCATAAGTATTTTGGGCTTTTCTATATGGTCAACTGTAAAAGTTAATTAATTCATTATTTGAATGGATCCGCCGAAAAACGTTCTAAGTGACAAATATGCAATATTGAGTAATCATTGAAATAAAATCATAGTCTGAAGTTATTGTTAGTTCTGTAGGTGAATTTTTTTTCTCATGTGATTTTTTATGTATACATGTAAAATTACATAATGGAGTACCAGATCATACTATGACGTACTATTATACATTTTAATACATTCACCCAAAAGTGCCACTTCGGCAATTTTGTCGCTTAAAACGTTTTTCGGCGGATCCATTCATTTAGGAACGGGAGGGGAACTGACCATATGAAATAAGGGGATCTTTATATGAAATTCTGTATACACCGTTCTTGGTTGAACTTGATACTTTAAAATTACCCTTTAAGATACTTACAATCTTGGAATAAGATTGTTATCCTCATGTTTAAATTTTCTCGACATCATTTTGGCACTTATATAACCATATATTATGCAAAGCGAATAAAGGACTCATCTGTTCATTCAATAGATAAGTAGACCTTGATAGTAGAGATACTATCTAGTGTATAACATATTTATGCGACTAATGTGAACTGACTTGATTATTAATTAATCAACTGTTACGGTAGAAACTCAACTTGCTAATCCGACATCATCTATTCCGACTCTCGGGGTAGTCCGACAATGCCGTCACTCCCACTGAGTACTAAATATTCCTAGAACACCGAAAACCTCTTTAATTATATTTCCGATAGCAATCCTTTTGGTTTTCTTTCGACGTGGACAGGTGAAGTTACCTTACATTTTATATATTTTAAACTCCAGTCTTTTGAAAAAATATTGTACTCAAAATTGAAAAACCGGTCAGGCAATGAAAAACATTTCTGTCCGTGAGAAATGTGAGTTTTTTATATTAAAATTGTATGTAGGTAGGTAAATTTGGATGATTGCACTTCTGAAGAGTAGCTCATGAACGTGTTCTGTTTTTAGAGGTTAAGTTACTGTGATATTATCTAACTCCCATCGCGTCTTCAGTGATAAAACCCCAGAACAGTCTCTGCGTATTAATTATTAATTTTAATTTTGGGGAAAACCTCTAGAAAATTGCACAAAAAATAGCATTCGGAGGCTGGCGATTTAGAAGAAAAAATGGAATCTTAATACTATAAAATAAATTACACTGTCTTTTTTGTGCATGAAAAATGTACGTTTTGTAATTAATGCACTTATTCTATATGGTGGAAAAAAAAAAAAAAAAAAATAGCCGAATGTCTCTCGTTAATCCGACCTTTTTGACGTTTCAACCTAATACATAAGGTCTCACAATTATTCTAATCATTATCATCAATGAGAATCATTCAAATTTGTCGCAGAACAGCTTAACTTTTAGAAAATTAATTTCTCGATTTATGTTTGTTGATTAAAGTCGAATTATTCAATGACAATTTGTTAAAACAATAGTTAAAACTCCATGCAATGTTGGTAGTTCTTTCTTATTACTTTCACTTACCTATATATGAAATATATAGTAAGTGGAAGTATTGCGATCGTGAAAATTTTCGACTTCCGGTTTTCAACGGAAAAACACGTTTTGGGACCCCCTGAGTCGAAATAACCAAGTCCCGCGAAATGGTCTGTGTGTGTGTCTGTGTGTTTGTGTGTGTGTGTGTGTGTGTGTATGTGAACAGACTAGCTCAAAAACTATAAACCGTGGGAACCTGAAATTGGGTATTTAGTGTAGGTATATGCCTGCGATGTGACAGCAAAAATTTCATCAAAATTGCTCAAAGGGAGGGGGTACTTTATTTAATAACTTTTTACGTTTTTTTCGATTTTCTCAAAAACGGCTCTAACGATTTTGATTAAACTGAGTATTTGATCGATTTATATGCCCGAAATATGACTGTAAAAATTTCATCAAAATTGATTAACCGGAGGGGGGACTTTACTTAATAAATTTTGTATCATTTTCACGTGTTTTTTTTATTTACTCAAAAACGGTTTTAACGATTTTCATCAAACTTGTTATTTGATGTATTTATATGCCCGAGATGTGACTGTAAAAATTTCATCAAAATTGATCTACGGGAGGGGGGACTTTACTTAATAAATTTTGTACCATTTTCACATGTTTTTTTTATTTACTCAAAAACGGTTTTAACAATTTTGATCAAACTTGGTATTTGATGTATTAATATGCCCGAGATATGACTGTAAAAATTTCATCAAAATTGATCTACGGGAGGGGGGACTTTACTTAATAAATTTTGTATCATTTTCACAGGTTTTTTTATTTACTCAAAAACGGCTTTAACGATTAACAAAAATAAGATATGAATGTAGAAAAATGTGTGACTTTGGGAAATGATTATTAGCAAAACACGTCAATTTCTAATCTAAGTAAGTTGGTAAGTGAAAGTTGTGTGTTGCGCGCACGCACCAGATTTTTTTAAAGTCCTTGTCGGTTTATTGGATTTCAACATTATCTTCAGACGGGAGATCTGAATGCAGCCTCAATTGGATTGAAGTGCATCGCGGCGAGCTGGAACAAATTGGTCAACTGGCGCCATTATGGCCCGAATATTAAATTAAATGACATTCTGTCGGCAATAGTATATATCCTAACGTATTCATGTCTGCGTTTGATCTATATTTTGAGCTCGCGCGATAAAATTAAAATAATTTTATTTTATTTTATTTTTGAAAGTAAAACCCAGGTTCGATGAATATGTGTTAAATGTGCGAAAAAAGAGAAGTTGCTAAATCAGAAGCATTGGATAATCTTAACGAAGCCAAATACAATATTTCTTACTTTCAAGCATTAAGAAAAGAAACTACTAAATTGCTCAAATCTAAAAAACTAGAGTATCCCAAAAATAATATAATAGCAATTGAAATTATAAATTATATTATATGGATAATCCATATTTATAATTATAAATTATAAAATATTTACGTTAATCCTGACTGGTCGAATCATTGAATGCGCTAAAGGGAATTTTCGGAAACTATCAATATGGTGTTAGACGTGACCGTATACCAAATATTCTCTCTTCGTTAAATCATACAAAAAAAATTATCGATTCGATTAACCGTTAAAACTTGTATAATATTCTTGTCGGGCAGGGAATACCCAAAAATGATAGTTAACTTAGTAAAAATGTGTATGACCGAACGTTCAATAAAGTTTGAATCAATAGTTATTCTCCTGAGAGGTTCGAGTTTTGCTCGGATTTGAAACAAGGCGACTCTCTATCACCTGTTTTATTCAATCTAGCACTGGAATATACCATTAGGGAAGGGTCTGAATCTGGAAGGAAATATATCCGTTCTCAGTTATGCCTATTATTTGGTTTTGCTTGGTGAGGACGCGGAAAATATAGAACTAAATACAAGAACGTTGATGAAAGCCGGTCGAGAACTCGGGATAAAAATAAATATGGATAATCCAAAATATATGGTTAGCCGTAGAAGTGGTGACGATTTTGCTGATATTGATTTAGAAGAGAATACGTTTGAATATCTAGGGACGATAGTATCTAGAAAAAACGAGATCGATGAGGAAATTAAGGCTAGATTAAAATCCGGTAATATTTGCTATTTTTCATTAGCAAAATCACGTAGCTCTCGCCTTCTGTATCGAAACAAAAATTAGAATTTACAAAACTTTTGTTTTTCTTCCGATCCTCTATGGATGCGAAACATTGAGGTCCAAGCAAAGGCTGAGGGTTTTTAATAATAAGATATTGCCTAGAATATTTGGGCGAAGAGGGACGAATCAACCGTAGAACATATATATACCGAAGGCATATAAAATTGCGATAATCGGTTCTGAGCTAATCCCTAAAAGATTAACAAGCACGATGCCGACTGGGAAACCTCCGAGGGATAGGCCGAGATAGAGGTGGGAGGATCGCGTGAAGGGAGATCTGTTGAAGTTGGGTCTGGATAGGGTTGCTTAGAGAGCGAGTTGAGGTGTCGCCATCCAACCGTCTGCTTCGTTAAGCCTTCATTATTACAATTATGATTATTATTATTTATTTTCTGTTTATCCTAAACCTGATATAGACGGGATAAAGGATCTGAAATAAGTCAACGAATTGCCTGGGAAACCGTTGCAATGAATTGCTTCGGGGAAGTAGATGCTTCCTGCTTGTACACTATTGCCCGGATACTGCATTAGTGGAAATTCGTGAAATCCAAACTGTGACACAATGGTTGGGAATGGATTTGTGACAGGGCTCCATTGTGTTGCGGAATCATGACCTCATTGCTAACTACACACCTTGCTAGGCTTTAATTTGTATTGTAACAATAGCCCAAATATACTGAGGTTGTATAGTAATGTTTATAACCTTATCATTAAAAATTCTAGAGATGCCGTACTAGAGTTTATAGTTTAATTGTTTTTCAATCTTTATGTGTAATTATTGTAATGCATAATGTTTTGTTTTCAAAGTATAGTTTTTATTAAAAACAATAAATAAATAAAACATAAGGCTTGTTTTCAGTATTGTCATGCTCTGATTTTAAAACCAAAAAACCAATAAATATCAGGAAAACGATAATGAATTCTGGTGGGATACTTTTTCTGTCAGAAAGTTATTATATATATTAAAATTTAATTTAATAAGTTAATGTTCTAATCTGCTCATGTAGCTACATCAGAAATGGTTGTAATATTTAAATATTTTGTAATAATATTAGAGTAAGTCTATCTATCCTTCCGAAACCACCTAATTTCAAATATGAACGGAAATTTCGTATTTTTTACTATAGGGCCATTGAAAAATTCTGATTCTGATTGGGATTTCCCATTAAACATATTTTTAACAAATGATATTTGATATCATTATACATCATATAGCTAAAAACTTAAGACATTGATTGACCTATTAATCAGCATTTATATAATTTTTTATATATATTCATAAGCTGAATGTGTGAATATCTATTTATCAAAACTATATGATATCGCTAGACGTGGCCCAGACTTTTGCATCTTAACTAGGCTTTATCCCAGGTTAATTCTTGACCTTTTTCTCCATCCTTCCGTGGAGGAAACAATGCGGCTTCTTTGTATGTTATCTTTTTGACAAGACAATGCAATGGTCCCCCATCAAGGAACTGATCTTGGCAATCTCAGATACAACAAGATGTGCAGACGGCTAACTTCAACTTTATTTATTGTTGGGGGGGGGGGGGGGTCATTGACATACATACACCCTTCAGAATCCTTATCAATTTTATTTATTTAATTTTTTTTTATAAATTATTTTATTTTCATTTTATCATATAGAAAAAATTAATAAATCATTAAATTGTACTTTACATCTCTCATAATAATAATCTTATAATATTATTTATTTATTTGGTTGTAATAAACCTTATTTCTCATTAAACCCCTCTATATTTTTCCGCGATATTTTGAAATAGTTTACGATAAAAATATTGTATTTTTCTCATATAACTAGTCTTTCCTATTATAATTGCTGTGTTTTCAAGTTTACTTCTATATATTTTTACTTTCACTTACCTATATATGAAATGTATAGTAAGGGGAAGTATGTATAGTATTGCGATCGTGAAAAATTTCGACTTCCGGTTTTCAACGGAAACACACGTTTTGAAGTCCCCTTAGTCGAAATAACCAAGTTCCGCGAAATGGTCTGTGGGTGCGTGGGTGCGTGCGTGCGTGCGTGTGTGTGTGTGTGTGTGTGTGTGTGTGTGTGTGTGTGTGTGTGTGTGTGTGTGTGTGTGTGAACAGACTAGCTCAAAAACTATAAACCGTGCGAACCTGAAATTGTGTATTTAGTGTATGTATATGCCCGCGATGTGACAGCAAAAATTTCATCAAAATTGGTCAAAGGGAGGGGATACTTTATTTAATAACATTTTACGGTTTTTTTTTTTTTTTCGATATTCTCAAAAACGGCTCTAACGATTTTGATTAAACTGAGTATTTTATGTATGTATATGACCGAGATATGACTGTAGAAATTTCATCAAAATTGATCAACCGGAGGGAGGACTTAATAAATTTTATATCATTTTCACGTGGTTTTTTTATTTACTCAAAACGGCTTTAACCATTTTGATCAAACTTGGCATTTCATGTATGTATATGCCAGAAATGTGATACCCAACATTTCATCATAATTGGTCAAACGGAGGGGGCACTTTATTTCATAACTTTTTTCCCAATTTTTACCTTTTTTCGATTATCTCAAAAACCGCTTTAACGATTTTAATCAAATTCGTCGGGTTTAATGAAAATTAGGTGTTCTTTAATATCAGGTAAGCTTTATCATTATTAAAATGTTCTGAGGGGGCTTAAATGGGGAAGGGGCCTTTTTTGTTTTCCTATAATGTACCTTTGTATTTGTTTATATGGAGAAATTATCTGTCTTTCGTTTCGCCTAAAAATAAGAAATGGCTAAATATGAGATATGATAAAAATCAAGTAAACATATAGAGGAGAAAAAAAGAAAAATATTCAGTCAACTCATAAAACACGTTGAGCCCACGCATGCGGAGTACGCCTTTAATGACAGACCATTGTTCTTATTTAAAGCCGATCTGTTCATTTAATGGAAATTATTTGTTTCATGGTAAATGAAGTTTTCATCAACTACATAGAGAATTATAGAATCAGACGACTTGGAGTATTATGCTTGCATTGCCGAATTACCACAAGTAAAAACTTTTATTTAGTATTAAAAAAATTAGTGTTTTTTAGAGAACAAATAAAAACAAAAATAAGAAATGAATGTGGAAAAATGTGTCTTTGAGGCAATTAACAAAACACATAAATTTCTAATTTAAGTAAGTTGGTAAGTGAAAGTTGTGTGTTGAGCGCACGCATCCGATTTTTTAATATATTATCGTTATACTCGGAAATTCTAAATGAAGTCTATTTCATCTTCAGATCTATCTACTTTTGTATTGCATAAACTCCACTATTTCAGGGTGATGAAATTTGACTATTATAGATTTGCTAGACGAAAGTTTACAATCATTGAGAGCCTTAATCTAAAACCACGCTAATTAGTCCTTTCCTATCAAGGAAACCGGTTTCCATTAATAACCATCTTCAAAGTTTTACAGCTGGCGATTTAATGTATACAGTTTGATGCACTATATGTTGATATTTGCCTTCGATGATTCTTTTCTGCATAATTTTCCATTATAATTGTAAAAAATAAAATATATAATACAGAACTTAGAATTTTATTAATAACGATTCTTAATAGATACAATTGAAAAGTACATCTATTTATGCAATATCTACTTCTTAGCTTATTTTTTTAAACATTCATTTTTAAAAATTAAACAAACACGACTGAAATAATTTTTGCTAACGTTATGTTCTCTATAAAAAAAATAAAGAAACATAAATACAAGCCACAAAAGAGGGTGGCGTGCTTGAAATGTAGTCAATCAATATTCAATTTTTAATATCTTTAAACATAAGCAATTTACTTGTCCCGTCACTCTATAGAAGTTATTATATTCCACAATGACAACTTTCCCCACCGTTTTTCTCTTCAAACTTTTCCTTTTTCCATTTAAAGATTTCACAGCTTTCCCAGGGACATTTCGCTTGTCATATCTATCCTAAATAATATTATGTATGCTGAATCATTCATAAAATTATTATTAAGTTTAATAGCTAACCTGTTATTTATGAAAAATAAAGAATAATATTGTTGGGCATATAAAATACTTGAATAGATTAATTTACTTGAAATAATTTCAGTAAATCTATGGTGATATTATGTAATACATAAATAGTTAAAACACCAAAGAGCTATAAATCAAAATATATATAATATAGAACATAAACATTATATAGAATATGGTATATTAAATACCATATTAATGTAATTCCAACGTTAAAATATGCTGGCATTAATTCTTCCGGATCATCGACGTCTTACTGAATCTTTTTTTTTTTTTTTTTTACTAAACCTGTTTTTATAAATCTTGCATTGTAATTTCAAGTCATGAGGATAAAATACGAACCGGATCATCAAAGAGAAAGTTAGTTTAGCAGGCGTGGTGTGATTCTTCGGACGTAGCTTTCCCTCTTGTGTGTCCGACACGACATCCGAGTTTACTCCTGGTCAATTATAAACGTATTTCGTAATAGTTTACAATACTCTTTAACGGTGTTCAAAATATTTAAGCCTGTTAGTTTTTTAATCCTGGGATACAATATAACCCTTAATAACTATATATTTTTTTAAAAACTTTAGTACCTAATAGATTTCTGAATAAAATGTAAGTTCGTTTTTGCTGGTACAATCAGCTTCGTCGGATTCTGGAAAGGCATTGGAGACTAAAATTCGAAAACTAATTTTTCACGAACTGTAAATCTATCGATTCCCATTCATGATATACCTACTTATTTATAAAAAACGGTAAGAAAAAAAAGAAACTCGACTATTGATAATAGATCGTGAATTACTGAAGATTTTCAAGTTTTGTAACTGTTACAATAATCTATACTTCATAGAGAATAATAAACAAAAATAAGTAAATAACTGACCATAAAGCTATTTTATGTGAATTTTCTAAACTTTATTTACATAATTATCAAAACACGTCGGTTTCTACTCCAAGTAGGTTGGTAATTTAGGGTTGTGTTACGCGCACCACAACAGATTCTTTAATGTAAGTACCTTGTTCTGAAGAACTCTTACTCTCTTAAGAGTTACAACTCTATCGGGTTCAAGTTTCATGATTATTAAACAATGTGAGCAAGGTACTATCTTACGGCTCGCTCTATCAATGTGCCAAGCAGCGTATTAATGTACGTTCACGTGTTGAAAACATTTAACACGAGGAACGTTGCTGCATCGGGCAGTGACAGGTGTCGGTGATCGTCTATCGGTTGGCCCAGCTGGCCTCAGCATTTGTCAGTGTCATTGCCAGCTTTGGTTGCCAACTAATAGGTGTCCTGTTTTAATCCTGTTATAATTATTTTGATTTTTTTTTTTTTTTTTGGTTTTATATTACACTAGCTAGGATGCCCGGCTTCGCTCCGGTAGTTGTGTGGTATTTTAATACCAGAAAAACTTTAAAATTAAAGGAAACAGGGAACAAAATGAGCACCTTCTTGAAAATTCCGTTTTAAATTGGTATCAATATTGTGCAGGCTTGAGATCAAAGAGCAGAGTCCGCCCAAAGAAGGAACCCTGTATAATTTACAGGGGGTTGAAAATGGTAAATGAGCAATTAATTTTGCTGCAACTTTTATGCATCGTTTTTGATGGTTTCGGTGATTCTGAATCCTATAAGCCCATTCCAAGTAGTCAGCAGATAATAAGTTATTGATTATAGTTAAAATATCTGGTATCTCAGTTAAAAAAATTATATTTCGAGTAAAACTTAAGCACCGGCTACTATGATGGTCCTATTTGATCCAGAAATATAGAAACTACCGAAGATTCATAGAAACTTTTTTTTAAGACCTTTCTTCCATTTCAATCTCCTTAAGATACCCCCCCCCCCCGTAATTTGAACGGTTTCTGCATATCTCGAATCTTACTACTATTACAAAGTGAAAACCAAAATTTCTTGAAGGCACAATTTCTTGTGATGTGAGGGATGATAAAATCTTGAATGCTGTTATGGTAGTTAGTTGTTTTGTCAACTGGAATGCTCATCATTCATAAATACAATAAGAACACTTCAAACTTTTTATTTTCGATTTATATTCAGTCAATTAATCTCTTGTTTTATGTCTGATTTTATTCGCTCACTGTAATACTAAGAAATGTTCACTCATATTGCATTAAATTTAATTAAGTATATATTATATATAGATTAAATGTAATGTGCTGATCATATATTAGCCTGCTTATGAGAAAACTAATTTTTTAAGGAATCCAGTTGTTTTTTTAATTGATTGCAGAGATGTAAAATCATTATTTTATTTTGAAAGCAAAGGAGAAACTAATTATTTTCGCTTAATTTTTTAGTAATTTAAAATGAACAGCTGAACAAATATATAACCTCTACAATTTGAACTGGATGAATGAACAATAAACGTTAAGTGAAACGAACCCTAGCGCTTCCTGGTAGTCTGGAGCTTGAACTAAATTTTTCATTCATAAACTCGTATCTCAATCTCAGAGACGCTAATAAAATGGTGCGAGAGGCATAAAATTCCAGTCTTTTTCTCTTCAATTTTACACTCTTAAGAGAAAAACGGAAACCTTCTTTTCCGTTAGGAGTCATATGGCTAAACGACGACATAACTTCCTTAATCCTACGTGGAGTCGTTTTTGAGCCTTTTCGGCACGCACATTGTACACTTTGCTTTATAATATATATTGATTACTTGAGAATGTTTTTATTTCAACTCATAAAGATTTATACGAGTACCTATGTTATTACAAGAGGAAATCAAAGTAATAAGGAAAATGCTTGTTTTAATTCTTATTAGGCCATTTATTTATGAAGATTCCCACGTTCCCAATATAAGAAGGTTCCTTACAGACAGCTCCTTACTAATTATGTGAAATCAGTTTTCTATCTGTTAACAAAATTTTCGATTTATAATTTATGCTTTCCTTTGTTAAAATAGCGATAGTCCACCTTAGCTTAGCGCTAGCGTAGATGTTAATACACTCTGGCTTAATAGTGGATTTAGAAATCAATCCAACGGATTCTTCTGTTTATATATGGTTGGCTTAACAATTTTAAATGTAAAAGGTTATTTTATAATATTTTTATGAGAAACTTTATAATTCTTTCGTCCCAGTGAATTTGTTCAAGTCGGATTTTGTCCAAAATGGGTTAAATTTCTGAAAAGAAACCTGGAGGAGGTTTCTTCATAGTAGATAAGTTTATAAGTCAGGCGTTCATTTGGAATGTATTTATTATAATTTGAGTTATATCTGTTTTAATTAGTGAATGAACAATTACTCAGCTCTAATATCTCATTACTGATAAGATCTATTCAGTTGGTGTAATGACTGTAATTAGCAACCTAGATTTTGTTATTTTTTTACCATTTTATATTTGTTATAAAATACAATTTAAAAATACTATATTGTATTTTTACCATGTTGGAAATTTCAACGCTTTATAATAAATACTTGATTTGCTATCAATAACGTTTACGCACAAAAAGTCGTGCTCTGAAAAGTAAGGAAATTTGACTTTAACCCCTTATTCACTTTGGCAACAATAAGTAACAATCACAACTGTAAGTATCAACTTACGAACAGCTTATACAAACGTTCTGAAATAATCCTTTATGGACGGCTTCCGTTCAAATTTGAATCTTCGTGAAGTGTATTCCTGAAAAATATTGAAAATAAGACCTAGCAAAATATTGTAATATGGGAGAACTCTACTGTTGAGGGATTGTTGATCTTCCCTCAACTTATGCTGATTCTCGTTTACATCCAAATTATTGTTCTTCATAACAAATTATTCTCTAAAATTTCAATAAATACTGAACATTTGGGTTCAATAGATATGCTAACGTATAATGAAGTTGCCGTCCAGGTGTACGAAATTGAGGTCCCAAGAAATCCTCTCTGACCACCAAACCCTGCATTATGCATCAGGGTCTCTACCGACCTGAAGGTAACGAATACGTCAGACCTCATGTCTTTTAAAAAGCCAAGGACGGGGATTTAGGCATAAATTTTTATTTTATTCCTTTTTGAGCTGGCAGCTCTTGACCTTTACAGTTTTGGTAAACTTCTAACAAAAGTGGTTATCATGTCCTTATGAACACACTCGTCGTCCCATAATATCTGGGTGTTCGGGTTTCCGAATGGTCAGTCATGCAGGGAAGTGTGGATATTCTTCTTAAGTTTATTGGATTTAAAAAAAAAAAATGTATTGAAATTAGCTCTAATGAAAGAGAGTGAATTTAAAGTAAAAAAGTAGTAACAATTTTTTTCAGAATAGATAATAATTCTCCTCTTTTAATTTTTAACGTTTTTGAAAGGAGGGTGCGAATTATAAAATACTATTGGGGTTTTATGCGAATAATGAATGCACGGAATATTGGTCAAGACCTAACAATAAGATTAAATAAACAGATATATAAAATGGGCTAATATTTCATCCAGTAAACAAACAAAAATGAGCGAACTTCAATCTACAATTTTTTTTTTCCCTGATTTTTCTGAAGAATGTATATATTTATTTTTTGGCACTGAAGCAGAAGACAATTCGAAGTCGAAGAATTTGAAAATTATTAAGGAAGATTTCGTTTGTTTGTTAGACAACTTCAATTAATTGAATTTTAACGATATTTATTAATTAATAACGACTGTATTATTTCTGTGACTGCAGCATAAAGAGTGTTAAGTCCATACCAAAAAATTGTTTTTTAATTTATTTGAGCATTACTTTGCAAATTTATAACACTTTGTAGACGACACCTTGATGAATATATTTAAACAACAAGGAAGCTGCTTATCGTGTAAAGCATAAGATGTAAAATGAACTATTAAATGTGTGAAAAATCTGTAAATAAACGAATTAAAACATAATTTTTTAATATGGACTTTACTCCCTTTAAGCTGTAGCCACTTACTATAATAACAATATTGATGTAGTAATTCTTAAAGATTTTTTTTCTTTTGTTGCCCATATCGTTGCTAACCTGAAAACTATCCGATGTGAAACGTTTCGGGAGATTAAAAAAAACTTAATGATTTACCCAACAACAGTCTGTTTGGAAAAGGATTTTTTTTTGTTCCATTTATCTATCGTGTCCTATGCAGTACTAAAGTATCGAATCTATTAAATAAAACTATTTCGATAGTTACTAGATTAGAAACGATTTGGCTTAAAAAAGAAAATAATATTTGTGTATATTATATATATATATATACATATATATAAAGATTACAAGAGTTGTCAAGAAACATGTTTCTTCAATCGGTGGAAGTTGCTTAACCAGCAAAGGACTTGGTAGTCAGTCACTTGAAAGTCCTTTTTTTACACTCCTTTATTCTTTTTTATCGTTTTATTTAGTTATTTTGTGAATAGCGGTGCGAGCAATCACTTCGCTGGCTTGTTCTGGCAGAACGCAATCAACGTGGTTGCCTGCGAGGTGCTGTATAAGGAACCGCCCTAGATTAGGATGTGGTAATGAAGTCCGTTCTCGTGGGGATGACAAGGCGTTTTCCTGCGAGGCTTAAGTTGTCTGCCGAACTCTCTTTCAGGATGAATTATTGCCATCATCTGTATTTTATAGTCGATTATCTTTAATGAAGATGGCGATTATAACGCGTCACGCCATATTGTAATATATATTAATACATTAATGATAATGTTAAATTTAAAATTTATGAATATTGATAACTTGATGGTTTACGAAAAATGCATTGAATGTAAAATTTGATGGTTTACGAAATAATGCATTGAATGTAAAATTTGATGGTTTACGAAATAATGCATTGAATGTAAAATTCGATTGTTTACGAAATAATGCATTGAATGTAAAATTTACCATTTTACATAATCTCGTTTGTCTTTTTTTAAACTACATAACTAACTAACTATACTTAGAAAATAGTTTTATAATAGTTAATTCAAAGCTTTAATTGTCTGAAATATCATTAAGTGAAAAACAATATGCAGTAATTAATTCATATTAATGTAAACCAGAATTAGTTGATAATATCAACAAACTCGCGTTTGTATTAATCTTATGTCATCAGCTTATTAAAAATAAAAGGGTAAAGTAGGTATCAGCAATCATACAAAGTACCCAAAATAGTATATTCTCTTATAAGGAAATAGAGGTTACGTTAATTCAAAACTCTTGGAAATCCATAATTATAGTAATAAAAAATTAATGGATATGTACCCTTATCTATTTCCTATACGTAAAGGCTGCAACACAGCTTCTAGCTGGGGTCACCTGTGGTATAGTGGTTAGCATGGCAACCTACAATACTAAAGGTCGCGGGTTCGCGCCCAGCGGTGGCCCTAGGATTTTTTAATGGGAGTAAAAAATCCTTAGCCAGGCTAAGTACCACGGATAGGACGTAAAAAGGAAGGTCCCGAGCCTCTACGATAGCAGGTACTCGTTAAAGATTCCTATCCTAATTATACCTGGATAGGCAAAATTTAGGACTACCACTGAAGCATCGTCCGATTAGCCTTAGTGGCATAAAGTGACGTTAAACAAACAAATAAACAAACAGCTTCTAGCAATATTTATGAACTAATTCGCCCCTGCCGATAATTCATATACTATACTAATCAATGACCTTATAAAGAAGACATTTTTTTTTCTGTAATCATTGAATAATGGTAACATTACTAAACTGAAATGAGTGAAGAAAGTTAAACATTTTGCAATAGAGTGAAGAAAGTGATTACTTTCTTCACAAGTGAAGAAGGTGAATTGCCTTCTTAATTAGTAATAAGTATAAATTAAAAAATAATTTGAAGTTGGAAATTAAATGCTTTTAATGTTTCTTAACATTGTAAGAATTTATTTTAACAAAATAAATTGAAATGTGAATGAATTATTGGTGGAAATAATCAATATATTTTAAAATTTAAATATAATAATAATTACTTTCCTTGTTTATAACCTGCACTTGTTTATAACACATAACCTTTCACAACCATGCTTATAACCTACCAACAACATACCATAATCTTCACAACATCCTAATTTGGTTCATATTCTGGTTAGATCTGATCATGTATTACACGATTACAGAAAAAAATTAATATTACACTCGTGAAAAAAGTAGAATTTACAACTCTCGTGAAATTACCACACTCGCTTCGCTCGTGTGGGTAAACGTTTCACTCGAGTTGTAAAATGATCTACTTTCGTCACTTGTATAATAAATAACTTTTGTCGCTTTGTAAACTGTAACATGAAAATAATCAAAAAAACTGTACCTTCGTATCTAATACTCCGAATTTCCTGATTATATTATATTTTATTATTATATAGTATATTATTTATATTGTAGATAATGCGGAGATCTTCCACTATTGCTTACACAATTATCTAATGTGATCTAGGATAAAACATGTTACGAAGCACCGCAAAGAAAAAAAAAAAGAAAATTATGTACAGGGTTTGGTTCAAAGATCTCTAAAGTTTTCATATATAAATTAATTACCTCATCACCCTCCTTCTTTTTAGAGGAAGTGGGGATAGTCGAGTTGATACTGGAGTGTCCTGTGATTTAGTTACATAATTTGGGAAAAAACAAAACAATATTCTTCCAGAATCACAGCTGACTTTTTTGTAGGCAGGTTTCTTGGTAGATTTTTTTTTTTCCGGGTATTTCGACCACCTGGGTCATTTTCGCCCTGCAATACAGAATTTAAAATATTACAATAAAAATAAAATTACAAATACTATACGAACACAATACAGATACAATGTGAACACGATACAAATACAATTTAGAAAAGTCAGTTATATTTTCTTAAAGATATTGTTCTGTTTAAGGAACAGTATTAAGTTTCGTAGAGTCGTTTTCGGTAAGAAATAAAATTTTAAAAGAGGTTAGCTTTTTATTTCTTTTACCGAGGGAGACGTGAAGGAAGTTGAGAAAAACATCTATACATTATGCAATACCTCCTAAAGAATCTGCTATTAGTTGACCAAAGTATCGAAAACGCCACATTTTAACCTCTAGCGTTTAAAAAATAATACCATTCCCTGGAATGAGACGTTACTGGATGAGAAAATAAATCAAGTGTTAGGCGTTCATCACGACACCACTCCGGATCTCTCCCAACTTGCCGCTCTTGCTTATCTACAAATCTCTGATTGCTATCTATTCCTAAACGATCAAGTGAAGCCAAAATTTAATTATTATTTTTTTTTTTTACATTGAAAAGAGCTTCGACATCTCCAAAAATGTAGTAAACATTTAGAAAGAAATATGGGCATGTTTGCCTATTTTAGTCAGATCTAAATAGCCTGTTACCTTATACTGTCAATATTTTATCAATGAAATTTCCAGAAAGTTTGTGGGTTGTTATTTAGATGCTCCATATCTACGGTTATTACTATATCGTAAACTATAGTTTGTCCCAACAAGCTAGCATGTGATGACAATATATAACTCGCTATTAATCCCGGCCCTCTATCTTGTTCTCCAAAATCCTTTATAGCCTGAAAGGCGAAAAAGGGAAGGACACCAGAAAGTTTAAACAATTGCCTAGGAGGAAATTTATTCCGTTCTATTTTATTTAATGTACATTATTTAAAATTAATCATGATAGGGCTGTTTCAACGAACAGTTCGGAACCGTTCTGAACTGCTTATTTGAAGCAAGCCTAATACTTATAGAGTACTTCGTTGTATTATTTTATTTTATTTCAATATTTGTGAAATTATCATCATTTAACTTCTGTGGCAGCCGTAAAAAATTACCCTAGATAAAATTTTGTTCGCGCGATTTATATCTTTATAACTACTAGAATTTATAAGTTATAGTAGAAGTATTATTACAATAATATTTTATAAAATATTATTTTGTACTTGGCACTGACCACTATCGCATCAGTGGTCAGTGCCATGTACGTAATACTATTTAAGTATAGAGTTTTATCCAATTAGGTATGATGAACGGAATAAATGATTCATTATGTTTTTTGTTTTCTTTTTTATTTATAACCAAATTGTTCATAGCAAGTTTTTTTTTTTTTTTTTTGTGTTTTATTTTGCTCAGAATTTAAATTTCAAATAACTAAAGAAGCATTGCAATATTTTATATAAATGAAAATAATTTTACTATCTATTACTATTAGGAAAAAATAAAAATAAAATAATAAAAGCTGAATAGCTCCTTTGTATCACCCATCATTGTGCGCTGAAAATGGGATCATGTGATTTTTTTTTTCTTCAATGAATATTCCTGATTCATAGTCCCTCCTTTGGGAGTGATGTATCGTTGTGGTGGGTGGGTCCTCTGGTCCATAAAAAAATATGATCTATGAGCAAGGTAACTCTTGTATACCTGTGTATATTGAGATTTATATCAGTGCGAACTGTGAACTGTATCAGGCAGGCTCTCTGTAAATTAGTGGTCTGATTGCGAATGGAATTATTGTCTCCATTCGTGTAGGTGTGTGAGTGTGAGTGTGTGTGTGCGTGCGTGCGTGCGTGCGTTGGTGTCTGCGCCTAAGGTTTATTTTTATAGGCTGTTAGAGACAATAAAACTAGTTAGTTGACTTTGATCAGTAATAATAAAATTAAAAAAAAAAGATGTATGTATTCCTCTAGTATATGTGATTAAAAATAACACTTGATTTTTCAATATATTTTTACTTTAGAATCTAATCCAGATAGTTATTTAATGGGCGATGGGAAATTGGTATAAGTAAACAAAAGGCAATGAAAAACAAATGTAATGAAAAAAGCGTATAACTGGGCTAGTCAATAAATAAATAAGTTAATCAGATCACATACAAATAATGACACATTTCTTCATTCTCATTTCCTTCAATAGTCAATAAGAAAATTTATATATATATATATATATATATATATATTTCATAATTATATATATATATATTCCATTATTAAGATTAGCCCGTGCTAAAATAAACGTCAAATAAATGATTAATGATATTTATTATTCAAGTTAATAAGATTATAATTAATTTTATTATAATCCCCAATAAATTGCTCCTTTGAATTAATTAATTGATCATATCATTGAAAAGATTCAAGCTTGAGATCGTAAATTTTCCTTTTGATAGAAAATTAATGCTCAGTGCTGACAGCGTTGTCTTCGAAGAATAACGCGAGATATTGTATGCCTGTACCTTCTCAGGCTTCAACAGGACTGATTTATAGTTTTATTTTACAAGAAAATATCGTTATAAATTAATGTTGCAACACATTGTTCTGTATAAGTTATTACTTATTATGTGTTTTCTGCTCTTGTCCCTGAATGTTTAGTGATCATGTAACCTGTGTAATGTTTAATTGTCAATTCGTTCATTGAACCATTATTATTAAAACTTAATTTAATATAAAGTTAAATTTATGTAAAACTTTATATTTATAGCTGCAAGGTAATATTCCCATCTTCAGGACATTTTCTAATTAGTTTCCATATTGACTTTCCAGGAAATTAAGAAGGCATCAATAATAAATAGGTGAATTCTAAACGATTATAATACCAAAAAATAAAATTTGGACGAACTCTATTGTAAGTACGTAAATTACAAAAAAATCTGAATTGGGAAAGCAAGCGGTTGACGGTTTTAATGTAACTATTTATTAATAAGAAAATATCTTTTAATAAAATTTTTGTATGAGAAAAGTCAGGTTGGAGCGAAATTCAATTAAAACATCAAATATGAACTCTGGAAATTCCAAAGATGCTACGCATTGCTCAATTATTTTGTTAATTTTGATTTATATTGTTCATCAGTGTGGTTAGTTTAATTCCAACAGATGGGAAAAAAAATAAATAATAATAATATAAAAATGCAATATTCAGGGCTTGATTTTTTGTTTTACTTTATGAAATATATAGTAAGGAAAGTATTGCGATCGTGAAAAATTTCGACTTCCGGTTATCAACGGAAATACACGTTTTGGGGTCCCCTGAGTCCAAATAACCAAGTCCCGCGAAATGGTCTGTGTGTGCGTGTGTGTGAACAGACTCGCTCAAAAACTATAAACCGTGCGAACCTGAAATTGGGTATTTAGTGTAGGTATATGCCCGCGATGTGACAGCATAAATTTCATCAAAATTACTTAAAGGCAGGGGGTACTTTACTTAATAACTTTTTAGGTTTTTTTCGATTTTCTCAAAAACGGCTCTAACGATTTTGATTAAACTGAGTATTTCATCTATTTATATGCCCGAGATATGACTGTAAAAATTACATCAAAATTGATTAACCGGAGGGGGGACTTTACTTAATAAATTTTGTAACATTTTTACGTGTTTTTTTTATTTACTCTAAATCGGCTTTAACGATTTTGATCAAACTAGGTATTTGATGTATTTATATGCCCGAGATATGACTGTAAAAATTTCATCAAAATTGATTAACCGGAGGGGGGACTTTACTTAATAAATTTTGTAACATTTTCACGTGTTTTTTTGATTTTCTCAAAAACGGATCTAACGATTTTGATTAAACTTAGTATTTGATCTATTTATATGCCCGAGATATGTCTGTAAAAATTGCATCAAAATTGATCAACCGCAGGGGGCACTTTACTTAATAAATTTTGTATCATTTTTACGTGCTTTTTTTATTTACTCAAAAACGGCTTTCACGATTGTAACCAAACTGGGTATTTGATGTATATACATGCCAAATATGTGATAGCCAACATTTCATCAAAATTGATCAACCGAAGGGGGGACTTTACTTAATAAATTTTGTATCATTTTCACGGGTTTTTTTATTTACTCAAAAACGGCTTTAACGATTAATAAAAATAAGATATGAATGTAGAAAAATGTGTGACTTTGGGAAATGATATTTAACAAAACACGTCAATTTCTTATCTAAGTAAGTTGGTAAGTGAAAGTTGTGTGTTGCGCGCACGCACCAGATTTTTTTTTTTAATTTTATTTAATTTTTTTTTTTAAATAAAATAGTTTATGTTGTTTTAGGCTTCCATGGTCTGAATCTGTTATATACATTTCTTCTTAGTGGTTCGACCATGTAAGAGGTTTGATAACTGCCAAGCTTTCACCCATCTTGCTGTGGGCTTCTTTTGGCCCTAAAGAAGCCCACTGCAGGATGGGTGAAGCTTGGCAGTTATCAAACCTCTTACATGGTCAAACCCTGAAGAAGAAATTAATATACAAATATTTTTACTTTCACTTACCTAAATAAAAAATATATATTAAGGGAAAGTATTGCGATCGTGAAAAATTTTGACTTCCGGTCTTCAACGGAAATACATATTTTGGGGCCCACAGTCCAAATAACTAATTCCTGCAAAATCATCATATTTTTTATATTTCATAAATATGAAAGTTGCTAAATGAGGTTTACGCATTTATCAAAACCCGTTGATTTCTTCCCGCGAAATGGTCTGTGTGTCTGTGTGTCTGTGTGTGTGTGAACAGACTAGCTCAAAAACTATAGGCCGTACAAAACTGAAATTGGGTATACGATTTTGATTAAACTTGGTATTTGGTGTATGTATATGCCTGCGATGCGACAGTCAAAATTTCATCAAAATTCATTTATTGGAGGGGGCACTTTACTTAATAAATGTTGTCCCATTTTCACGTGTTTTTTTTTATTTACTCAAAAACAGTTTTAACGATTTTGATCAAACTTGGTATTTGATGTATGTATATGACCGCGATGCGACAGTCGAAATTTCATCAAAATTGGTTATACGGAGGGGGCACTTTACTTAATAAATGTTGTCTCATTACCACGTGTTTTTTTTTTTTTTTTTGTTTACTCAAAAACGACTTTAACGATTTTGATCAAACTCGGTATTTGGTGTATGTATATGCCCGCGATGTGACAGTCAAAATTTAATCAAAATTGATCAATTGGAGGGGGCTCTTTATTTCATAACTTTTTTTTCCAATTTTTACCTTTTTTCGAATATCTCAAAAACGGCTTTAATGATTTTGATTCATGATTACTAATTACTCATTAATCATGACTAATGGGAATTCACTACTCATTATTACAGATCATTAATTAATCATGAATAATTTAAATTCATTAATCATTATTACAAAAAAATCACAATTCTGAGTCTTACTAGTCATGAATGATGATTGAAAATTTGTTTGCTCTTTCTATACTTGTCAATAGACCTTTACTGATACCCATTGAAATTAGGGTGTAATTCTTTACTTGTGACTTCAAATGCTGTTCAGTTGACTACACCCACACCCACTCTTAGGACTTGCTCAGTTGGAAATCTTTTAATTCAGAAATGCATCCTCGTATTTTAAATTTAAATGAATATGATTATGAATATATCATATTCATGATTGATGATTGGTGAATATTTGTTATTCATGATTGATGAATATTAGGCATTCATGATTGATGAACATTATAATAATCCTGGCTCATGAATATATTTTATCCATGAATAATGACTAACTGAATTTATCAGTATTCGTTAATCATGAATAATTGAGTACCAGTTATTCATTATTCATTTCAAATGTATACCATAAACACTCTATAATCATCAAAAATACTCCGCACTGATTATGAATAATGGTTATTCATTATTCATCTGCTGTATGATTACAAATATTCATATTCATTAATCATTATTCAGATTACAATTTGCCCAACTCTGGCATCGTCCCATTAGCCTTAGTAGCATAAAGGGACGTTAAACAAACAATCAAATTTCATCGTTATGTTATAACGATATACCCTCTTTATATCGTTGTTATTTAATTTGTATTCTTTTACGAAATCTTATCTTTTTCTGATTCTTGCTTATCACAAAAGTATTATCTTAGTTTATTTTAACGCACCCATGCATTTTATCATCCCTAATTTTCTGCATTTTATCATTCATTATTATATGAATTATTACTTTCTTCAAATTTATTTATGTTCTTTTTTTTCCTGTTTCAGGTGAGTACAAATTTTATGGTCTAACTGCAATTTCGGAACATAAGGTATTCGATTACATTACTATTTTTATTTTATACCTATAAAGCCATTTTGTCGTTGAAATTTTTCCTTTTGAGAGTGAAACCATAATATTCAAGCAACATTTTTAGCTGAAACACAAAAACAATTCTGTCTGGAACTTAATTTTTTTTGACTAAAAAATACCTTTTAATTAGTAAGTAAGCAGGTGTTTTTTTGAGAAGAAGCGGGTCTAAAATAACTTGTTTTTCAAAATTTGAAACGTACCCCTTTTGATGGCTTGAACAATCGGAGTATCTGCATTTTTGTTATAGATCCTTCCATCGATTTTTTTTTTAAATTGAATTCATTAACTATGAAGACAGCTTATAAAAATAATAACTACACTATCAGATATTATGACAGTTTTTCCTTCAAACATCCGCTGTTTCAAAAATCGCTTACAATTTACTTTGAAGGTTCCATCTTACCATTCCTTATTTTATTAATATTGTCCCTATAGACTCTTAATACGTTATTCATTGATTCATTATATTTTATTCTTTAAAGAATAGTTTCGTTACTTCGTTTTATCTGTCAGTTCTTGTCCCGTATTGAATAAGGAAATAAAATATTATTTTGGTACTTGAAGTAGGTATTCTTATGTATCTAAGGCTAAAAATGTATTTTAAATACATATTATTTACTTTCTTCAAATAAATAGCTACTAGGAGATGCTTATCAACTTTCTTAGGGAACTCCTGCTATGATTTGCCACTTGATCTAGAAAAGCCTCTTTTGAGTTGGGAATTGATGATAGCAACCTGCACACCTCTGCTAGTCACGGACCGTTCCGCACGGCATTCCTCTTGCCGGTACGTCATCCTCAAGTGTGTCTCACTGCTTACTCCGGTAGTTTCTGCATGATATTAAAGCTTATTTGTATGTTTGTCGTATACATTTATTTTTTATACTATAGCAATAAAAAAACAAACACAAAATAAATGCGATAGTATTTTGTATTGAATTCTCGCCAGGTATTTGTTTCATCCCCATGCCCAAATAATAAAACGACTCAATAACATAACAAGTATGTAACTTTAAATGTCTCCAACCACATAAATCTTTTTTCCAATTTCTATTATTGCACTCATCCATCAAATGTCAGGAATGAATAAATCTTTTGAATGTATTGGCTTCGTATATTCATCGAGCGATCAATCTTTCTTGTAAAAAATTTATTGAAATCCGCATATTTATTAATAATCAGGAATATTTCAATGATTGATAAGTATTGTATATATGCACTCGAAGATGCATATTTTATATGCTGTTATTCTCTGTAGCTGGTATGCTGCAAGGCATTTGAAGGATGGCTTCAAGTGCTGTAAGCCGGTATATATTCTGCAAAGACTGTCATTGTTGACTTATCATACTCTTTCCCGACTTTGACCGCTGTTTACGTGTTAAATAGCCTTGGTATCAACATAGCACCTTGAGGTACGCCGCATGCTAGAGGTATTCTTTTGGATTGGCTATAACCCACTTGAACCATTTCCTAGGACTAGTTGCTCCTGACTCAAATTAAAGTTAGAAAGTGTTTTAAACCTCCGCATGAATACCTTCCATACTGAGGAAATCCGACTTAATAATTGAATCAGATGAGGATCTATAATTGGTACGATCGGATTTATTTTTACTGGTTCTATAATTATTAATATCCTAATTTGCGGCATTATATATTTTGTTTTGATGCCCTCACTGTAACCTCAGACAATGTAACCTAGATACAGTAATGTTACTATGTATATTATGTAACGTTGCCGAGGAGTATATCGGTTACGTCTGCCTACTGGAGCAGGTAATTCCCCTCGGGGGTTTAGCCCTCCGTCCACCGCAGTGGGTTTGTACCCTCATGTTCGATAACAATATGCTCTGATCCCAACAACTTCCAATATAACAGCATAATTAGGGACTAACACGGACCGATAATTCGTCCTACGTTCATTACATTACAGTATATAAATGACATCTCATAATTTTATATGATAGGCACCCCGGGCCTTGAAGCCACACGAAGGCAGTGTGGACCACAGCTGCAACGATGATTCACAGGAAAATGACAATAAACAAATCATTCATTGAGATTATATGGGTTGGGATCGAACCAGTTTAAAAATTACTGGAACTGCTAACTTATACTGAGTAGTGAAATGTTTTCGAGTTATAAGTAAAAACCTGAAAAGTGATCATTTTTCTCCCCAATCACCCCTCCCCTATACGAAACCAGACGCGAAATTTCTTGGGGCTTTTTGCCAGTCATTACATGAATGTTAATGAACAATATATGACAGTTTTAGTTTTTTTTTATTCGGGTTGGGGAGGTATATATTATTTTATTTTACTGCACTATAAAGGAGTAGTTTCAGTTATTGTTGAACTGGTTCTATCCGGAACCTAATAATCTCAATGAATGATTTGTTTATTATTTGTCCTTGTACAGTGAATCATTGCTGCCTTCGTGTGACTTCAAGGCCCATAGCACCCAACATCGAAAAGGATGTGACATCAGTTATGTATTGTATTCCCCGCTAATTTGAAAGAAAGAAGTTAGAAATATATCCATTATATAAGATAAAAAAACTATATTAATGACAGACGTTGGAGCGCTGCTGATATGCCCACAAATATGAGGGGGAGGGAATAAAAAGAAACTGGATGAGATCGTTTGATAAATATGAAAGGATAGCTGAGATACTATCCCTAACCGGACATACCTTAATTATGCTGTTGTTTTTGCTGACATGCATTTGTCACATAAATCTTTAATATTTATTCTTAAGGAATTAAAGTTAAATAATTTTTCAGAAATCACAATTCCATCTTAAAACTATAATTTTTAAATAATTATATGATTACATCAGAAGTTGACGAAAGTGTGGCACAACTGCACCTTTGATGTAAAAAATCAAATAAAATATTTCATTATAAAAGCGGTTATGTGCGATTGTGACTAGATACAAAGTAATTTATATTTATGCATTACTATAATGTTTAGATAGTTGGGAATATATTATTACTAGCTAGGGTGCCCGGCTTCGCTCCGGTAATAACAGAAAAACTTTAAAATTAAAGGAAATATAGAACAAAATTAGCACCTTCTTGAAACTTCGGTTTTAACTTGGTATCAATATTAAGATTCGAGAACTGCAGAGTCCGCCCAAATAAGTAACCCTATATACTGATTTAGTCATATTTTTTACCATCTGGTTACCTAGTAATTAACTTCAACCTGTGTACATATATTGTCTTAATATTATTAAAAAAATAAAGTAATGATATTTACTTTGGGCTTTTAATCAGTGAATAACTTTAGTCATATATGAAATTAAAAGTTTCCCTTCCATTTATATTTTGTTTTCCATTGTAATTACGAAATTGTACATAGTTCAAAAGTAATTTGCATTAACCGTTTAGCTCTTTTAACAAAACCTATACTGATATAAGTTCCTGTAACTAAATCTTTCTCAATATAACCTATAGTTTATGTTCATAGTTATTTGTTTTTAAGTTGAGGTAAAAGTGTTGGTTGTAAATTATTTTTTTAATAGCTGGTCAGACAAGTCAGCTGTCAATCGTTAAAAAAAATAACAGTTTTTGAATGACCTTAAATGCCGGCTTTTAGTACATTCCATTCTTTAAATGTAGGAGTTAAGTCACAATGGTTGCATCAAAAAGTCCTGCTCTCGCGTTTTCCTTTCTATGATATATTATATAATTATTGTTAATTTTTTTCTTTCGCTATTCGTTTTGAACGATGAGTTGCCGAAAGCCTCATGTAGTCATATTCATTTCACTTACAATAATCTAATGGCTTTTACTAATATTACTAATTATGGTTAAAACATTAAAAATAATTTGGGTTTAAACAATTTTTATTTACGAAAAATTATAATTCACAACGTCAGACAAAAAATAAAATCCCTAACTATTTACAACGTTTCAAAAAAGTAACTACTAGTGCCAGTAGAGTGACACAAAACTAATCAAATGCTTCAATGTTCAAGGCAAGACCAAGACCCTAGTTCATTGCTCCTTATATTTAATCCTAAATCGAACAATCTAGCAATAAGTCTAGAACTCTTTTCAATTTAACAGTCAAAATCATATGATTTTGTTTCATGTTAAAATATATTTGCATATTGTTTGGAAGCTAAATTACTAAGAATTGGTGAACCTTGTGACTTTCAAAAAATTTCGTGACTAGATAGTACATTATTTGATGAACTACTGAGACTGGTTACACCTCTACTGCCCAAGCTGAAGTAATTTTTTTATGTCAGTTTGAGGCTAGCGATATTAATTCTTCGGACTCATCAAGTTTCTTTGCTTTCTTTTTTGGAGGACCATTCTTGCGCTGTAAAAAGTATACTTATTTCAGTAGTATTGCGTAATACTGCCAGCAGATGATGCAATATTTAATAGATTGCACAATAAAAATCAAACTGTTTTTGATTGACCCAATATATTGCACAAACTTCCAATGTGATCTACAGACGCTCAATATTATTTTACAATGTCAGTTATTGTGTAATATATTGACGTATACATTGATCGTCTAGGGGCCACTTAGGTCTAAATAATTAAGGGTAACGAATAAATATTTGCCAAAGTGTTCAATAATTTGTATTCGCCAATGTTCGCAATGTGATTCAACTTCGTATTAAAATAAATTAAAATTAAGATTACCCAGAGGTTCAAAACCGATATCTTTGTTTTACATAATTTAACGAATTGCAATAAATCCTAATTCACTTAGTGGTCCTTACGCAATGAACGTTCTGTCCGCCTTCCTATCCGCTTAGCGTTCCATTCAATTATATTGTAGGGAACTCGTGGGGAACTCGCGCTATTCAGTTTGAAAAGCCGTCGAAATTATTCGGTTCACTCGTCCTTTTGGGCTCGAAATATTCTACCCCATAGATTGCTCAATGATCTGTTAAGGGGAATTTACACGTTTGCCGAAATCCTAAACCAGTAGTGGAAGGACAACTACAAAAACACAAAACAAAAAAACGCAATGTTAAGCTTTTTTAAACCTTTTTTTTCAATGTAATATTTCAGTGCAAAATTTATTTAAATTATATTTTGGAGTGTTGTAACAGGGCCATTCCACGTCAAATCAATACAAAAATATATCATTTTGAAGCTCACCATCTCAGATTTTCTTGAAATTTGGTATATGTGTACTAATTGTATCTACTGGAACACTTTTGAAAAATTACTGATATGTCTACCCGTTTTTGAATTATTGGTCTCTAAAGCCCTTAAAAATAGGTCCAGGTTAAATATAGGTTCATATATCATATGAAACGGCATGGAATGCACTGTTAAACGACATCAATCTCATAGTCCTAGTCAAATTAGGAAAACATCTACAGCTATTTTTAATCATGATTTTTTATGTTTCTGGACCTATTTTTGAGGGCTTTAGAGACCAATAAGTCAAAAACGGGTAGACATATCTCATTAATATTTGACAATGTTCTAGTGGATACAAGTAGTACACATGTACCAAATTTCAAGAAAATCTGAAATGGTGAGGCTCAATCCTGTGTTGAATTGACGTGGAATTACCCTACTATTACAGTTTATAGATGGGAAAACAAATTTGGTGGCTGGAATTTATTGCAGCCATTAAAATAATTAATTTAGTATATAAAGAATCAGTAAAAGTGGGAGATATGATGTTCATATAAACTTATGGTCAAATATGTATGTTTGTATGTAAGTATATTTTAAAAAATCCCTCATCATTCAACTACATATGAGAATCATTTAATAAAGTAACCACAATACTTTTAAAAAAATTAACAAATATTATGATTTGTACATTTGTAAAATAATTCCAATTATGTATATATTTTACGTATATATACATCTGTTGGTAAATTAATAAGAATGTAAAAAAAAGTACGCATGACGCGACTTGTATGCAGCAAAATTAATTTGTACAGCTCCTCCCGTTTCAATCATTAAATGGTCTTCAATAAAAGATGGTTGCCTCTCTTTAATTGGGGCGGGATCTTCAGATCGCAAATCTTGCTACCAATACGAGGTCACGACAAAAATTTTGAAAACGTTCTTTTTTTCGTGCATTCTATATAATGTCAATTTTTTCTATACCTTTATATAAATTGGAATAGGAGCAACTCAATGGTTTCCGCAAGCTTATTTTGAGTATCATCGGAAAACCGTCAGGTACTCATCATTCTCGATGTTTTGTCATATTTTGGATCGAGTGTAATCAAGGCTTAAAATGAACTCGAGCAGATTGTTTTGTTACTTAATAGCAAACTTGATTGTCGGTGTACTTTCGTATCCTTCGTTAATTATTTTATAGCATTTTTTTTTCTTTACGATACATTATTATTGTAATGAGGAGGAATATACGGTTGGTTTGGGGAAGCTGCCAAGGGGTACAATGTTGGTATTGCCAAGAGGTTGAAGTCCCTTTGTTGAGGTGTGCAACAATAGGTTGAGGCTCCTGGCTGGTGACCTAGCAGCTATGTCTGGGAGTGGGGCAGCCCCGACCTCTGCTACATCCATCTTCTCCAATACAGTTGCAATTCTCCCATTTATTTAGTGCTAATTTATTATAAATTTAGCTATCATAAAACTCTTAATTTTTGTATTCTTATTTCTATTTTTTTTTTTAAATTTGTAAACAGCTGTTAAAAATGTGAGATAAAAAACATTAACCAGTAAAAATAAATGCACTGAAAAGTATGAAATAATTACCTTCTGATTTTTTTAAGTACGCAGCAAAATTGAAAATGGTATAAAAAGCGGAGAAATGCAATAAGACGAATAATTTTATTTTTATTTGTACAAATACTAATTGTTATTAAAAAGTGTAAAATTAAAATATTAAATACTATGTTCAATACAACACAATCTTTTCGGAGGCGGCGCAAATATAAATGACATGTTACCGATACAATTCCATTACTAGGCATTAAAATCCATAGATGAGGAGAGAAGATCCATTTTACGATTTTCATAATGTCTAGTGTTAAAAATTTTAAATTTTGCGCCGCCTCCGAAAAGATTGTGTTGTATTGAACATAGTATTTAATATTTTAATTTCACACTTTTTAATAACAATTAGTATTTGTACAAATAAAAATAAAATTATTCGTCTTATTGCATTTCTCCGTTTTTTAGACCATTTTCAATTTTGCTGCGTACTCACAAAAATCAGAAGGTAATTATTTCATACTTTTCAGTGCATTTATTTTTACTGGTTCCTAGGTTTCTAAATCGGTTTAATTTTCTTTTTTATAAAATGTTTTTTATATCATGCTTTTTAGTTGGTGAGGATAACAAATGTATAAAACCGTAAGTTGTGTAAAACAAATTTCGAAATTTTTTACGCTCTACCACCTTCGTCTTTCCCGGGCTTTTTTATTATACATAATTATATAAATAGTCACCTTTTCAATTTTATGAGTACATACAGAAAAGTTGAAAAGCGGTGCCTGTATATGTAATTTTTTAAAAATAAGATCAATGTTGAGTCAATTATGGTTGTAATTCCTGTAGATGAATTTTTGACTAAATTTAATAGTGAAGTACTTTTTCTTCTTCTTCTTCTTTCCCTATCTCCTTCGTGCTGTTAAGCGTGGAGTAGATTTAACCCATCTTCTGTAGGCATCTCTATCTTGCGCCATTCTTTTAATTTCAGTCAAGGACGAGCCGCGTTCGCTCCCGAGTCTCTCCATATACTGGCTGCATGTGGTTCTCGGCTTGCCAACTGGTCGCCTCCAATATCCATCTTGCTCGACGCTCATCTCCCATTCTACAAACATGCCCGTACCATTTGAGCTGACATTCTTCAATTGTATCCCGTACAGGTTTTACGCCGAGCTGTTCCCGAATTCTTTCATTTCTTTCTCGGTCCCGCCTTGTCTTGCCAGCTACTTTCCTTAAGTACCTCATTTCAGTTGCGGTAACCTTACTAGCGCTCTTGTCAAGAAGAACCCAGCTCTCTGATCCGTATAGCAGGACTGGGAGAACCACCGTTTTGAACAGTCGGAGCTTGGCCTCTTGATGATTTCCAGCTTTCCCACCAGAGTACGAGATATTTGGAACAGTACTTGATTGGCCTTCTTTACTCGGTTAGGTACCTCATGCTCGATTCTAGCATCCCTGCTGAAGATGGTGCCCAGGTATGTGTACTTGTCCACCTGCCCACACATATGTATGTGTACTGTCCACTTGCCCATCACACACTATTCTCAGTTCGGTCTCTTCCCTACCTACTTGCATAACTTTACTCTTAACCGGATTTATGGCGAGGCCTCTTAGCTTAAGCTCCTCAAACCACTCCTCCACTGCAATCTGTAGGCTTTCCTGACTATGGGATATCAGAACTATATCGTCCGCATATAAAAAGCATTGAAACAGCACTGGCATCAGGTTCCAGTAGCCGATAGTTGCTCGTGGGGTCCTTCTCTTCGCCACCTTCAGAGCCTCATCAATTACTACATTAAAGAGGAGAAGGCTGAGACTATCTCCCTGTTTCACAACTTTATAAAACCGGAAAGGTTGAGACTTGGCACCATTCAATCTGACTATACCCTTCGGGTCCTGGTACGCAGACTTGATTGCACTAATCAGATTAGGTGGAACTCGCTTATCCTGTAGGGCCTTCCAGATTTCTTGACGGGATACCGAGTCGAAGGCTGCTTTTATATCTAAGAAAGCAAGATATACTCGTATGTTTCAGCCTCTATCCCATGCTTTCTCCAGTACCATTCTGAGTGAAAATATTGGTCTTGCGTTTGCCTATGAGGCCTAAAGGCAGCTTGCTTTTCCTCCATGTCATCATCTACGTATTTCCTAAGTCTCTGCTCCAGTATTCTGGTGTAGACCTTATATACCACTGAGGAGAGACAGATTGGTCTGTAATTTTCGCACTGTGTCTGGTCCCCTTTTTACTTTCACTTACCTATATATGAAATATATAGTAAGTGGAAGTATTGCGATCGTGAAAATTTTCGACTTCCGGTTTTCAACGGAAATACACGTTTTGGGGTCCCCTGAGTCAAAATAACCAAGTCCCGCGAAATGGTCTGTGTGTGTGTCTGTGTGTCTGTGTGTCTGTGTGTGTTTGTGTGAACAGATTAGCTCAAAAACTATAAACCGTGCGAACCTGAAATTGGATATTTAGAGTATGTATATGCCCGCGATGTGACAGCAAAAATTTCATCAAATTTGCTCAAAGGGAGGGGGTACTTTATTTAAAAACTTTTTAAGTTTTTTTTATTTTCTCAAAAACGGCTCTAACGATTTTGATTAAACTGAGTATTTGATCTATTGATATGCCCGAGATATGACTGTAAAAATTTCATCAAAATTGATCAACCGGAGGGGTGACTTTACTTAATAAATTTTGTATCATTTTCACGTGTTTTTTTTTATTTATTCAAAAACGGTTTTAACGATTTTGATCAAACTTGGTATTTGATGTATTTATATGCTCGAGATATGACTGTAAAAAATTCATCAAAATTGATCAACAGGAGGGGGGACTTTACTTAGTAAATTGTCCAATTTTTACCTTTTTGATCGATTATCTCAAAAACGGCTTTAACGATTTTTATCAAATTCGTTTTGTTTTATGAAAATTAGTTGTTCTTTAATATCAGGTAAGCTTTATCATTATTAAAATGTTCTGAGGGGGCTTAAATGGGGAAGGGGCTTTTTTTGTTTTTCTATAAAGTACCTTTGTTTTAGGTTATATTGAGAAATTAACTGTCTCTCATCACGCCTAAAAATAAGAAATGGCTAAATATGATATATGAAGAAAATCAAGTAAACATATACAGGAGAAAAAAAGAAAAATATTCCGTCAACTCATAAAACACCTTGAGCTCACGCATGCGCCGTACGCCTTTAATGACAAACCAATGCGTTATAATTAAAGCTGTTCTGTTCATTTGAGAAGTGGCAATTAACAAAACGCATTAATTTCTAATCTAAGTAAGTTGGTAAGTGAAAGTTGTGTGTTGCTTGCATCGCACCAGATTTTTTGAATATGGGAATGATGAGGTTCTCCTCCCATTCCATTGTGATCTTTTTAAGGTCCCAAACTTTTTTGAAGAGGTTCTGGAGGCTCTTGATCAGCTCGGGTCCTCCAGGGTGGCGGGATGGCCGAGTGGGCAAACGCGTTAAAAAATACGCGTTGCCCATGGCAACGTATGATTGAGAACCGTAAGATAGCAAGTTCATAACCCGGAGCCAGGGGAAAAATTTAATAATACTCGGCATCAATCCCCCACCCTCTCCCCTGGCCCGGGAAACCCCGTATAGCCTAACAGGCGAGGAAGGGGAGGACCAATAAAAAAAAAAAAAAAAAAAAAAAAAAAAAGCTCGGGTCCTCCATGCTTGATCAATTCGGGTGCTATTCCGTCGTTGCCAGCAGCTTTCCCCATTTTGACTCTTGCAACCGCATCTTCAAATTCTTCTTCCTGGATAGTGTCATACATGTCCTCTGGATTGCTGAGTATGGTCCGTGTTCGTCGCCTTCTGTCTGGCACGCCTCTTCCTCTCCAATCCTCAAACGAAAATCTGTCCTGGTAATATTTCCTCCAAACCTCCAGGATTTCCCTCTCCTCGGTGATCAACTGGCCGTGACTGTCCTTAATGCTTCTCACAGGCTTTTTTTCATACAAAGAGGTTGTTTCTGGGAGATATCAACTTTTATTTTGCAGTTTTTATTAATGGATGAACATCAGCAAACATTGAAATTTTAATTTCTTTGTTAA
Organism: Aelia acuminata; assembly: GCA_911387785.2. Lineage (NCBI taxonomy): Eukaryota > Metazoa > Arthropoda > Insecta > Hemiptera > Pentatomidae > Aelia > Aelia acuminata. Next base: position 68,606,704 of record OU426982.1, on the reverse strand, counting down.
ATAATGTAATGTCTGTATGGGGAAAGTGTCATAGGAAAATTTTCATCAATTGGGAAATACAATAGACAATATTTGTGTTAGTTATCTCGGTACCTGAGAGATGACTACCGTGAACGCGAAAAACCCCTAAGCACATGCAAGCTCATTTTCACTGTCTATTTCAGTAAAATTCATTGATTTATAATTGGACTTAAGGCTCGTAACAACACTATTAGGCTCTCACGAACCGCAAACACTGAACTTATGACGGTTTGGCTTTTGAAAATTTCGGCAACCTTTAGAAAATCGAATATTTAAATTTCTTTCGATTTAATAATGATCGATCGCAACCTCAAAATCAATGGAAATTTTCTTAAGATAGTTTTTTTAAGATAGTCTGGCTCTTCTATTACATTTCAGTTAATACACATCAAACAATTGCAACTCACAATTTAGGCAAGTGGAAAAGTGTAAAAAATCGAAAAATCAACTGGAAAATGAATGATGGAAATAATTCCTAATAAGTGCCTATCTTAAAGATTTTTATATCTAGACTCTCCTATATAGACATCAGCAAAGCCTGTGTGCCACCAGCTAGCAACGTAAAACAAAATTAGACAATTAGTCATCGTAGATGAAATTGGTGATGGAACAAACTAATATTGAAATTATTTAGCAGAACGTAAATTATTTCATAACTTTTCATGCACCTAATATTTTTTCGAGCCACATTTGAGCTTAGATAGCAGATTTTTGTCGTCTCAAAATAAATGATTTGGCACTGACAGCCTTTCTAATTTATTCTAGTTTCAGAAACAAAATTAGAAACTTATAGTAGTAATCCGGAAAACATAACAGAAGTGTCGCTCCATGAAGAATGGGCATTAATTTTAATTTTTTTTTCTTCCTTCCTGGTATACCTTTGTTATAATATTGATGTTAGAGATTTAAATGGTAAACATAGATATTTACAATATTATTTGACTGTGATATCTGAAAAGATGACATCTTTCTTTAGTTGATTTTGAATATTTATTTACCTATTTATTTATTTATTACTTTCACTTACCTATATATGAAATATATAGTAAGTGGAAGTATTGCGATCGTGAAAAATTTCGACTTCCGGTTTTCAACGGAAATACACGTTTTGGGACCCCCTGAGTCGAAATAACCAAGTCCCGCGAAATGGTCTCTGTGTGTGTGTGTGTGTGTGTATGTGTGTGTGTGTGTGTGTGTGTGTGTGTGTGTGTGTGTGTGTGTGTGTGTGTGTGTGTGTGTGTGTGTGTGTGTGTGTGTGTGTGTGTGTGTGTCTGTGTGTGTGTGTGTGAACAGACTAGCTCAAAAACTATAAACCGTGGGAACCTGAAATTGGGTATTTAGTGTAGTTATATGCCCGCGATGTGACAGCAAAAATTTCATCAAAATTGCTCAAAGGGAGGGGGTACTTTATTTAATAACTTTTTAGGTTTTTTTTTCGATTTTCTCAAAAACGGCTCTAACGATTTTGATTAAACTGAGTATTTGATCTATTTATATGCCCGAGATATGACTGTAAAAATTTCATCAAAATTGATTAACCGGAGGGGGGACTTTACTTAATAAATTTTGTATCATTTTCACTTGTTTTTTTTATTTACTCAAAAACGGCTTTAAAGATTTTGATCTAACTGGGTATTTGATGTATGTATATGCCCGAGATATGACTGTTAAAATTTCATCAAAATTGATTAACCGGAGGGGGGACTTTACTTAATAAATTTTGTATCATTTTCACGTGTTTTTTTTTTATTTACTCAAAAACGGCTTTAACGATTAACAAAAATAAGATATGAATGTAGAAAAATGTGTGAATTTGGGAAATCTAAGTAAGTTGGTAAGTGAAAGTTGTGTGTTGCGCGCACGCACCAGATTTTTTTTTTAATTTTAATGTGAGACATTTATTAGTTAACTGCGATATTTTATATTTTAATTTTGTAATTTTAGATACTTATTTGTAAGCATACATGTCCTTTTTTATTTTCTTATACATTGATACTGAATTTGGGTTTTATTATTATGTCATATCATGTCCCAACCCGGGACTTGGTTATTTAGACTCAGGGGACCCCAAAACGTGTATTTCCGTTGAAAACCGGAAGTCGAAATTTTTCACGATCGCAATACTTTTCCTTACTACATATTTCATATATAGGTAAGTGAAAGTAAAAAAAAATCATAAATTATTATTATAAAATTCATAGGTTTATATAATTTATAGTTGCATTATTTAATGCAAAATAGTTTTATTATTTATTACTCTCACATTCAAAGGACTCTAGTTTTTCTGCTGTTGTAATAAAGTATTGTTCTCTTAAAGAAATGTTCACTTTATTCATAATCCAATTTTTAATACTATTTTTTTTTTCTGGCCCTAATAAATGGTATAGCTTTATGTTGAATCGACACTCGATAAATAATCTTATTTGTGATAGATTTAGATTAATCGATCAAATCGAATTTCTTTGATAAACATTTCAAGTATTGATTTGTTTGGCTTGAAGTGGTCCTATCATACTGATCGAAGTTGGTTCAATTTTTTAGACTGCTTGGAACTGTCTGGATGAAATTGAATATTTGCTTATTTATTTCCTTGTGTTTGAGAGACCTGAGGTTTTATTTTTGGAATATGGATTCGCAGTAATAATCTGTCATCGGTTCAAGACTTAATTAATCTATCTATCTGCGACGAGGTATTGAATAACTCCGTTGTACAATTACCCGTCATTAATTCATTGTAAACATTATGTCCGACGCTTATCTCCGGAATACCGTAATGAAAAAGCAGTTGGACGGTCGCTGGAATAGCGTGGGAGGATTAGAAGGGAAGGACTCCATTGTCAGTGGAGGGGGTGGGGAATCGAGAGGGGGTGGGGAATGGAAAGAGAGAAAAAGGAAAAGGAACACGATTTAATAAAAGCAAATATCCGACTCCCACCTTCCCTCTGCTTCATCATCAGTTCCGCTTCATGCCTTTCCTTTCCCGATTTGCGTTTAAAAGAACCCTCTATAACTGATAAATTCTTAACTATAAACCGTGCGAACCTGAAATTGGGTATTTAGTGTATGTATATGCCCGCGATGTGACAGCAAAAATTTCATCAAAATTGCTCAAAGGGAGGGGGTACTTTATTTAATAACTTTTTAAGTTTTTTTCGATTTTCTCAAAAATGGCTCTAACGATTTTGATTAAACTGAGTATTTAATTTATTTATATACCCGAAATATTGATCAACCGGAGGGAGGACTTTACTTAATAAATTTTGTATCATTTTCGCGTGTTTTTTTTTATTTACTCAAAAACGGTTTCAACGATTTTGATCAAACTGGGTATTTGATGTATGTATATGCCAAGGATGTGATACCCAACATTTCATCAAAATTGGTCAAACGGAGCGGGCACTTTATTTCATAACTTTTTTTCCAATTTTTACCTTTTATTCGATGATCTCAAAAACGGCTTTAACGATTTTTATCAAATTCGTCATATTAAATTAAAATCAGGTGTTCTTTAATATCAGGTAAGCTTTATCATTATTAAAATGTTCTGAGGGGGCTTTTGGGGGGGGGGGGGCCTTTTTTGTTTGTTTGTTTCCTATAAAGAATCTTTGTTTTTGTTTAACTGTCTCTCGTTACGCCTAAAAATAAGAAATGGCTAAATATGAGATATGATAAAAATAAAGAAAACATAAAGAGGAGAAAAAAATAAAAATATTCAGACAACTAATAAAACTCGTTGAGCCCAGGCATGCGGAGTACGCCTTTAATGACAGACCATTGTTCATAATTAAAGCCTTTCTGTTCATTTGAGAAGTGGCTATTAACGAAACGCATTAATTTCTAATCTAAGTAAGTTGGTAAGTGAAAGTTGTGTGTCGCGCGCACGCACCAGATTTTTAAAATTCTGTTTTCTTACCTTGCTTCCTCGACTATTCCTGACAATCCTCCTAGGCGTATGAAAAAGAGTTGGCCCTGATACCTTCTTATTGACAATTACTAACATTTGAGTGCTACCGATAGGTATAGTTTCTTTACCCTTTTCATGATATTATCTTTATTTAGTGCTCGCGTTCATTCTATGGTTTTAATATTAATAAAGCCATAAAGTTCAATAAAATAAAAAGGTTTTTGTGATGTAATCGCAAAATTTTGGTTTTTTCAGAATGAAATATTTGCATTACATTCAGGGAGAAATTTTCATAACGACTAATTAAACATATGTACCTATCTGTCGTTTCTGATTTAAGTCGTTAGATCCAAACCGGATTTTAATTTTTTCTTCTTTTTCCTTATTTTTCAACATGATTGGTGTTTCATTTTCGTATTATCTTAATTAATAATTGATGTTCCATATTTTCCAAAACCTTTATGAATGCTATCGAATGTAACTAATTTTTAGACATATCTTAATTAATCAATTTCTATGGCAGTATATTTTCTGTTGAGTTATATTAATAATTGGAATTATTAATATAATAAATTATCAATGTTAATCCTATTATCATTGTAACAATATGATTAATTTATTTTTTATAGCGTATAAATTTTCTAAGCCAAACATTTTTGATGATTTTGTGATTGATCAATTTTATAATTTCTTTTTTTTTCCCTTTCGGCTACTCTTTAGAATTTCGTAACTCATACAGTCAGATGGAAATATTATCTTGGTGTACGAAGGTCCTACACTGACCATCTCATTTAAACATCTACCGTAAATCCTATTTTGTTTTTGGCTATTTTTACTGGTAGGTATTTAAGTATACAAGTCAGGCACTCGGTTAAAAAAAAAAAAAAAAAAAAAAAAAAAAAAAAAAAAAAAAAAAAAAAAAAACAATCTTAGATGATGTTGGGGACTGAAAAGTAGTTTTATAAGAAACTTCCCGGATAGCTCTTATCTCGTTCGCAATATCTACTTTTCGATCCGATCACGATATTCAGGGCCTTCGAGAGAGTTACCAGGCAGCTTTATAACTTTTTCCGTACCAATCTGTGCTATGTTATTTATAACTTTATTTTGACAACAAGGTGGAAATTAGGTAACTAAATGTAGAAAAGAAAAGAAAATATTACATGATATAAGCTCACTGAAATGCATCACAGTCAAACTTAATTATTAAGGTTTGGTGTATGTTTGTTTAACGTCCCTTTATGCTACTAAGACTAATCGGACGATGCTATAGTGGTAGTACTAAATTTCGCCTATCCAGGTATAATTATGATAGGGATTTTTAACGAATACCTGTCATCGTACTGGCTCGGGCCGTCCATTTTACGTCCTACCCGAGGGACGTAAAATGGACGTAAAAAAATGGTAAAAACCATAAATGGTGGAAAAAAATATGGTAAGGATATAGCCTTAAAAAATCCTAGGGCCGCCGCCGGACACGAACCTGCGACCTTCAGTATTGTAGGTTGCCATGCTAACCTCTACTCCACAGGTGACCCCAGGTTTGGTTTAACATTGTAAGTGTGATTTAATATTATCAAAATTCATAGCCTCTGTAAAAACGTTTTCTGTCATTCAAGGAGCAAAAAAAAGTGGGTTGGGGTCTTTATTTTTATACTTAATTCAACAAATAATCAATTCTTGTTAATGTTAGAAGAGGTTAATGCATTTCCCTCTAATACGTGGGGAATGTATGTAAATACTTAAAACCATTTTTGCTTCACTCTGAATGCGATTTGTCGGATGTGTTACAACTATTCTGCTGAAAAGAATATAGTTTAAGTTAAAATTCATTAAAAATATTAACATAGCAACGAAAAGTGATTTTTTATTCCTTTTTTAATGTTGTTTGGAAGTTCTTTTGACCTTATTTTGATATTTTATGTTTATCGTTTGCCAGAAGTCGTTAAAGGTTCATTAGGTTTGTACGGTGATGAAGCGACTAGTCGTTTAAGCACGAGGTCATACTCACAATTGACATTCCATTCTTAGAATATCATAATGTTCTGATGAAGATTTTACCATTTTGTTATTACCTTATTCAATAGATATTCAATATGTTTCGTCAATTGTTTATTAGGAAACGACATTTTGTGTTTTGATCTATGAAATGATTGAAATCCAATTTTTTATAGTTTTATTTTAAAAATCTTCTGATTAAAAGACTCTCTTTAACTTACAGTTGAAACTGTTGTATTTTATGTTAGATAATAATATACACCATTTATTATCTAACTGTATGAGCGTATATAAAAGGGAAAAAAAAACCGATCGCAGTACTTTCAGCCTACTATATTGTATTTCATAAGTAACAACCATAATAAAAGGAGAAGAAGTTAGGGCATGAAATCTGGGACAAAGTTTATATTAAAGAGTATTAAAACGTAGATAAATTTCTGCGTATAAATATGTGCATGTCTTAAGTATTTTATGTACTACGCCTTCTTTTTATCGTATGAAACGCCTACTGGTGCATAAACGACCTTTTATGTACAATAGACCTTGATCCGTTGTCCAATAAATCATTATTATTAGGCGATAATGACCTGATTAGAAAAAGAAAGAAACATTTTTAACACTCAAATAAAATAATGCTAAAAGTTAAATAAAAAGAAAAGGCAATCCGAACAATAAATAAGTAATAAAAGGCTTATAGTCTATAGTTTAGTACTGGAAATAAAATCACTAAATAAGTAGTGATTTGGATCTATAAAGTATCATTTATACTTTATAGATTCAAAGATTTAAGAAGGAAATGAAAACAGCGGTTTATTGAACCTTTTGAGTATTTAAAACAATTTACGGCATTATGGCATAATTGAGGTACAGGAGAACAACATACGATCTACATACAGTAGCTCACAGTCAAAATGATGCAAGGAATTAACTTTGAAAAAAAACTATTTTATACCAAGCCAAAATTTATTTTCAACAATCTTTGTTTACAAATATAAAGTTCAAACATTAGGCTAGAATTGACAACACTTAAAAGTTTATTTGAGATCAAATCCTAAAATTAAACTAAAACTTCATGAATAAATATACACTTCTAAGGTCACAGTGAAAATGATGCAAGATTAAAAACATCCACAAAATCAAAAATATTTTGAATTTGAGTACTTTTTAGGTAAGCCTTTATTTTTTATTATCTCTTTCGAACAATTGGGCGTGGATCGGGCAAGCTTTTCTGTTTAAGACGGGCTTATCTTGTCTCATTCTTCTTGAAGCATCTTTTTGAGATCTTCTCTATTTGATATCTCATGTTTCCTCACTTCTGTTTCTAATTTCTCCATGAATTCTCTATGACGTTTAGTTCTGGTGATTCTTGAGGTGTTTTTATGGGTTTGGGGCAATTATATAAACACCATTCTTTTGCAAGATAAGAAGAATGCTTGGGATCGTTATCACTATAAAAAGCAAAATTATTTATTATTCCAAGCTCGGTTGCATTTACTTTAAAATTTTTCTTTCAGGATGTGACAATATAAATGTCTATCCATTGTTCCCTCAATAAAATGAAGATTTCCTACTCCTTAGGCAGCAATACACCCCCAAACCATGACATGACCACCTCCATGTTTGATGAACGGGCGAAGATTTTTTTTATAGCGCTCTTCAATTGACTTTCTCTAGAAGAAACCTCTTCCATAAGAGCCAAACAAATTAAATTTTGGCTCATTCGAATACTGAACACTTCCGGAAGTCCATGTCTTTTGTTAAATAATCCTTAGCAAAATTGATTCGAACCTTTTTATTTTTGTCACTGATATAAGGTTTTTGCCAGGCAACTCTACCGTTGCATTGGTTTTTTCTTAAGACTCTTCGAATGGTTTCAGCACATACCATTTAATTTAAATGTTTTTTAACTAATTTGGTCAACTTTGGAGCACCTAGTTTTGGATTATTTGTTATTTGGCGCAAAATCCAACGTTCATCATTACCAGTAAAAAAATATTTTGCACTTTTCTGATTATTCTATTTTTGTTTTTAAAACTTTCAATAATATTTTGAACGATGGCATAACTCCTATTGATAGTAGAGGCGATTTTTCAATGTGTTTTGTCCATTTTTAAATTGCTAATCACTATTTCTCGTCCACGAATAGTTGTATTCGCACCCATTTTAAGCAAAAGCTCGAACTAGACTGATTACTTGTATTCATATTGTTTAGTTTTGTTTTCATTGAAAGAATGAAATGAAATTAAAAGGGTAATCAACTCATTTACCCGATAATTGAAGAATACTTGTCACTTTCACTTTTTTCTAGACGGAAGTAAACGTTGCATCTTTTTCACTGTGACCTTCAATTCCTACGAGTTTTAATGAAGATTTTTTTTTCTCTTTCTATAATTGCTGTTGAGTTGATTTGATCATGTAAATTTAATGTATGACAATGAATCATTATGGCCTCATGTGCATTGGTTTTAAAATTTTAACAAAGAGGAAGTAAACAGCATTTGAAATAAAAATATTCGTTTGCATCATTTTGACTGTGAGCCACTGTACGTATATGTAGAAAAAGTTAATATTGATATCATACTTGTCAATATTTTTTTTTAAAAGTTAAAATTGAAAGAGAATGGAAATGATTCAAAACCATTATATAAGTTAATACCTATTAAATGTCTACTAGTTGCCTCATACTAATAATTCGCATTGCATACTTTATTAATCAATGACGTTATAGCTTTAATTTGATGCATAGTAAACAATCCATAGTGTAAAGAAGAGATTTTTTCAACATGAGCAGGATTTAAAAGACTGTAACTTAGTAACTAATTGTTGTTTTTTTATTTATTTTTTTTCAATTCGTAGATAATGCAGAGACCTTTCTCTTTTGCAATTACATAATCTAAAAAAAATCGTTAGTTTTGGAGCTAAGCGCAGTAGCGGATCCAGAGGAGGGGCGCGCCCCACCCTTGAGAAGTGAGGACACCAATTAACTATTAATATTTCCGTGTAAAAAGGGCTATCTTTTGCAATTTTTCAAAGGCCTTAAATGAAAAATGGATTGTATTAGATCCTTCACGACACGGAGGGCTTTAATAATTGAATATGCTACCAAAAATACCTTTAAGAAATAATATGTAGAATACGTTAGCCATATTATAATTTTAAAAAAGAGTTTTCAAATACCAAATGGGTGGGGGTGTAGTTGAGTGAGCAGTGCATTGTAAGTATCTCTTTAATTAATAGAAGAAAATCTGATTGTTATGATTTATATCTGTAAAATTAGAAAAGGTCCTTCCTCACGAAATACTGAACCTAAAATCCTTGGGATTGCAGTAGTCAGTGTTAACAGGTTTATATTTATATCCCCACACAAATCTATGTCTAGGATAGACTCCTAGCCAAGGTGACCATCTAACGTGTACTTCACCCCCCTTTCGGTAGCCCATGAGGTTGTCATACCTCAGCCTTTTGTAGTGGAAAAATACAAAGATTTTGTTCCCGTCACCAGAGCTGGAGTGCACCGACCCTCCTTATCTCCTCTCACCAGTTCTTGACCTTTTCCATCCTCTTCTCCCCTTGTTCCTCTCGCATAGTTATGTCCTCTTGTACTTCCTGCATGAAAAATTAAAATTGTCTTGTCCCTGTCAGAGTTTTGCAGTACACGTTTCTGTCATTTCTTCTTAAATGATACTTATAATATATTTTTCCCACTCTTATCGAGCTATTGTCTCGAAGGCTGATTGACCTATTTAAGGTAATAATTTAGCAGAAGGAAGCCTTTGATATTATTTCGTAGAGGAGGAATTTAATTAAAGAGCTCTCTCCCATGGAGTAGCTAATATTTCAGCAATATGGCGGGAGTCAAGCGTGCTGACAACTAAATAAGTTGGTAATGCTCTGCAACATGGTAATATATAATGTTCTTAATTATTTTGTGGACTTTATTTATTTTACATGGATATAGAGCATTGAAAAGTAGGCAAAATTAGAATTGAATGCTTATCGGCCTAGCAGCATATAATATAATAAGGCAAACCAAACCGAAAGAAAAAAAATATGGTTCATATATATATAAAATATTTATTGTATTAACACTTATCTCTTAATTTAGAAGAAAATTATTTATTTTGTATTAAAAACCTTAATAAGAAGATTTTCAAAGCCAGAGGCGAACTATAAGAATTAAATTATAAAATACAAAAGGATGATGAAACCCAAATATACTCACTATGCAATACCCAAGAAATCGAAAATACACAACACTTCATAGCCTCCTGTACAATATTATCTGAAATACGTAAACACTGTTTTTATAAAAATCAATTAAATAATGACGAATTAATGGAATATTTAATTGGTAAAAGTTGTTTGATTTAATTAAATACGGTAAAATAGCATGGAATTATAGATCTCAACTTATTAATGAATTTAATTATTGAATGAACTATAAATTGTTGCGTTTCTATTTCATCAATATATGTACGTTTTGGGGAAATATTGATAAGTAGATTATAAGTTTTTAATAATAATACATATTGTGTGTTAACGTTTAGAATCAAATGTATTTTATATTGTAACGTTAAATCGATAAGCAAATTAAAAAAAAAACATATGGCTTAAACTCCCAGACCATTTGTTGGAACAAAATAAGCGGTTCGAACGAACTGTTTGGGTCTAGATCTTTCCGTGGCCTAGTCCACGAAGGCGTAGAACTGTCCGCATTGCTCTGGAACATTCCAGATCTGACCATTTACGATTATATATAAGGAGCAAGTGACTGAACGAGTTAGTCTAAGTATAAGTTAGTCTAAGTCTTGACTGTGTTGCTCAAGTCATATGATTGTGTGTTATAACTTTATCATTTTTGTAACCTGCTCAAGTATTTCGTTCGTTGGCATTGATGACTGTATATTTTTTTTTAATAAATATTTGTTACTCACATAAGTGTCACAATATAATGGTAATTTTCCGTTTGAATATAGATTGCAGTGAGCCCCTCTCTTTGTCTTCAAATGTTTGTTTGAAATGTTTTCTTAGCTAAGAATTGTGATTGATCTACTAGAAGTAAGATTAAGGCCAACTCCGGGCTAACGGTCTGCGGAACAAGCCCTAATAATGTTTTAAATTTTAATTGTTATTTATATTTTTTGAATAAACATTATTCTATTCTATATTCTATTCTACTCCTACAGTAAATATGTTTATATTAAATAGCACCAAACATAAAAACCAAACAAAAACGTTGAAATATTTACAAATACAAAGAAAGATATACAGTAATACCTATTAGAAAAATAAAAAAAATTAATTTTTCAAAATACTTTGTGGGAAAGTGATAAAATAATAAAACAAGAGGAAAAAAATAAATAAATTTAATTCTTCAAAATACTTTGTGGGAAAGTGATAAAAAATTATAAAACAAGAGAAAATGGGAAGATAAAATAAATACATAAATTTAAGTAAAATAAAAATAAATTATATGGATCCCGCCTAGGTTGGATTGAGGACATTATATCGATTGAGTCCACCTACTACGAACAAAATTCACTAGCCTACGGCACTCTATTCTAGAAGGGGCATTCAGAAGTTAAATCAGAAAGGTATTCATAATATTGAGTATATTTTTTGCTTTCCGATTATTAGTTGGGTAAAAAAAGAAAAAAGCACAAAAACAGACAATCTCCTCAGTCTTTCCCTTTATTCCGATCAATCAGATCCCTCCCTCAGTGAAGACAGTACAAAGGAAAGAAACGTCAAAGGGGAGGGGAGCGAGGAGGAACTAAACCAATTATTTTGAGAACAAGGCGGAAGCTGGGATTTGTCGTCGCAAACTGAAGCAAGAGAAATGATTCAGTGGAGATGACTCAGTGGGCCGCGGTCCAATGCTGCCTGCCTGTTGTCGCCAAGACTATGTGTGAGCTACCTGCACCTGTGTTTACCTGCCCGTGTTCTCTTGCATACCTACGATATGTCGTCAAACAAACCTTCCAACGTTTTACAGGATAATTCTAAGTATAATTATTGATTAAACTGATGTATGATTGTTGGGATTACAATTCCTTAGGTTCTTATGTCTGGCAAAATGCACCAAAGCGTATATGGAGTTCTTATTAAACTAAAATTTTTAAACGATTCCTCTTGAGAAAAAGTATTTTAATATATTCCTTGATAAATTAATATACTATTAATACGATGAACAATTTTAAATCTTAGCTATAAGTAACCTATTTGGGAATAAGGTGTCTATTCGTTGCCTTCAGTTTATAATTTAATTTAATTATTTAATGTGATTGATTTTTTGAAAGCTTATTTGATTTTTTGTATTCAAATGGTGTCGGTTTAGATACCTATTACGGCATATTTTTTATAGTAGTAAAATTAACTCCAATTGAAAATTTAAATACCTCGTAGAGATGTTAAAAAATGATTTGTTTTTTAAACCGTATCCATCCCTAATTTTTGTTATTTTCTTGCCCACTTACAATGAAAACTGAAACAATTAGAAGAATATTTCATATCTGTTTAACAATTTCTACATTTTTTTAAAGCAATAATTAGGGAAATTTATTCCTAAAAATATGAACCCGAATAAGTTTTACTACAATATTTTTTGTTACTTTCTTTGAAAACTAACAGATATATCGTTGAATATTATTAAACATCTTATATAATATTTATGTCGATAAAAATATTTTTTGAATTTTAAAAGGAGAAATTTTTCATACAATTTTGTTCAAATTCTGCTTCTTCTTCTTCTTCTTTCGCTTATCCCCTTCGTGCCTTTCAGCGTTGGGGAGTGCATAGCCAGGAATTCCACTCCTCTCTGTTCCTTGCCAGATTCCTGGGCTGTCGGAGATCTTTGCCTCTTCCTCTGCAAAGTCTATCAATATATTCGAGATAGGACATTCTTGGGCGTCCTCTAGGTCTTCTGCCATCTAGAACATAGTCCATCGTCTTTGGTGGGTCCCTATGTTCCTCCATCCTAACTACATGGCCGAACCATTTCAATTGGCGGGTTTGCAGAACCTCTTTCAATGGGGCGATCTCGAGTTCCTGTCGTATTCTTTCATTTCGAACATGGTCCCTTTTAGTCCTACCGGCTATTCTGCGTAAAAATTTCATTTCAGCAGCAGTGACTCTGCTCTCCTGCTTGTCTGTCAATACCCAGCTTTCTGCGCCGTACAAAAGTATTGGAAGGTACACCGATTTAAATACATGGAGCTTGACGTCCTTAGTCACCTCTCGCTTTCCTACAACAGTGTTGCAGATCTGGTAGTAGACAGCGTTAGCTTTACTTATTCTGTTCGTTATTTCTGAGTCCACTTTCCCAGATCTTTCTATGACTGTTCCTAAGTAGTTGAAGTCCGTGACCACTTCCAGCTCTTCTCCATTGCAATGCACATGTAGGACTTCGATCCGTCTTCCAACTTGTAGCACCTTGCTTTTGCTGGTATTGATCTCCATCCCCTTTCGGCGAAGTTCTTCGTACCATTCATTCACTGCTTGCTGTAACTTTTCAACTGAATCAGTGATAAGAACAACGTCATCAGCATAGAGTAGAAGCTGTATCACCACTGGACGAAGGTTTCTTCTCCCAAGGAACGTCCTTTCTGTCCTTCTTTTACATATAGCCGCCACTTCATCAATATAGATTAGGAATAACTATGGGCTTAAAATATCTCCTTGTTTGACCCCCCTTGTTATGTTGAAGTGACCAGATTCCACCCCGTTCAACCGAACAACTCCCTTTGGGTGTTGGTAAGTGGATTTAATAGCGTCCACTAGGTTCTTTGGGACGTTCTTTGCTCTAAGAGCCTCCCATATTTCATGTCTGGGAACCGTGTCGAATGCTGCTTTAAGGTCTAGGAAAGCGAGGTATAAACTTTTATCTCGGTCCCACGATTTCTGGATAACATTTCTTAGGGAAAATATGTGGTCCTGGGTCTGCCGCCATGGTCTAAACCCAGCTTGCTCTTCCCCAATAAGCTGTTCAACTAGGAGCCTTAGTCTTCCTTCCAGGACAGTTGTATATAGTTTATAAACAATAGGTGAAAGGCATATGAGTCGATAGTTGGAGCATTCGGCCTGCGTAACAGCAGGATAGAGGTTAAGAAGTTAGAGGACCCCCAGAAGAGAGCAGAATATGAACAAGTCCTGAAGGAAAGGCTCCAAGAACTCGACGCAGACAAAAACCTAAATGATCTATGGTTGTTTATAAAAGATAGTATCCTGGATTCAGCTTCTCAAGTTTGTGGTGTGAAGAGAATATCCACTAAAGACAAACGAACTTCATGGTGGAATGAAGAGCTGAGGGCTCAGATCAAGGAAAAGAAAATTGCGTGGAAGGACTACTATCAAGACAAATCACCAGATAAATGGCGGATGTATGTGATGGCACGAAATAGGGCAAAGGAAGCTGTCAAAAGAGCAAAGAAAAAATCATGGATCGAATTCGGAGAGAAACTGAAACAAGACCATGCAGAGAACATTAAACAATTTTGGAGGAAAATTAAGGCTTTAAGTGGATGCAAAAGCAAACCCATAATAAATGTGAAAAATGAGCGAGGGAAGGTCGTCACTGAAGACAAAGCCATTCTAGAAGTCTGGCGGCTGTATTATAAAAAACAATTTGGCAGGGATTATAATTATCCAGTGAACTCCGAAGGACAGTGGAATGAGGATGAGTTTGACGAGGTGATTGAAGAAGACCAAATATATAGAGCCATCTTGAAAATGAAGAATGGAAAAGCGCCAGGTCGAGATAATATAATGGCAGAGTTTGTGAAGTATGGTGGCCCCGAGCTAGAGAAGGCACTACAAGTTCTCTTCCAAAGAGCCTGGGACGAAAAGAGGATCCCAACCGAGTGGGAATATAATGTCATTATCCCAATCCACAAGAAAGGATCTCAAATTCTGCTAAACGGGTTTAATAAAAACAAACTCTTGATTTAAAAACACCAATTTATCACTCCTTCTTTGAACCTTTAGGGAGGAAGTTTGTCCATAGGATAGGAAATGTCGCTTATTCAAATGCAAGACTGCTCTAACTCAATAACCCACTTCAAAGTTTTTTTTCAAGAATTATCTTGTTTGCTCTCCTCTACTCTACTCTCCCCTGAGCAAGACCGCTTATAGACCGCGATTGTGATGATTTCTGAAAATCGGATAAAACAGGCAACGTATGTCATAGGAAGGAAAAAGAAGAAATTTTAGTGGGCTCTTCTACAAAAAATTGCTTCTTTTGAGTTAGGCCAGTCTTGTATTGCGATTTGATTTAGAAGTGCTGGTTTATATACATATTTAAAAATATGTTCTCCCCTGCCTCAACTAATCGTTTATACGCGTTCTTCTTGGACCAGAATATCAAAAGTCTGGGGAATAATATCTGAGCTAAATAACCAGTGCACTGGATCATCAGATTGTGAGGTTGTCAGGCCACGACGAATGCAACCGAATATACTTTCGCATATAATTCGAATACAAGCCTATTTTTCTATAGTTTTTGAAGTTCCCTCCTTAAAAAGAATCAGGTTAGGCAATTCAGTGTACTTGTCAGTTGGTCAGTAATGTGCTGCAACCTACTGGCCACATCTGGACCTCTATAACTTCTTTCATTCCATTTACCATGGTGCTTTATTTCAAAGTTTCAACTAAATGAAAAAAATCAAACATATATTAAATAAAGCACCATGGTAAATGGAATGAAAGAAGTTATATGTGGCCAGTAGATTGCAGCAAATCATATTATACGCGAAATAATTCGAATACTCTTTTTATATTTTTATTCTCATCATAAAAAGTTTATCATATTCTCGGTGAAGAGAGAATTTACCTTTCTCCCCCGCACAGCCTAAATTGTTAATTTAATACCTCTATTAGATTGTGATCTAAAGGTTGTAAGGTGTGATTGTGATATTTGGGTTTAGATTGTGATCTAAATTGATGTTTAAGTTCATTGATGTTTAAATTTAGTTAGCCGCTGTAATATAAAAGAAGTGGAACGATCTATTGAAACCAAGTCAAGGTTTAGGGCTATTATGTATGACCGATCACCGAACAAGGCCTCAACTCTTAACCATAACAATCGATCATCGACTTTTCTCTTTGAAGGTTGTAGCATTAATCTATTTAAAAAAAAGGGGTTTAATTACCCATTTTATTTGAATAAATATAAAATTTATAAGCATAGAAAAAAAAAACAACATAAATACTATTACTTTATCATTTGATATCTTATAAAGTTATATGAAATAAATGTACTATTTTCACCAATTTCCTCATACATAACCGGCCAATAACTTCCATATGATAAATGTGTTTATTACATTATCATTTTTATGTGATACTTATGACATTTTAGCGATTCATAGGTATGAGTGAAATTCTGAAGTCGGAAAAAAATAATTTAGAAATAAAACCATTCGCCTTTCCTTTGTACTACCTGGTGGATTTTTTTTTTCTAAAATATTTGTGAGAATAACTTAAACGTAAAACTTATAAATCAATATTAGGGATCAAACAACTATTCCAAAACTCAGATCTAATATCCTAAGTCGGGTGATATTATTGTCTGTAATGCAACTTAAATCCCCTCGGCTTCGCAACTAACATTAATCAAGTACGAAGTTAGCTTATAATACCGATCCGATAATTTCCTTATCGCAAGATCCCTTTGTAGCCCAATGTCCTGTTTCGATTTGCATAGTTAGTCAAGTTCTGAGTTATTGAAGGTAGATCACATTGCTCAGTGTACTTGCTAATCTTCTCATGCGGATCTAATATTTGTTTGCGATTTTTCAATTATATTTCATGTTGGAACATTCCCTTGGGATGATAGTTATATCGGAAAAACTATGTATGTATATGAAAAAGTGTGTTTATTTTTTTATTATTATTTTTTTTTTAACAATACCTACCGTATACATACATGTATTTGTTTTTCCCTATATTTTGAGGAATTTCATCCTCGTCTTCGGAGATATTTTTGTTTTCTAAGAGTGATCATTTAACGTGCATTCTATGTATATATGTATGAACATTTTATAACTAAATGAAAGGATCCAATGGAAAAACAACGAGATCTCACTTATTTAGATTCTGAGAAAAACTAAATTATCTATAATTTTTTTAATACCGAGTTATTGATTTCTTGGAAAGGATATTTTTTTTTTTTTTTTTTTTAGTAATACCCTTAATGGGATGGTTAAAAATTGATTTCCTTTTTCTAGAACAAGTCTTTTACTGCCTATATGTGTGTTTTAAGGTGTGTTGAAAAAGTGGAATTTTTGTGGAGTGATAGTTTTGCTAAGTAAGCGATAGTGGGGGTCATCCCTTCCATGAATTAACCTTAAATTCTAATACTTAATCGTTTATCTATTAATATTAATCCTGATGTAATCGTTGCCATCGTCTTGGGAAGTTTGCTGGGCTGTGGGTTAGACACCTTTTTGGACTTAATGGAAAAAAGAATCCTGACTCTTGGTTAAGTATTCACTGATTTTTGGTTATACATTGTTGTACCTAGGCCTGTTTACCAAGCCCATACCATTGAACCTTCATGGTTTAATTTTTCTGTCAAAATGTCTAGAAAAACTTAGGTGTCTGTCGAAGTGTGCTCCGAAATATGTCAGGTTGGTCGCTAGTTTAATACGTTTATTATTATTTACCAATTTTTTCGGAGTTTTCTTTTTCCTTTTTTTTTTTGTTAGTTAAAAGTAATGCCCTGCCCATCGTCTTGTCTTTATTTACGTTGTTTAGTATGATTATTAATAAAATTAAATTCCTTTAATTTAAATATTTATATGTGATCTTTTGTAATGAGAACGTGTGTACATGTTGAGCCCCTATTGAGCAGGTACCTCTTATTAAATGTGCGTTTTTCTATTCTCCGTACCTGCGCTGTATCATGGGTCTTCTGTATTTCAGTTCTTGACTAGAAATTTAAAGTTTTACTTGGATGCTTAATATGCAGATCAGTTCCTTTCGCGTAGCGGCCAAGAAGTTCTTATCGACGGTCATGGAAGTTAGGTGAGTACGGACTAAATCGGCTCAGAGGAGAGCCTCGTCGTCCCCCTGATTTAATATCTCCCCACTACGTGATTTGGGAGAGGGGTAGGGATCGGCACCAACTGATGGGAGTTTATTATCTCCCCACCGTGACTTGCCTCCTGAAACTGAAGCCTGCAAAAAGATTCCTCGCTTCGTAGAAATAAGTAATTAACAATATCGCTCCAACTCCGGGAAACTTATATAATCATATTTTTATAGTCATCGAGTTTATTGTCTTTATAAACCATTAAATGCGCAAGTTTCGAATCAAGGACGTAACCTTTTTATGAGAATGGCATTTATCAAATGACCTTTTTCTTTTCTTTTCATTTTCTTATTAAGGAACGAGTTTTAACATCAAAACTGTGGAGAAGTATTCTATTTTTAATCCTCAAAAATATTATTCCCTAAATTATCCTAGTCGAAGGATGTTATTTGGTAGTGTCCGACCGAAATAACTTTTTAGCCGAAACCGAAACTTCTTTACGTGTGTATACCATATATATAAATACATGTAAGTGTGTAATATGTTTGTTTAAGAAATAATATCAATGAAATCTTATGAAATTATTCATACAACACGTGGGCTTGGTGTAAAAGTGTGGCAAGACAGGTGTACTAGTTATAGGATCGAATTTCGGCCCCTACTTCCCAGCACGGCTGTATCTCCTTATCCTGTAGCGATTTAACGCTTAGGGACTTTGCGTATTATTTTATTTAATTGAGCATTATAAAATACCTGTGATACTGTGATTATAAGACTAGAATATTCTCTTTATATACGTAAATTATTGTCGTATTTTTCGCTGTAAAAGTTTAAGAAAAGTGGTTAATGATGTTGATATGTCGATGGACTGATCCAGCTTTAATTAGTTCAAACAGTACAATCTATTCGTATTGAGAATCGGATTTTTCTATATCTGTTACCCTTTAATTATGTACATTTTTTATTTTTCTTTCTTTTTATTATTATGGCATACTTATAGCACTTAATAAATATCTGCGGGAATGCCCTGGAGAAATGTATCGGAGGCTCCAGACAAGGACAAACGTTATCTGTTGGAGGTCTCTCAATATCCATGTTATCTTTCCAACTGACTGACTGACAATAGCGCTTTCATTCATATCTCCCGCCAGTGAAGCTGTTGCCACAAATCTTCGCCCTATTTTTGAACTTAAATAGTCAAAAGATTTTTTATACTGATTTCCATTATTCTTTAAGTATATAACCTTATACATAAATTATCATAATTAATGTATTTTTTATTATCATAAATATAAGACGTATGTTTATAAATACATATAGATAGTTGTATGTTCAATCTCTGTTAATATGTCTAAATATTAACATGGAGCTTTTTTTCTTTCTATTGTAAAAAAGATTTATTGTCGTAAATCAATGATTTTAAAGAGAAAGAGATTAACCAATTTTTCAAATTTTATTTTTGTGTATTTTTTGTACACTGTGTATTTTTTTTAAACTGCATTTTTTTTTAAACTCATTTTTTGTTCCACGATTTTTTTTTAATTTTCATTGATAGTAGTGTATACTTACTTATACACCCGATATACCCGATACTACTTCTGGGCAAAGCCAACATGACACCATTTAGTGTGGCCCTGATCTCCACTAAAAAAGACCCATTTGGGGGTTTATTTTTCTCTTCAGAGCGAGTACTAAACACTTTTGCTCAATGTTCGGGCCTTTTACTCATCTTCATGGCATTCAGGTATCTAAAAACATGATTTTAAAGAGGAAGAGGTTTAACATTTTATTTTTCGCAGTATATTTTTTTTTTATTCATTTTTCGTTTCACGATTTTTTTTTAATTTTCAAAAACCCATTCCTTCTTCCCAGGAAGTACGATACTTGGGACTTCACCTGGACAAAAGACTGATATGGAAAACCCACATCACACTAATCAGAAAGCAACTAAACAAACGATATGGACTGTTATCAAGATTAATTGACAGACGCTCTAAATTATCCCTAACCAACAGACTTACAATATACAAAATGCTCATTAGACCCATTTGGACATACGGGATAGAGTTATGGGGCACTGCAAAGCCCTCAAATATCCAAAGGATCCAATCCTTTCAATCAAAAGTGTTAAGGAGGATAGTAGATGCACCGTTCTACTTGACTAATGGCTTAATACACAAGGACCTTAACATCCAAACAGTAATCGATACAGCCACACTATACTACAATAACTTCCATCAAAGACTAACTTTCAACATGAACCCAATAGCAGAAACACTTAAATCCACCACAAATCCACACAATCCACCCCGACGATTGTTGAGGCGGTGGCCTAGGGACTTATTGGTATAAATAACGCCAATGTATCTATCACACATACCTGTAGATCACAGATTTGCTCATTGCCAAAAAAAAAAAAAAAAAATGCAGATAGCAGATTTAAAACAAGTGACATAAATAAATAAATAAATAAAAAAAAAATTCAAAAACATGCTCAGATCTTTTATCAACTTCACATACAACTTAAAATAGCTACAAATTTCTAATAGATATTATTGATACCTTCAAGTTCGTTTTCGATTCCCTTTCCAATAAATCACCTTAGGCAGATATGGGAGTTCTCAAAGTGATTTTTTATAAATCAGAAACTGTTTTGTGTAGTTATTATTATTATTTTTTGCCCTCATTTATTTTGTTTTCTTTTTTTCCTTGTATTTTTTCTCGTATTTATGGATTATTCTTTTGTTTATGAAGCAGCATTATCTTTGTTTTCGTTTTAAAGAAATTTATCTCTAATATTAATTTCCGATTTTTTTTTATTTTTTTTTTTATCGTTTTGTAATTATTTAATGTAAAATTTTCAAAACAATGGGTTATCTTTTATTGATTATCTAAATACGGGATATCTTTGGCCTCCCCATTGGCATGGCTTCAATGTATCTAGAATTTATTCTAAAGGATAATAATATTATTTTTCATTTCATTATTAAAATAATTAAAGCTTACTTTATTTAATTTTTTCATACCTATTACTTTGTTTTTATACTTTTATTTTATTTAATGAATGCTTGTTTTTGTTATTTTATTGTACGTAGAATCATCAGTCATATATGATGTAATACGTATAATGTTAACATTCAGAAACATGATCGAACGTATCCATTTGTAGTTGGTCTCATTTCCTTCCGGATGCTTGATTATCTGAGGCTGATGACCTGGGCTGGATGACTCGCTGGAAGCGGTAGATGAAGTGTGATCAAAATACATGGGAATCCCTGCTTATCATTTTCATCATCTTTTTTTTTTTTGTAGTATATTTTGGCTTAGGTATGATTGTTGTTATAGGTAAGTTCTATTATAAATAAGACTCTTTAAAATAATAACGTTTTCAAATAGGCACTGTAACTGCATAGTTGGGTCGAAACGTCGGCAACAATAAAATAGTTTTATACCATTTTGTATTTTATTGACCGCCTCCCCGGACTATTTTTATCCTTATAAAATTTTATAGTTTTACTATAGTAATATAATTTTTAAATTGTTATATTTTAATATTACTAAATCTGTGAGGTTGCTCACCTATATGAACATCACCATTAAATAATATGAACTTATTTATGCTGATTAGATTTATGGTACCAATTCTGTAAACTATTTAGATTTTCATACTTGTACACTTGAATTTCCTTTAATTATTTAGCACCATAACCTAGATAATTATAGCTGTGATCCATCAGCAACAAGTCATTAGGTTGCTAATTGTTTGGTGGTGGTATTAGTAACCTTTTCATGTTAAATTACTTATGTTGAACCACTCATAATTTTTTAAAATAATAGAAACGAAACGTACAAAGGTCTTAACGTTTGTTTTTCTCAGCTATAGGAACTTTGAATCACTGTGAAAATCCAAATTCATTTATTATTTTGTATGGTACAGTTGTAACTAATTACTGAATTACACTGAATTATTGCACTATACTAAAATACACTACTTTTTAATAAAGGTTTCCTTCAGTAAACTGGCTCGTAGCGTTCGAAGCTATAACCCCCGAATCCACGGCGTTGGGCTCCCGCTAACCCGCTGCGGAGCGCTACCTCTCCATCACGGCTGTAGTCCTCCCTCCCGTGCTGCCCCAAGGTGGAGCCGTGGATAGCCGCCGACCTGAGTCCAGAGCCCTCCCCGGCCCTCCCTGAGCTCAGGTACTTGTATCCTCCTTCACCGTTGGCATGGGCGTAACCTTCTCTTCCAGCCTCACCGTACTGGTCTCCAAACGTCTTACCTAAGTTCTGTTCGCCTACCTTGTGATCCTCGTCTTCGTAGTGATGGTCCTTGCCAGACTCTTCTTTATGGTAAGATTTCTGGAAACCCGTAGTTTTGTGAGTCTTCTTGAATCCTCCGTGAGCGTGCTCTCCGTAGCCGTTGGTAAGTGCTGTGTCGTATTCCTTCGTCTTGCCGGCTGCGACTACTCCTTCATCCGCAGTTTTCCTTGCTTTTTCTCCATGGTCGTATCCGTGTTTACCGAGAGAGTCGACGTATACTCTGTGGTCTCCATCTTCTCCGTGGACTGCCTTAAGCGCGGATTGTTGAACGTCATGGACTGATTTCTTCAGGCCGTCGTCCCCATAGTATTCATCTCCTATCATCTTAGCATCGGAATGGTAATACTCCGGAGCGTTCTTGAAGAGGTACTGAGGACGTACGGGAACCACTGGTACCCTAGGATGGCCGTAGTACTTCGCGTTTTCAGCTGGATAGTAATCGTAAACTGGATCCTTGGCATAGAAGACATCTCCTACTGCAACATTCACGATTGCTACGGACAATAAGACTATAGACCACATAATGAACTTACCGATTCTGATAGCTGATTTGTTCTGACACTTCTGATTGTTCCAAGCCTTTTATAGGGATTTTTACAACTGATTAATACAAATAAAAAGTACTACCCCGTTCTGGATTATTGCATTTTGTGGTTTTCTTTGTTACCTAAAGCAGTGTGACCTTCTTCTCTTGGAAAATGATTTCCTTAATTATTTATGGATTGCATAACCGTCATTGATCAGCTCAAGTTTTTTTAATGTTTTGATATTAACCAATATTAGTGTAAAATTTTAGTTGTGTTATTGTAACAATCTATTAAAACGGCTAATACATCTATCAGACAAATTACGTTGCTTTCGTAATCCTATACTTTACTCTGATCAAACTCACTTATTGATAGGATACGTTTTTATAAAATTTCTGTAGTATTGCCATTTTATGTTTTGTTTTTTAAAGTGAATTTTATCTGATTCATATTAGCTAATTCAATCATTCATCTTCAGAGTTAACTTTATTTTAAACTTTTACAATGTATAATATAAATAGTGTGTTGCTTAGGTAAAAATAATTTGGCGAGAGGCATATATTTTATTGCACCTAGTTGCTGTTGGATATATTTTTTTGTAATCTGGGGTGAACATTTTTTATGATGAGAGTTTTTAATATTTTGAACAGTCAAGTTAGGCCTTTAGAATTTGAACTCTAATAATTGCCGTATAAATTGAAGACAAGCCGATATATAAATAATCAGTCGAATTAATCTTTAAACGAGGGTGTTAATAATTTATGGTATTTCATTTTACTTTTTATTCGTCCTTTCCATGCCTCATAAGACATATGGGCATTAGAAGTAGTGGGAGGATTGCGCATCAACACACTAATGCTAGTAAAAAGAAATTATTTTTATTCATCTGCGGTTGATCTCCGAGAACTATCATGGAAGGAGACTTTTCCAGTGCAAAATCTTCTTGGTGAAGGTCCTCTTAATTTATGGTATTTAAGTGACTCTCTTTCACTGTTTTCCGAGTTTCTGTAAACTAAAAAGAAATTGTTATCTCCGATTTGTCTTGTACCATCCGCGGTCCCTTATTCACGTGAAAGTTTAAAAAAAAAAAAAAAAATATATATCATTTTGCAGTGACTAATCTAAGGAGCTAATATCTTCTTGTAATCAGACTCTGATATATTCAGAACCACAACCTAGTCTGTAGTAATGTTTTTTACTTATAAGACATTAAGTTCTTGAGACTATATTTTTCAACAGGTTATCAGAAGGGGACCAAATTAGTCTCAACAATAAAGTTTTTTATTTAAAAGACGTTTCGGCTCTTTTGAGCCATCTTCAGTTCTAAAACATTTAACAATACAATTAATAAATAATAAATATTTGTAATACAGTCATTTAGTCATCTGAATATATTAAATACAGATGACTAAATGACTGTATTACAAATATTTATTATTTATTAATTGTATTGTTAAATGTTTTAGAACTGAAGATGGCTCAAAAGAGCCGAAACGTCTTTTAAATAAAAAACTTTATTGTTGAGACTAAGTTGGTCCCCTTCTGATAACCTGTTAATGTTTTTTAGTTCATTTTTTGAAATTGATATTACTGAAAATGATTCAATTATATCTCTTTGTTTTATATCTCTCTTCTTTGAATATATTAAATACAGATGACTAAATGACTGTATTACAAATATTTATGAATTATTAATTGTATTGTTAAATGTTTTAGAACTGAAGATGGCTCAAAAGAGCCGAAACGTCTTTTAAATAAAAAACTTTATTGTTGAGACTAAGTTGGTCCCCTTCTGATAACCTGTTAATGTTTTTTAGTTCATTTTTTGAAATTGATATTACTGAAAATGATTCAATTATATCTCTTTGAAGATGAAAGTATCTATGGATATTGGTTGCTTTTTATTAATCTTCTTTAAAGTAGTTATTTTAGAGTAAAGACTTTCTTATCCTAGTACATTTGTCGTATGCATTGATCGCTTCATTTATTGAAATAAATATATTACACTACTCTATCATTAGTTTCTCTTTATGTCTGTTTTATGAGCTCATTGTTTCCAATTACTTGGCTATTAATTATCAAGTCTGCAAGACTAATAATATACATATGTCGTTAGTAATTATAGTCATCATTTAGTGGTTGCAATTCTTTGTACATTTATACTTTATTTGGGAAGGTAAAAACTAGTTTATTCTTTGATTTTAACCTAGTAGCAATTACAATAAAATATATTGTTATTGATTCATTAATTTATTTATTAATTGATTGAATAGGATCTGGGTGGTGTACTTTAATACTTAATGAACTACAATTTGTTTTCGTTAGATCGATTATGGAAACTCGCCATTTTTTAATTATAGAGAAATAAAGTAATAAATAAAAAACCTCTTTAATTATAGAGATGAAATTTATACCTTTAATCCTTTCATTTCTTCTATACTTAATCAGAATTAAAGTATATCTTCTGTCCGACAGGAATTTCTTTTTTAAAAGGAAACTGGTAAAAAAAATCTGTTTCTGGGTTATTTTTATTTTTTTTTCCATTTCCTTTTTCTAAGTTTTAGTGTTAACTACTCATTTACCTTTCTTATGATCAACATTGTTTTGTTATCATGTGCGTTTTCTTGTTTTTATCGAATGCTTTTTTAGATATTTAAATTTTTTGTCTTTCCTTAGCCAATCTCCATAGACCTGAATTGAATCTGCGTCAAATTATCCTATAATAAATAAGAATTATTAAATCCTTTGACTTATATTTAATCCAGGTGTTGTTTTGATGCAAACTAATAAAATATTTTTTTTTTAAATATTGTCTTGATTGATTCTGCGTTTTATTACTATTTTTTCTTTTCATCTTTTTTAAATATTTAACAAAATTAGTTTTAATTAATAAAAACATTATATTTAACATTTTCAACAAAGGCTTGTAGGGTGATTATAATACATTAAACATTTCTTTGTAGAAATAAAATAGAGCAGCTTTAAACTATCGAGAAAACAATGTTTTAGTCAGAGATAAAATAAAAAGGGGAAAAAAAGCGCTTTCTCTCCCTGTATGTTTAAATTGCAAATTTATACTGATGGTACTCTCATGAATTCTCCGAGAGAATATATGGCTTTATATGCAGAAAGCTTTTAGCATAATAATGGAATTAAATAAGGAAAAAATGCCTTTTTTTCCCAGGAATCATTTAACGAACATTTTTTATAGTTGATAAATAATGGACATTTTAAATGTTTTTGAGTTAATTATTTAGATAATATTGGTGAAAACAGAAATTTTAATTAATTTTCTTGTTATTTAATATTGATTTATTAAAATTTACATGTCTACAAGTAACCATAGTAAACAATCGCCTATAAAATAAAATATCCGTGAAGTAACTTCAAATTGGCAGAACATCGGTAATCGTTTTATTTTAGGGGCTCCCTTTCCCATAATATTTCTAATCTATCTTTTTCTCCACATTTTTGTTTGTTTATTTTTTCAAATTTATTTATTTATTTTAATGGTTACAGGCAATCCACTACTAGGGTATTGTTTGCCGACTTATGATGTTAATTTTTAATGTACTACTAATAACAGTTCAGTATAGAATAGTAACAGTTCAGATGATGATTTAAAAAGATAGAGAGAAAGAAAAGGAATATTTAAAGATACTACACAAAAAAATTAAAAAATAGAAAATTAGATAAAACAGCAAATCTATGAGTACGTAGGTAATAATGAAATAAAATTTGTATACATTGGGTTGTTTAAATCAGTTCATATATTTTTATTTGTTTTAAACATTCGAATAACTCAGAGAAATTTTCAAATTTGCTTCTCTTTTAATTTCTCGTGATTATTTATTATTATATTTAGCAGAATGTCTAGAGTGCGGGAATTGCGTGAATTTTCTTCGGTCGAAAATATGCGGGAATTGCGTGAATTTTCTTCGGTGGAAAATATGCGGGAATCATACGGGAATTTTGATTTTGAACCAAAAAAAGCGGTAACTTAATTATTTTCTTAACATATTTTGAAATTAAACTAAATAAAATTACTCCCAACGATTGATCCGTTTTTTTTATCTCTTTTAAAAATAGGAGTAGGAAGTACGAGTACTCGTAAAATTGTAAGCAGGTGACCTTATGTATAGCCGTTTAAAGTTAGAGAGATAAAGAGATAAAATAGTTTAAAGTTAATTGGGGATTAACATCGATAGCCAAAACATCGATGCATTAGTGATGTAATACTATCGATTGTATTATCGATACTATCGATAGTTTTAAACTATCGAGGCTATCGATAGTTTTTTTTAACTATCGATAGTACTATCGAAAACATTGTTTTTAAAGGATAAAGTGATAGCCTCTGCCTCTAAGCACCCCTGTGCTACATAATTCATGGAAATGAATAATAAAAATAAGGTACTAGTCTGTTAAACCCCTACAAACAACTAACACAATTAATCGAATGAAATCGATATCTAGTAGAAGTTTAGATTATAGCGAGTTTGTTAGGTTTTCGATACTTATCTGTATCGATAAGTATCGAACACAAACACTCCTTATTAAGTTTTCACAATTTATGATAAATAAATAAAAGTAGACAGAAATTTCCATTATATTTACAATTATTAACAATTGGTTAATATACTACTTATATTTTATTTACCAAAAAAAAGCTCATTTACATATTTATATTAAATTTAAAATTATTAACAATTGTTAATACTTACAATTAATACAAACAATTATTAACATTTCCCACAGGTTACACAGATAATGATTTTAAAATGACAGAAATAACCTACTCCCTTCTCAAAGATCGATCTCCAAGCTTATCGATTTCTTCACATCAATAAGTTGTTTGTGGGGGTTTAACCCACTAGTACCAAAAAAAATGTAACAGTGTAATTCTACTTATGTTTCTAACAAAACATGCTTATCTACTCTGTAAAAAAAAAATATTAACTTCAAGCAAAAAATATAATCCTGAAAAATTGAATGGTTTTATCGTACATGCCTTTCAACTTGATGGAATAATATACAAACACAACTGCCTGCCCCTTGACTTAAAAATGATTTGGTTAATGGCATAGAAAAAAACACAGTTTTTGTAACAAAATATTTTCGACCTCTATAAATCAACCTGAGAATATTTTTTAACCGACTTCGAAAGAGGAGGTTACTCAATTCGATACGTATGTGCCTTTTTTTTTCTTTTTTTTTTTTTTTCTATGTATGTCCACCGATTACTCCGAGGTGGGTGGACCAATTGGAACGAAACCTTCTGCATCTTGTAGAGTATTTTCCCAATGTGGTCCCATTAAATTATTTTTTGGGTTCTTAATTTATTTAATAAGTTATCGGGAAAAAACATGAAAATAATTATTTAATTATCGCTTAACATATTTACTTATTGGAAAAACATGCTTATATGTTATATATGAGGCATATATAACATAAGGTATGCTCCAACAAACAATCAAAACTCGTTAATATCTAACAAACTGCTTATGTACTTTCCTCACTTTTTTATTATATCTTTGATTGGTTGATCGTAAGCAATGCTTAATAATGTTTCAATGTTCGATAAATCGGTTGGAAAAACCAACCAATCAAATTCAGAATCAAAAGAGTGGGGGGGGGGGGAAACATGAGTAGTCTGTTGTTAGATATTGACGTGTTTCAGGTTCTTTTTGGAACAAACCTTATACATAGCCTTAGATAAATTTTCAAAAATAGATTTAAATAAAAATGTGTAAAGATATTCTGGAGTGAAACTTTTGTTATGTTATTCGGATTACTATTATCGGTTTTTAATTTTGTTTCTGCATCTATTGAGGCGTATAAATGAAAATGGCAGTTAAGCGTCGAATTCTTGTCGAATGAGAAAGAAATAACTATTATCTAAGTTCAAATGTGGTTCGAAAACGCAATAAATACGTTCTCCTATTCGTTCTCTACA
This sequence comes from Aelia acuminata, assembly GCA_911387785.2. Classification (NCBI taxonomy): domain Eukaryota; kingdom Metazoa; phylum Arthropoda; class Insecta; order Hemiptera; family Pentatomidae; genus Aelia; species Aelia acuminata. The sequence continues at coordinate 68,577,950 of OU426982.1, read as the reverse complement.
TATAGCAGCCATAAAAATGATTGCTGTCAAAAAGGCTACTCCGCTAGAATTGAAGCTGCAATGTTTTCTGCAAACTCATTTTCTCAATAATTGTTTATTAAGAAGGATATTATTCGTAGTACTTCGCTCTCAAGTTTAGTCAACAATTCATCGAAAGGGATGACGAACATAATTGATTCGACCAAGAAATATTATTGAATTAAACCAGTAGTATTATATCGAGAACAATAATATCCTTCGTAATAATAAATTAACCATAAAATGACTCCCAAAACGCTGTCGCTTCTATCCTAGCGGCTGCCCCCGTTTTGATAACGATCAATTTTATGGCTGCCCCTTATTTGCTGCTAGTACTTCTATCCAATGATGTTTTTGGAAATGCAATTTAGTTTAATTACTACTTTCCAACGATAAATTTAAATAAAGGTCCCTATAAATAAATATAAAAGGTCCCTATCGGAGCAGTATAGATCATCGCATCAGATTTCAAAAGAATATTCAAGCGATCATTATTTAAAAATTAGGGTCCAATTTATTATAGGCCATATAAACATCTTCATTATATCATCATGTATGTTCGAAATACGGCCAAAATCTCGACTGTTCAGCGACGTACCTACATCATCTTGGAGTTATGTGACAGCGGAGCAAACTCGATACCTCCTCTCGGTACACAGATGTATGTATGTAAATGACAATTACTGACAAAAAATTCAGCAAAGGAAATCATTGTAATTGTGAAAAAAAAGTTTTATGTTTTATGTGTCGTCCTAATGAAACATTGGTCTTTTACAAAAAAAGTCCATTTCTAATCAAAGTAGGCAGGGTGTTGAAAGGAGTGTAATGCACGCCCAGCACTTGATTTTCCGCGCGTATTCATAAAATTGAAAAGGTGACTCTTAATCCTTATATATATAAAAATCTCGTGTCCCGATGTTTGTCTCTCTATTTCTCAGAAACTACTCAACCGATTTTAATGAAATTTGGCTCAATGTATATAGTTTTGGCTAACTTACCGGACCGGATAGTTTTTAACTTGATTAGTGATCAAAATAATTCTTATATAGCGAATTTTTGCAAATACAGTAGGTCGTGTTTCGATTTATTAACATGGCGTCATATGTCGATTTCATAATGTTTTTATTTATAAGCATGCTATTGTAATACAGGTTATCATTATTATAATTTTGTATTGCGTTATGTGAGTGCAGTTATTTGTTCCTATATTATTATTTTCCACAGACAAATAGTAATACAAATTTGTATTTATTGTTAATTTTCATTAAAGAATAAATAAATCAAGAAAAGGTTACAATAAATTCTCAAATGCGTAGGTACTTTTTCTTCCTTTTCCTTTTTTATTTGTATTTAAATTAAATTACTAGCTAAGCGCTGAAACGCTTTGCTGTGGCCCACCCTGATATCAACTTTTAGTAAAGTAAATACATTTTAATAATTTAAATTAGGCTATTATTTGAAATAATACTCTATAAATGTTGTAACAGCACCTACTGTCATAGGTGTAACCTAATAGAAACCTTACTTGGGGAGTCAGTGTTACCAAAAATTAGTGAAAATTAGTAAGCTGGCTACACTGCGGATAACCAGTCGTAAAAACTCCCACACAAAAAGAGTGTGTTTTGATTAGGTGTTGTGGGATACTTTGTGATTTGCTAAAGAACTGCATAATTAAGACTTTAATATTATATTTTCAGTTGATTTATTTAACAGAAGTTTCTTTATTTTCATTATTCGTTTTGTTATTATTATTTAAATACAGTGTTTTTTACTTTCACTTACCTATATATGAAATATATAGTAAGTGGAAGTATTGGGATCGTGAACAATTTCGACTTCCGGTTTTCAACGGAAATAACCAAGTCCCGCGAAATGGTCTGTGTGTGTGTGTGTGTGTGTGTGTGTGTGTGAACAGACTAGCTCAAACTATAAACCGTGGGAATCTGAAATTGGGTATTTAGTGTAGGTATATGCCCGCGATGTGACAGCAAGAATTTCATCAAAATTGCTCAAAGGGAGGGGGTACTTTAATTAATAACTTTTTACGTTTTTTTCGATTTTCTCAAAAACAGCTCTAACGATTTTGATTAAACTGAGTATTTGATCTATTTATATGCCCGAGATATGACTGTAAAAATTTCATCAAAATTGATGTACCGGAGGGGGGACTTAACTTAATAAATTTTGTATCATTTTCACGTGTTTTTTTTATTTACTCAAAAACGGCTTTAACGATTTTCACCAAACTGGGTATATGATGTATGTATATGCCCGAGATACGACTGTAAAAATTTCATCAATATTGATCAACCGGAGGGGGGACTTCACTTAATAAATTTTGTACCAATTTCACGTGTACATATTTTTTATTTACTCAAAAACGGCTTTAACGATTTTGAAGAAACTGGGTATTTGATGTATGTATATACCAATAAAGCCAACATTTCATAAAAATTGGTCCAACTAAGGGGGCACTTTATTTCTTCACTTTTTTCCCATTTTTACCTTTTTTTTATTATCTCAAAAACGGCTTTAACGATTTTTATCAAATTCGTCATGTTTAATGAAAATTAGGTTTTCTTTAATATCAGGTAAGCTTTATCATTATTAAAATGTTCTGGGGGCCTTTTTTCTTGGGGGGGGGGGCTTTTTTTGTTTGTTTGTTTCTTTTTTATAAAGTACCTTTCTTTTTTTTTACATGGAGAAATTAACTGTCTCTCGTCACGCCTAAAAATAAGAAATGGCTAAATATGAGATATGATAAAAATAAAGAAAACATAAAAAGGAGAAAAAAAGAAAAATATTCAGTCAACTCATAAAAACTCGTTGAGCCCACGCATGCGGAGTACGCCTTTAATGACAGACCATTGTTCATAATAAAACCCGTTCTGTTCATTTTAGAAGTGGCAATTAACAAAACGCATTAATTTCTAATCTAAGTAAGTTGGTAAGTGAAAGTTGTGTGTTGCGAGCACGCACCAGATTTTTTTATTTTACCAAACCTTTTTATCCCGAGATCTAAAATGTAAAATTTAAAAAATGTCTGTGAAGATTTGTAATTCCTCCTTTATCAACAATAATTTAAAGTTGAGAAAATTTAATCCCAATCGAATAGAGGCTGTTACTTCCTGTTCAGCAGAGTTGTAATTATCTTTAAATGTAAAATTTAAGAAATGTTAGCGAAGATTTTAATCCTTTCTTTAATTTAAAGTAGGCTATTATTGGGAATGATATTGCGTTGTTAATTTTACCAGAATACAATTTTTTACTTATCTTTAAATGATTGTTGATTAAGAAAGGATTACAAATCGCGGCATTTTTTAAATTTTACATTTAATGATTATTACACCTCTACTGAACAGGAATAATTGTTATTTGTGTAACCTCAAGTTTCAGATTTATCCGCCATAAATATGAGAGTACTACTGCAAAATAATCCATCGGCAAATATATTTTTTAAACAATTGCTCTATATTGGAAACGGTGAAATAGAGCTGCATCGAAATTCAAAATTTATCAAATTACCAGAAATTTTCTGAACTGTTGTAGAGATGAAATGAAATGAACTGTCTACGAAATATAAAGTGTCTTTCCTGATATTTTGAACAATTATTTGGACTGTAATTGGCTGGGTAGTCGTGCTATTTTTGCAGCAAAAAATGTTGATTTCGATGAAATAAACTTTCAAAATCAATTGACAATGTTCTAGATGTAAACGAGGCCGTAAATTTCCCATCTGGATTTTTTAATTCCCTGTATATATACCCAAACAATCTCCAGTTGAAGATTGGCTCACCGATCATTCTTCTTCGTAACTTAAATCCACCTCAATTGTGCAACGGTACACGTTTGGTCATTAAAAGGATCACAGGAAATGTTATTGAAGGAAAAATGTTGCCTGGAAGGTTTACAGGAGATATCGCCCTGTTGCCACCTATTCCCCTGGAACCGACAGAATTTTCAATAAAATTTAAAAGGCTTCAATATCCTATTCGTTTGGCTTTTGCCATGACCATAAACAAATCCCAAGGGCAAACAATGTCCACTTGGACTTTGAAAATCCGTGTTTTCCCTTGGGCAATGGCATAACTCACGTGGGAAATGCTTTGGTTTGTGTTAAAAAAAAAAAAAAACAGGTTAACCCAAAAGATTTTGAACAAATTAGTACTTGAATAAATAAAAATTCTTAATTGTATTATGTAAAAACCTCTTTAAGAAGAAATTTATTATCGCTCAAATATATTGGTAAATTAAAAACTTCAACACACTACCCTCTTACCGAACACTTATTAGCCGAAGGGTTGGAAAATCGAGGTCTCAAAGAAGTTGAGGAAAACGGCTATCAAAAGGACATATATGACGCGTTAAACAAGATTGGCATGACCCTGAGCAAAATTAAACCCGTTGTTAAACTTACAATACCAAATTGAAGTAATGTTAGGCCAATAATCAATAGATCAATGGCTGAGGTTATCAAAACTTACTTCAGTCATCCTTTTTAAAATTAGTGGAAAAATATAGCCATTTCGAGTTAGAATATACCGATCCATAAAAAAAGGGCGATAGTGTTGGCTGCTCTGTGAGTCGTAAACACAATCAGCTCCTTTTTAATCGAACTACATTGAAATATGAGATGTAAAAAATAAAAACTTTAACTTTCTTATATTCTTTACCAAATACTTTTAAATGGTGTAATGCTCTATTCTCAATCACGTTGGATTTTGATTAGCTGAAAGGTTTTCATCTTTACCAAAGAATATTGGTATTACTGTATTTGTTTAAAAATATTAGGATATAACTACTGAGCCACAGCAACGCGTGGCAGGGTCTGCTAGTATAATTATAATATAAAGGCCAGGGATAGACGAATGTGGTAGAGCGCTACCTGTGTTGACTTTTATTTCGCGACTGACCCACGGAATAAATCTCGTCTTTCTCACCATAGATAGAACAACCAACCAATGAACCAAACTCCCCTGTAGTGTCCGAAGAGGGGTACCCATTAAAAAAAAAGAAAACGACTATGAAAACCAGAAACCAGTACAAAATGCACTTAAAATCCGTATAAAGAAAAACACTTCGATTTTTTTTAGAAATTAACTTATTGCTTCTATAAATTATCTCCCGCCACTAAAAAGTATGAAATAAAAAACATTTTATAAAAAAAAATTAAACCGACTTCGAAGACAAGGAAACAGCAAAAATAAATGCACTAAAAAGTACGAAATAATTACCTTCTGATTTTTATGAATACACGGCAAAATCGAAAATGGTATAAAAAGCGGGAAATGCAATAAAACGAAAAAAATTATTTTGATTTGTACGATTACATACTAACTCTTAATAATAAGTATTAAGTTGAAATATTAAATACCATGTTTAATACATCACAATCTTTTCGGAGGCGGCGCAAAATTTAAAATCGTTAACACTAAATATTATGAAAAATCTATCGATTTTCTATTTTGCGTCGCCTCCGAAAATATTGTGATATATTAAACATGGTATTTAATATTTCAACTTAATACTTATTATTAAGAGTTAGTGTGTAATCGTGCAAATCAAAATAATTTTTTTCGTTTTATTGCATTTTCCCGCTTTTTATACCATTTTCGATTTTGCCGTATATTCTTAAAAATCAGAAGGTAATTATTTCGTACTTTTTAGTGCATTTATTTTTACTGTTTCCTAGTTTTCGAAGTCGGTTTAATTTTTTTTTATAAAATTTTTTTTATTTGAAGTATGTATTGTCCAAGGTATGTCTAGAAAAATGTCACAAACGACTTTTTTTCTTAAAAAAAAAAAAAAAACACATTCGAGGATGCGTTCCGAATGTTGTCTCGTCAAATCAAGTACTTAGACAACTGGGAATCCTGGTTTTATGGTTACTTGATGAGAGTTGGTATAGGTCCTCTAAATACAGTTTTTTTGTCCTTTTGATAAAGTTGTTATTTTTTGGAGTCACGACCAAGCTTGAACCTGATAAATATTATTTCAAGGTATAATGGAACCCATCCTCTATTAACAATAATGTTCATCTTATTCCCTATTTAAAAGGAAAGAAAAAAAGTTCAAATGGAAACGTGCATTATAGCTCCTATCGTACCAAATGAAAAATTCAACAATATCCCCCCCCCCCCCTCCACCGTTCGTCATCTCAGACTATCGATAGTATCGATAGTTTTATGTCCGATACTATTGAAACTTATAGTGCAGACTATCGATAGTTTTACATCATGCATACGTACATCGGACGAAAAGCAGCAATTAGCATTTGAATGCATTGAAAATATGTTTTGTTTTTCGAGTTGGGCAAAAAACGAATGAAAATTGAAAAGCAATTCAGAGATAAGGGATGGGATCTAAATCAAAAATATAGGTTTTCTTGTTTTGTTACCATGAATCTTTTGTTAATCATGTCTTATGAGGAATTCCACCTCGTCTTCCAAACGAACTAGTATTCTTTTCAGTGAATTTTTTCAGTTCGTAAATGGCAACAAAGAATACAAATCATCGAAATAGCTATAAAGGTGATGTTTTTGGTCGTCTACGATAATATTCCCGGATAAAAATAAAAAATAATTTTACTATATACGTTAAATAAAACTGGACTAAAGAGTTTATTAACCAATATTTACCTTATCTGTCTGTGAATAAAGAAATGAAAAACAGACGTTATTTGTAATATACAAAGAATATGAGATAACATCATAAGAATAAATAGTTGCTACTTAATTCTTAAGCCACTTAATACTTATTTTATAAGTATTTTTTTTTTACTTTCGAGGTTCGTGATGGAGGGGGGGAGCTGGAATTTTTGATCCAATACTGCATGATATCCTAGTTTAGCTATTATTTCATAACTCTTTCCTATTCATCTTTTTATTACATCTTTTGTTTTAAATTGTCTCATATAATTTTCGTTTTGATATTTCTCGTTATCATATGATTTTGTACAAGTAAATTAATATTTGTTTACTGCTTTTTGAATTTCACTAGTTCAACAAAATATGCAAGCAATTATTCCTTAATAACCTTCTCTGATCATTCGTTTCTAATTTACATTATTTCAGAACCAAATACGGCCAAAAGAAATTACAAATCTTCATATTCTTTTGTATTCTTATTAGTTAAGAATTATGAAAACTAGAGTAATTTAAACATATCTTAAACAATCGCTAAATTTTCAATTTCGTTCAATACGTGTTTCTAAGTAAAAAAAAAAAACAAAAAATGGTTTAATGACTGACACTCTTGGGTTATAATTTAAGACAACAGGGTCGTTATTTTCAGGTAAATAATATAAAGCAAATATATCTTTTAATTTATTTATCTTTATTACTTATACAACTTATATAAATTTAGTACTGATATAATTAAACAATCTTTTTGCTTTACAGTTATATGTTAGATATAGATTCCACACTGCTCTTAACTGCTCCGGCGGTTTCCCTCAGTAGACTGGCTCGTAGCGGGCGAAGGAGTGACCTCCTATTCCCCGGCGGTGGGCCCCTGTTATACCGCTACGAAGTGCCACTTCTCCTTCACGGCGATAGTCCTCCCTCCCATGCTGCCCTAACGTAGAGCCGTGTACAGCCGTCGACCTGAGTCCAGAGCCCTCCCCGGCCCTCCCTGAGCTCAGGTACTTGTATCCTCCTCCACCGTTGGCCTGAGCGTAGCCTTCTCGTCCAGCCTCGCCGTACAGGTTACCGTAGGTCTTCCCCAAATTATGCTCTCCCGCCTTGTGATCTTCATCTGCGTAATGGTGGTCCTTGCCAGACTCTTCCTTGTGGTAGGATTTGTGGAATCCGGTTGTTTTGTGACTCTTCTTGAATCCTCCGTGTGCGTGCTCTCCGTACCCGTTGGTGAGTGCTGTGTCGTACTCTTTTGTCTTCCCGGAAGCTATGACTCCTTCGTCAGCAATCTTTCTTGCTGCTTCTCCATGCTCGTATCCGTGCTTTCCTGATGTACCAACGTACATCCTGTGATCTCCACCTTCTCCGTGGACTGCCTTGAGAGCGGACTGTTTGACGTCGTGAACTGATTTTTTCAGGCCATCGCCTCCATAGTACTCTTCTCCAACCATTTTACCTTCGGAATGGTGATATTCAGGTGCGTGCTTGTAGAGGTACTTAGGATGTAATGGAACAACTGGTACCTCTGGAATTCCGTGGTACTCTGACGGGTAGTACTCTGGCACTGGGTACTTCCTGTAGAGCACATCTCCTACCACTTGACTTATTCCTGCTGTGACCAACAACCCTGCTATCGCCAACATCATTCCTGTGACTGGTTGCTCGGTCCTGGTGTACCACTGTTCTGCTGTTGGGAAGTCTCTTGATCCTTTTATATTTCTGTTTAGTACAGATTAAAAACAAAAAAAAGTTGAACCGTTCAGGGTCTTGATATTTTGTGGTTTTTCTTTGTTATTCTATCCGAAGTGACCTTTAGCTAATTATGCCAGTCTTATCTTTCGTAACAATTCGGCATTTAGTTATTGTAGATTATGATTGAATTTTTCTCATATACCGCTGACATTTTCAGTAGTTAGGATATTTTTATAATGCTGAAAACCATTTTTATAATGATTATTCAATCATTCCATTGATATAGACTGTTAAAATGTTCCCTTTACTTTTTATCAGATTTTATTTATTTTTTCTATTTTGTTTTTTATAACAATTATTTATGATTATCATTGATGATTTTATGAGATACATTTACATTTCAATGTACAGTTTACATATAGAAAGCATTGAATTTTTCCCATCTGCTGTGTAGTTCTTTTCAAAAGATAATAAGTACTATTACATTAAGTAAGTAATTATAAAAATATAAATCTTATTTATTTTTACGAGTTATTAAATTTTTAAATAAGGGTTTGCATCAACAATGACATGGCGAGAGTACAGTGCTTGCCAATCTGGTCCGTTCATATAAATAATATATTCTGGTTTAGACACGGCTACTTTTCCGAGCCATCTTGCCTGAATTTGCATAAAACAGTACAGACACGTACACATATGTAAACACATAAATGAATATTGCAATTCAGGCTGAGCAGAAGTCCCTTCAATTTACTTTAATTAATTTTTGAATGAATTATAATTTTTTTTTAAATTTTCACTATGATTCTTGTATGTATAATCTGTTGTACAACATTGGTTTTAAGTGAATTTTCCTACTTAGTAGACTATACGAGTAGACCCATACAGCTAGATTACTGAAAGTACTTTCAGTGGAGAAACAGGGGTTGAGTTCATCTCTTGAATCTCTTTGCTTTTGTTGAGCAGTCAGTATATCGAATTTAATATTGTAGCACTAGGAAAACTTACTTTTTCTTGTTTGTATCTAAGAGTAATTCATATTCATATAGGAACATACAGTTAGTCGAATCTCTTAGGGATATATAGCGCTTGTAAAATATTCCTTCTGTGGATATATTCTCTATAGTTGGTTCGACAGGGTTTGATTATTTAAATTTATTTTATCATGGTATTTGATGTTTGATAGTTTACACGTTAGTTATAACCTATACGGTTATTCACACGTTGCATATTTCAATCTTTAGTTCAACGTAGGGTCCCCGAGTTGTAAAGGAACACATACCGCGATTCCTTTCGTTTTCCTTTATCCTTGGAGCGGGTGGCCATTGAACGAGGCCCACTGGACTAATAGCTTCCTCATCAAGCGATGTTGCTATACATAGACGGGTATTTCTGGACGGCTTTTGGTGAGTGGACTGTTTAGCAACACCTGCGTCTGGTTTAATAGCGATCAAATCCAAAAGGTGGTGAGGGGGCAGAGTAAGAAATCTATTCATAGTGTCAATGTATTTGGGAATATTAGAGATTTATTTTTAATGTACATATTACCTTGACACTGCATTACGAGCATTTTAGACGCTGAAGAACCACGGAGTCTATTGTTATCGGCCTATCTAAATCAGTCAACTGGAGGGTGAGCCCGTAATTAAAATAGAATACTATCTCTGCTGTCAACATGCTTCGCTTCCAGCACAATCATCATGCAATATTTAATTTATTAATATTATTATTTTTATTACTAATTATGATCTAATATCGATGGTTGATTGTGATAGCAACTATTAAGAAACCTACCACCAAATTTATTATTGATGTAAAAAATATTAAGTGGTTTTCACTTTTTATTTTTGTACATAGCTTCGTGTTTTAGATATAATCTAAATGTATAAAACTAAATAAATAACTAAAAATATATAAAGTTAGTTTGGTATATTATAACTTGAAATTCATAAGTTTGGTTGTTCTATTTTAGTTTTGTTATACCTAGCTCGTATGTCTGATTTTCAAATTCATTTAATTGATCGGTGCTCAGGAATATAAAAATATTAATAAAACTGCCATCGTATTAATTGGAATAAAGGGAACAATTTAATGAAATTAAAAATTTACTGCATTGTTTGTTTGGTTAATATTGGTATTAGGGAATAATACCGTTGAGAGAGTAGCGCAGGAATGTTCTGTAGTCTGATTTTTCCTCCCATGTGTGCTTTAATTTATTTATTAATATTTTTACACTATTTTTCTTATTTTGATTTACATTTATTTTTCAAAAAAAAAATATATATAAATACTGTATGTAGGTCATCACAATTAATGTTGTTCTTGGCATAACCTAAATAAAGAGTTCTACCCTCCAAAAGATTAGTATTTATGCAACTAGTACTAATTACTGTATAGCTCTTGAATGTGTTAAAACCGAGAAACTTGTTTGAACCATTTTTTTCTATGGATTTTGATTCTATTTTGACTGGGCCTGGTTGAATTTTAAACATTATTTTGCAATATTAAAACAATCAATGACCATTGTATTATTCACGCACGAAATATTTGTCCTGAATTTTTCAATCATTGCCATCATTTCAGTATTTTTATTAGCCAATTAAATAAATGCAGACTATATTTTTTTAATAATGTGTAACTTTATATTGATATAGTTTCTGAAATATGAATGTATTTTAATGAAAATAATATACAAACAGGCAGAGCTTTTAGCTGTTCTGTTACAACAGCCGCGGATCTTTTAGTATAGCAGTAAAATATAGTGGACCCTTTAACCAACTACTTTTCAACCTTGTTCAAATTAACGTTGGGTTTAATTAAGTCCCGACGTTGAAATTTATCGAGGGAAAGTACAAGCGACGTCCACCACTTAGTGCCGATAATGGCTTTAAACCCCATTCGATTTTTCCTTGTTTAAGAATCATTACTTTCTGCTCGAGCACTAATTTTTGTTTACCGTATCGACCACAGGCTTGGTTAGGATTAGGATCGCAAACAATCGATTGGTCGATTCCATCCATGAAATGTTCTACCTCTCCTCTCTAATGTTTATTTATCCTATTTGGTGGAGATCATTTTTATCAGACTTATTAATGCTTATTTAAAAGATGTTGAAGAAACTCGTCCAGTCAGATATAACTGCGTTTAATTGGATTGATTTGAAATAATCATCGAAATTCCTGGTCTGATTTTCCAAACTTTTCGAGGATCAAGCAAGCCCTACTGTTAATTAAAGATCTAAACAGAGCATATTTGTAGCTCTCTTGTCGATCAGCGTCATGGTTTACTGTAAATATATTTTGGTTTTTCTGATTTGTCTATAATACTTGAATTATTTTCCTCGCCTTAAGCTTATTATAGAGTTTCGTTACATTGTAGTGTTTTGTGAATTTTTTGCTTACATGTTCATCACTTAAACGTGAAAGTAGAAAATGATACATGTTTAACATTCTTATTAAAATACTTTCACTTTGTAATAGCTCATCCTACAACCGTTCAAAAAAATATACTCTCTCACAATTTTAAAGGTACATTTCGTATTTTTAAATGTTCAAATACAATGATCTAGAAATAAAGTACTAGGTTGAAATAAATCATCGTTGTAGTTCACATATGGCTAAGTTGAGGAAGTTCATCAACAGCAGAGTTCGGCGTATTTAAATAAAAATGTAATCATGATTATGACTAATAATAAATAATGTGAATAATGATTGTAATCATTATAATAATATTATAAAAATGATTGTAATCATTATTCACAAATCATTCTTTAGCGCGGAATAATTAATCATGAATTGTATTAATCACTGGTCGTGGAGTATTCGTGAATAAAATGTATTCAATAATCATGAATGACCATTATTCATTATTAAATGTTAGTCAGTAATCATGATTAAGAAGAATTCATTATTCATGATTACTCATTACTCATTAATCATGACTAATGGGAATTCACTACTTATGATTACAGATCATCCATTAATCATGAATAATATAAATTCATTAATCATGATTACAAAAAAAATCACAATTCTGAGTCTTACTAGTCATGAATGATGATTGAAAATTTGTTTGCTCTTTCTATTTTTGTCAATAGACCTTTACTAATACCCATTGGAATTACGGTCTAATTCTTTACTTGTGACTTCAAATGCTGTTCAGTTGACTACACCCACTCTTAGGACTTGTCCTTGCTCATTAGGACAACTTTTAATTCAGAAATGCATCCTCTTCCTTTAAATTTAAATGAATATATCATATTCATGATTGATGATTATTGAATATTTGTTATTCATGATTGATGAATATTAGGTATTCATGATTGATGAATATAATATTAATCCTATCTCATGAATATATTATATTCATGAATAATGACTAACTGAATTTATCAATATTCGTTAATCATGAATAACTGAATACCAGTTAGTCATTATTCATTTCAAATGAGTACCATAAACACTCAATAATCATTAAAATACTCCGCACTGATTATGAATAATGGTTATTCATTAATCATTATTCAGATTACAATTTGCCCAAGACTCCTTTGTGTTGATTTTAAAAGAACTTTTAAAATTATTTTTCTCTGTTAAAGCTAACTTTAAGAAAGATGATACGACGTTGGAAGGAAGGGTTCCTTATCCCTAATTTATAGTTGGAAGGGTCCTGGCGTTAATTGAACCGCAATGGTCTTGAGAGTGGAAGCATTGAGAGGGGAGGGAGGCGCTGTGGAGAGGAAATACCCAGCATTCGTAATCACTTATATAATATTGAAAATAACAATGAACACCTAAATCGTTTTATTTTACTTTGAAACTATTCTAAAATACTTTTTGGATCAAATGAATCGAAGATCAGTTTTCTCATTATTATACAAATAAAGCAGCAATAATATAGCTTTTCCAATCTCTGTTGTTCTTGAAGTATACGTAAAGGATAAATATAATTATGTACTATATAATATAATTAATTAGACGACAGATCGACAAGAAAAGAATAAAAAGGATGCGTTTCTGGTTTGGACTCCGAAAGGATTTTTTTCTTTTAATTAACCATCCGTATTTTTTCTTTTTTTTTCTCTCATTGGCTTAGCCGTTGTTCCTTTGAAAGCGAGAGTCTGAGTCTAGTGTGGTTTTTGCGTTCTTAGAATTTTTTTTTGTAGTGTTTTTACTGTAACGGTTCACAAAAATCTAGCTAAAATCTAGCTTTTTGTTAAAAAAAAATAAATATTTTCTCTTTAAATACTTATTTCTAGAAGCATTTGATATTTAAAATTCTACACCGAAAAATCGATCATTTGATCTCCAATCGTAAATTTTGCTATAAATTAGTTAGATCAATGACAATGAAATAGTCCAGAGCCATAATAGGTGTTAATAATACGTTTATCAAGTACAATGAAGTAATGACAGATATATTTTCATATATAACAGTTGTATGTAAAGACAAATGGCGATGGAGCTAAAAAATGTACAATAGAAGATGGGCCAAAAGCCCGAAACGTTGGGATAATAAAATACAAGATAACCCATTGGAAGGAATCTCTTCATTAAGAAACCTTCAAGTAAAATTTGCTATTTCTAATAGGAATGGCTTTTCAACATTTTTAATCTAAATCAGTCTTATCTTTATGAGGGATGAAAAATATATCGTAGTAGTACTGCATCTAAGCGTCGCCAGTATGCCGCCGTTTATTGAGGTACCGATCTTAACTGAAAATGACCCTTTTGATGGTTTATTTATCTCTGTTTATTTTGTTTACTGAAACGCCTTCTGCATTGTGATGAAAGATAGTGTGACAGAGTACTGTACACAATGTGATCTTCCATGCTGCTGTATGTTATGGACGACGCTTGTTCACGGACGTTTCTGCGAACATTTATTTACGAATTTTGTTCGCCATGAACGTTCGTACTCAAACTTAGGCCTGAAACCGGCTTTACGTATCTGAAAAGAAAATAGTGTCTGGGCAATCTAATTTAGATTTTTTTAATTTTATTTTGTATTGATACCATTGTATATTTTCTCTAAAACCCTGCTGTATATCACACTTACTTGTATTTTTTAATTTTTAATACAGCTGTATTAAGTATAATCAAATAAATTCCTTACCGCATATTGACATTAGCCACCCTTGATTGTTCCCATTTTCAAATACGCGGTTATATCAAGACTTTACTTAATTTTATTTTATTTTTTTCGGTTCGATGAATATTGTTCTCCGGAAATGGGAGGGAATTTAAAAGCTCCTCCCTGGTATAAATAATTGTCCTTATTTCCATCGAGACAATCTACTAAATAATATCGATATTGAGACTTATCTAGGGAGGCTAGTTAGGCGAAGGGTATTGAACGGCTCGTCAGTGAAAGAGACGTATTAGCTTTATCTCAGTGGCACGCTCTGCCGCTCTAATGATTGATTAATGCTTTCAAATCGTGGGCTTCCTCTTCTTCCTACAAATATGTATTTTTTTATCCTTATCTTTCTTCGCCCCTTTGTTCTCGGACCAGGAATCAATCAATCACGGGCTCTATTGTTGTTTAGAGCCTTCTCCTTTTTTCTTTTCCTTTTTTTTTTTTTATCTTCATTTAATTACCTCCCTCCTATCAAGGATTCCCAGTTGCTTGGAACGGTTACTTTATATAAATGGTGGCTAATGATGATTTAAGTTCCAGTGATTATTGAAAGTCAAGAATAATCTTATTTCTTATTTAAAGTAGTTTATAAAGATCACCGGAATCAACAGTGGAATGGGAGGGAGAATGAAAAAAGGGAGAAAAATCAGGAATGGAGTTGAAAAATAAAGCTGAGGAAAACCTGGGGCATCGATTGACAGGAGAGGAAACGATTGACGGGATGGTCTGGAGAGAGAGAGGCATGGGAAAGAATTCGAAGTTAACTCCAAAGTGAAGAAATCCTTTTAAAATAAGTTAATTTTTTATGTTTATATGAAGATATCGCAATGCTGAATAGGATAAATCCTTTTATTTATTCATACCTGTACCCAACAGGTAAACAACGCCATGTCTATTTTCCAATTCAATTAAATTTAACACTTTAATTTTAACAGATTTGAATTCCATGACAAATAGTTTTTAAAATTATTTTTTCCTTAATTGTATGGATAGGTTAATGAAGGTTTTTAACACTGTTATTGACGTTGATGAGTAATTAGAATTATTTATCATATTATTTTTAAAAAAACCTGAAAATAGGCTTAAAAGGTTTTACCTCTTCATTTTCTTTATCTTGCTCTTTTCTATAATACTTGCAGCTGTGTGAACTTCTTCATCAATTCGTTTGCTCAATTTCTTCATTGGTTGATTTTCATCTTCTGCAGGTCCTCTTTCCTGACTTCCACGTCATATGTAACACCTTTATTTTTCCTCTTGGTTTGCTTGAGTTTGGTTTAGAAACTGATCATCATGAATTTTATTCTATTGAAATACCTTCCTAATCAGTGGCTTTTTATTTTATTTATATGCTTATTAGTCAAGTCCATTCTCTCCCCCTAATTTAGCTCATTGCAGGCAATGTTTGTATTAAGCATCTCCTTTATACACCTTGTCAGAACTCGTCTTCTAAATCACTGTTTGTACTCTCCTTACAGTTTCAAATCTCTGGGATCGGGATTTCTTTCCATGTTAATCATTAGAATAAATAGTTCAATTTTTAACGAAGTTTGGTATGTTGTCTTCTCAACACCGCAATTTTCACTAGAAGCTCGAAAATTTACGAGTATACGAAAAATGTTTGCAGAGAACGTTATGATCTTTGGGGGAGCAGGCTTAACAGAAGACTGGAGGGGGAGATTTACTTGAAAAAATTTCGGGTATTCTTCAATGTTCCGGCTTTCATCGACCGGTGACTTTTTCCGGTTCGTTTCTTACCTGTCCCCGGAAGATAAGGGGTCCATTGGGGTGTTGTTTTTTTTTCTCTGCTGTTAAAAGAATTCAAGAATCCAACCTTTTTTTAAACAGTCTTTCTGAACTATCTTGAAAATTCCGTATGTACGTAAAATTTTAGTAGTAGTTGTAGTATTAGTGTATCTCTCCGTAATAATCTTCTAAGCTGTATCGAATAAACATAATAAACGGCAAAGGAGGAGAAAAAAATATTCTTTTTAAACGTGTTGCATAGCTAGAGAACAATAATCCAGCTCGCTCGGGGAAGAACTTATTTCTATTCAATTAAAGCATGAGAATTTTTAAGACCTAAAGAAAATTCTTACCATTCAAGATGCTGACAAATTTCCTTCTCACTGAAAGAAAGTCAAAGTAATGTTTTGTTTTGTTTACGAAGAACACTAACAGTAATAGGTAGACTTTTTACTATCAGTTTGAGTTTATAATAATAATAATAATAATGTACCTACTTTCAATGAAAAATTTTCTTAAATAGGAAAAAGTTCATAGAAGTCGTTTCTACCAAATTTTTTCATGTGTTTAATTAAGTTTCCGTTTGCCTCTCGTTTTACTTTTTCAAATTATTTTCCTGTTACTTTAATATAACTGAATTTTATTCCGAAGAGCGTGTATATATTTTGTGTCCTGGACAGAATATACTTAATGTTGCCATATATCATGTTGATGTATGAATGTTCCCAAGAAGTCCCAACTCCTAATCTGAAGTTACGACCCTTTCATCGTTAGGTACTTTGGGTAAGCTATGTTCCATTTGGTGAAGGAACGAACTGCGTCTTTTTTTTTTTTTTTTTTATAGTTGATAATAATTTTCTTAAACCTGAAATTAACCATTATACAGAATACTTCTGGTTTTTATTACTTATTAATATGAGCCGATTTCGATGAAAGTAATTTTTGTTTAGAAGTTATTTTGACTAATATGATTTATTGTCTCCATTTTTTAATTAAATATTAAATCATCTTATATTTGTATTAAAAAAAAATATTATATTTATCTTTTAAATATACTACAATATACATATATATTTATATATATATATATATATATATTTATATAATATATTATATATATATATAATATATATATAATATATTATATAAATAAATATATATATAACATATATAATATATTATATAAATAAATATATATATATTATAAAATATTTATATTTTATATTTTAAAATAAAATATTATATTTATATTTTAAATTTAAACATCGTATTTAGCTAAATAATTATACTGTAGTATAATTAATTTGCTGTTTTTTTTTTGTTGTTTTTTTTGTGTAACCAATTTCTTTTTAATCATTGCTAGAAGAGAAAATAAATATTATTAATAAATATAAATTATAGTAGAATGTTAGTATTAGCGATGGGCGATCTCTTGTTTGTGCGTTACATTTTCCACCTATTAAAATTTCATTTTTTTTTTTGTCCATTGATTTTTCTTTAATCCATTCTAAGTAAGCTACTGATCACACTTACCGAAAATCTGTTATTAAAGATATATGATCTTTGAAATCGCTACAGCGAGGGACTACCTAAATCATTGAAATCCTGAAATATCTACGTTTTATTTTCACATAACAAAAAAATCACATTTAAGGAACAGGCTTGCGACTGCCTTATTTTGTTTTTGGCACATTTTGACAGGATTTATTCAAATGAAGAGTAATACAGTAATTGTTAGTGACAATTTAATCATTTCAACTGCATGTTTTTACTCTGGATATGGTTCAGGCCATTTCATCAAAAGTATATATGTATAAATTTAACTAAAACTTTAAATAGATCCACATTATGAACTTAAATCAATTCAATATTAAAAACAAAACTTTCTGAATGAAGAAAAACTAAAATAAAAATAAAAATATATTCTACTAGTTTATAAAATCTCCTTAAGGTCTCTTCCCTGTAGTTAAAGTTGTATGGCCGTTCGCTTGAGATTAAGAGCTCATTCTAACCGTTAATGATCATTCGTTTCGCACAGTGGTTAGTTAAGGAATGCTTTGGCTGAGTATAGAAGTATTTTGGTCAGACCCTTGAATCACATAGTCTCAAGTTTAATTTCACCTTTCTTTAAATAGATTAATTTAAAAATAATTAGTAGTCATAAATTAAATTTGTATATTTTTAAACTCCTGATGTACATAAATTAATTTGGTAGTTGGAAAAGAAGAGAATATCTTTTTGTAGATTCTCGAGAAGGAAAATTATTAGTCTAAGGCTTTTTTTCCTGAACGATAATTCTTAATAACTGGTTAAGACCTTCAAACCTAGTTTTTTTTGTAAATTATTTCATTGATTATTAATTAATAATAATGAGCTATATTTTTCTGTTAGTCTTCTTAGTGTCTGCCGGCAGTTATTTTTCAGAATAATAATACCAGAAAATTTATCTCTTTTTCTTGGTGGCAAGAATTAATTGGTATCTCCTAATATAATAATTCTTAATTTATAAAACCTGCAGATTTTAATTCTAGCATCTTTTTATATTAATGAAATAAAAAAGCAATAATAATAACAATAATAATGAAATAAAATAACAACGTATTTTAGCATATGATAGTGATACAGTTTTGGAAAATTTATTAAAAGACTATCAACCATACGATTGAGAAATTATTTATATTTTGAGAATGGGGACACAGCCACGAAACGTTAAGAATGTGTGACGTAAGAAAATGAATAGTTGTGGCAAAAAGGAAGATACGTATATTGATAATTAATCATTTCTAATAATAATAATGTAAAATATTTGTAAAAAAATATATTCACTTTTTGTTTGTTAATTAATTAATTTAAAAATACATTTATTCTCTTGATTTTTTTTTTTTTACCTTTATAAAATGTTTTACTTTTAGTACCATCTCTTCATATTATTGTCCGTTTTCTTCAAATTTATTTACAAATTATGTTAGATTTCATTAACAAAATAATTTACACCCATTTAGGGGGAACGGAAATTATTGTATTGATTATGATTATGATTTCCTTGCTCGGTCTTATAGCCTAATAAATATTAATTAATAAGCATCATCAGTTTATCGACTAGTTTATTTTACACTTTAATAAAAAATTTGAGTTGTTAGCTGGATATAATTTATATGACAGTAACAGTGTATATCATATTATTTAGGAACAATGGACATTTTTCATTATTATAAAATCTGTAATTTACACAGTACATGTAAATTAACTTAGCGCCATTGTATACACGAATGTGGGCAATTAGTTAATTAACATGTTTAATATTGCTGTTTGTTTTCATTGTTTGTTATTATTCAATGATTGTTTCAATTAAGAAATAGAGTTCAACAATATATGTTAAAGTTATGCAAGGATTAACCAGGGGCTATCGCTATGTAACCACACTCCCTGATTTCTATCGCCTCACTCCATTTGAATAATCTCACTGCAATCTTTATTTTAAAACAAATTGAATAAATTTTATATAATCGGATATATATATATATATATATATATGTATATATCAGCATCAGAACGGTTTGTTTATGTCGTATATCTCGGCTTCAGCGGTTATTGTAAATAATTCAGTTCAGTTTACATTTTTCTAAAAATAATAATCAACTGTGGAAAATAATTTTGATTGAGTTATTTATATCTGTCAATTGTGATTTTTACTTTCACTTACCTATATATAAAATATATAGTAAGGGAAAGTATTGCGATCGTGAAAAATTTTGACTTACGGTTTTCAACGGAAATACATGTTTTGGGATCCCCTGAGTCGAAATAACCAAGTCCCGCGAAATGGTCTGTGTGTGTGTGTGAACAGACTAGCTATAAACTAAAACTATAAAAACCGTAAAAAACTATAAACCGTGCAAACCTGAAACTGGCAAACATTGACAGTTGACCGTGACAGCCAACATTTCATCAAAATTGGTCAAAGGGAGGGGGCACTTTATTTCATAACTTTTTTCCCAATTTTTACCACACAACAAACACAATCAATTTCTAATCTAATTAAGTTGGTAAGTGAAACTTGTGAGTTGCGCGCACGCACCAGATTTTTATTTATGTTTTCTATTAATCTAGAATCTAATATCTAGAAGATTGGCCTTGTAGAAAAGACTACATATAGCTTGTAATCATAATTAAGTCAATAACCTATAACAGCAATAATAATATAATGTTAATGTTTATAGATTTCACCGTAACATCCGTATTTTTATAGTTGTGGTTTTTTTTTTTTTATTATGGTGTTTTTTAAGTCTTGCCTTCAATAATATTTTGCCACAGTCTTCGAATGTTGGTATTGTATCAATCGACCTGTAAAATATTTGGAACGTATTGAGATAGCAAACCTTTGTTAAGGCCCTTTTCAAATATTCTCCAGCTCTGTTGTGTAAATCCATCCATCCGCGGCGTTGTGTTGGCACCCATCCAGCTGATAAGCGTGACTTTATTTCCAGCTACAGTCATGTTTCAGCTTAGTCCCATATCAATAGTACTGTTATGTATCATATAAGTCCCGCTGCCTTTACGATCCAAACCTGCATTATTGTGGCATTGGCAGCAATCTAATAGTTCGCGGTTATATCCACCAGAGAGTTTACGATAAAGCTGCTCAGATGAAATATAAATCGATTGGCTGTGTCTAAACCCTTTAAAACCTTAATATAAAAACATATCATTTTTTAAAAATATATTTTTCCCAGGTTGGATATATTATTCACTGCTCGATATAGGCTTTAGTGCAACTTGTATATATCTTTGGCAATTTGTTTATGATTTAAATTAATGTATAGATCAGTTGCGAATTGCTCAGTGATTTGGCTCTTATCTAATAGTAATAATAAATTTAAAAATTAAAAATAAAATCTTCTACATACGTAACCCAATCTTGACCAAACTATTTGATTTTCAGTGTCTTTTCGTAACTGTTGTTTAACGTCCCTTTATTCTACTAAGGCTAATCGGACGATACAGTAGGAGTCCTTTGCCTTCCCAGGTATTATTAGGATAGGGATCTTTAACGAGTACTTGACATTGCCGAGGATTTTTTACTCCCTTTAAAAAATCCTAGGGCCACCGCGGGATGCGAACCCTCGACCTTTAGTATTATTGGTTGCCATGCCAACCACTACACCCCAAGTGACCCCATCCTTTTCGTAATTGTGAGTGTTAGTATTGTTTTGTTATTGTTATTTTTCGAATGGATATGTAAAAAGTGATTAAATCGTTTGTTTTCCTGCTTGTTAATAATTTTATTATTTTTATAAAATTATTTGTTTTCTTAAATAAGTTAATTTCTATAAAATGCTCTGATTTCTACAATCGGATCAAATTCGAATGTAATTAATATATTTTAAACTAATTTTAATGGAAGAGAAAAGATTGAAGTTATTTAAAAATTATAAATTAAACTTTGAAATATAAAAAATGACTGAATTTCAACATTTAATATATTTTATTATGTATTTAATATATTATAATTTTAATATATGCGGTAAATTTACAGGAAGTTTTTAAGCCAGAACTTCTACACCCACTGAATTAGCACGTCATCTTGTTGCTTATAATTTTTTTTTTAGAGAAATTTAATTAGATAAATATTATGTTAGGAAAATAGGTCCGTATGCGGAAACTGTACATTCAAGATTGAGATTAAAAATTATATTTAAGATACAATTCAATAAAAATCTATAACTTTTAATTAATAAAAATTGTACAAAATAAAAATTGCATTTTAATGTATCCATCAAAAAGACGGATTTCATTAAAAAATAGGTTTACAGTCAATGCCAGTAAATCTAGCATTAATGTAGCCTTAGTGTTAACTGAGGCGTAGGTTTACTGAATCATTCATTCATGTTCATTTTGTTCTGTTCTTTAATTTATTAATGAAGGGCATTGTTAATGTTTACTATCGTGTTAAAAGAAGTTATTTTAAAATGCATCTTCTGAAATCTTCAACTAAACTCTGAAATCTTCTGTATTGCTGGATTATTTTAAGGATTTCGCAAACACTGGCCCGCCCTAGATTAAATTCCCAACGGCTACCGTGGAATTTATCAGTTACCCTTGGGCCTGGAAGCCAATCAGCCGCCCGAACTAATTGCATCTCGTGCTTTCAATAATGATCCATCTAATAGTGGGCTTCCTTCCTTAATTTTTTCTTTAAATTCTAAAATTTTATGAGTAACAGATCATTGACGATAAAACAAAAGTAGATGTCTAAATTCTCAGTTTGAAGTTAACACTTTTGGCTAAATAAGAAGTTTTGGAGTCCATTTATGTTATGTCATTGTTTTGTTATTTTAAGCCGGTTTATGGTGCTACTTCTGAAATACTTTTTAGCTGTCTATGGATTTTCGTTATTTCTATTTTTAGCACTTGAGAAAAAATATGATTCTGAAACATTTTTTCCTCCCATCATTGGGGGTTTCGGACAATTAATCAGACCTTTAAAGATTTTTTTTTGTTAAATTAAAATATTAAGATATTATTATTTGAGAATTTAGAATCGTTATTGGAATTTGTATATCCAGAAATTATTGGAAATTCTCTAAAATGCATGTAAACGAACTAACGCTATCAGTCATTCGGCCTGAGATGAGAACAAAAAACGATCTACATCTCATATTTCCTCTAAGCTCTCCATTAAAAGAAGCAACCTGAAAAAAATATGATATAGTAAAACTATTATATTGCATTCAAGATAGACATCCTTCAAAAGAATGTAATTTATTTCAACTATCTTGTTTTTTTAATAATAATTTAGACTTGATAATGGCCGAAAAAGCTAGGATTTCGTTTGATTAATAACTTTTTTTTTTTTAAAGTCATTAATATTTCATCTATCCCTGACAAACGGAAATAGATTTTGAAAAAAGTTAACATAACTTATGAAGAACCAAGCCCTCGTTTAATTCTGTACCATTGAACCGGACTATCTAGTTTATAGATCATCCATTATATGTTCAACTATCTTCAAGTCCATTTTTAACCTAATTGAATTATTTTTTAATTTTTATATCTTTTGTAAATTGTCGAAGTCTTCTATCTCCGTTTCTAATGGAACCTTGGATGATATACAGATTTTGTTGTTTGTTTAGAGTTAAAAAATAGCTCAATTAATCATTAATCAACAGCTCAATTCTATTAATTAATCAATGTCGTCTGTAAATTTTCGTAAATGTATTTTTTTGTAATTCTTGAATATCGATTTAATAAATCGTTTATTAAATCCAGACCTCTTGAACTATAGCGATTTGCGAAGTCATTTTTGTTTTTTTATTTTGTTTCCGTCCTCATCATTTCTGCTTGTTTTTGTCAACAAAGAATGGGCAACCTGTGTTTTAAACAAATTCGTTCTGTGTCGAAAGCTCATAGCTTGATGTTTTTCGTTGGCGCTATCATACTATACATAAAAATATATAAAATAAAAACATTTAGCCTGGATCTGAAATAGTACTAATATTTATTGATGTATTATTATTTTCCCGTATTATTACTTTCGTTAATAATATTAATTCTAATCTATTGTTAATTTATGTTTCAGGTGAGTACATTGGTCCAGTTTTTTACAATTATGTACCATGTTCAGTTGTTTCTTATAGTTTGGTAAGCTATTATTATTATTTTCTATTTGAAGAATTATAACTAACAAAATTACCTGTAATAGAAAATCTGTGCTAATGCCTCCCGGTTTTCACACTTTATTAAATACAATTTAATTTATTTTTGATTTTTGATTTTTCTATTTTTCTTCTTTTGTTTTTTCATTCATTCTGTAATCATCTTTTGTTTTATTTTTTAACGTAATTCTGTTGTATTTATATGATTGCCATTAACTGTTTTAAATACGACCTATTTAAGTATTCAATATCGGTTATATAGGTTTTATTATATTTTTTTAATATTCTTGAGTATCGATGTCAATGAATATTTCATCAATGGATTTCCAAGAATTTTTATTCATATTAAATTCATTCGTAAAGTCCATAAAAAAATATTTGTCTTTTAACTTTTTACAAAATGGGGCAAATTGTTATTTTAACACATCCAGAAAAAGTAAATATTATTTGAGTTATAAGTATAATATTTATATATTGGAGAGTGGTTTTGAGAGCGTACGAGTCCAGGTTTATTAGCATGATTTCGAGTTTTTACTTCCGATATTTATTCAGGGTTTAATGTATTCACGAACACTTCTGTGAATACTTAATGTTATTCTGTCGTTGGTTTTTTTTTTTCATTTTTTAAAACATTTGTCTATATTTATCTCTATTTTTAATTGATTTGTATGTGTTTATGGCATTGTAGAGTAATTTAGGCAGGCTGTCGGGAGGGAGCCTGATTGTAATGGAAATTTATTTTGTTCTCTCAGCCCTTGGAAACCTCTCTAGTATCCGTCCACTTATGTTTTGCTGGTGGGAAATCCTGGCAGTTATGCTTGGGTAGTAATAGTAATTAGATCACTAAAGATTACTTTCTTTTACATTGATTGTTAAAAATGTATTACATTAATTATAATTTTAGGTATTTATCAGATCAGGTATATGTAACTGTTGGTAAGTGTGTTCTGAAAAATCCGTCTTTCATTTTAATTTATAAATAAAAAAAATCAGAAATATTTCTTTTGAGTACTCCTTCACTGTTATATATATATCCGCAGATGCAGGTAGGATCCTAATCTTGTGGTGCATATGAATGCACAACGGCACATGGCTATAGTCGCATTGCGGTGCCTGATGCACTTGTGCTGGGTATTTGTATTGTAGGTTGCGTAATATCAAGGGTTGCCTTTGGAAACATAAGTACGAGCGTAATGTAATGATTCTTCAAGTCTTATGATACGATTTCGCTGGAGAATCTCTTTCTGACTACTAACAAAGTTAACTATTTTATGTAATTAGATTTATATTACTTTATTCGCCATGTGTTCCATTTGTCTTAAAATAAAAAATTGTGTTGGTTATCATATAGTGTATCTTCTCTAGTTGGTACTTCATTTAAGGTCACTGTTACGAGTATTGGTAATATTAAATTATTCGCTTTATGTTTAAATTTATATTTTATCTGTTAAAGTTCTTGGACCCACTAAAGTCCTGTTGAGCCCAGGAATGTATCTTAATGGATAAATTATGTCTTTATGACTGCAGAGTAAAGAGTGTTAATTTTGCCCGAGACTGTAGATTAATAACACTTTGTAGACGATACCTTAATGAAGAAACTTAAGCATTAAGGAGGTTTCTGGAGTGCTATATAAATTAATAAATGTGTTTAAAATAATCCTTTGTAAAGTTAGAGGTATGCATAGAAATAAATAAATTATTTTCTTAAATAATTTAAATTGGTTACATAAAAACATTATTTTTTAATTTTGTGTTAATGCTCTTTACGCTGCCACAGGCATTGATACTTTCCTCTGAAACAGGTCGATTAGGTTCTTTTGTATCTCAATAAGTGCGGGTTGTATTTATAAAATTTAATTTCAAACTTTCTTTTTTTTTATGTTAATGCGTGAGATATAAAGTGTGTTTTTTAAAGTTAACAGAGGATCTCAACATATCTAAACTCCTTACCATGGTTGGATAGCCTGACCAGAAAAGGTGTTCTTTGCGCATCACTTGGGGATTAAATATCATTGGGGGACATGTACCACTTGCCGGTACTGCCTCCCATACTGGTATAACTATATGATAAGAATTTTAGGCTAATAACCTTGCTAGAAGGGAGTATTAATGCTAAAAACGTAGTCTGTCTACGGTGGACCTACTTTGAATACTACTTTTACGGCCCGCTGTTCTTTGAGTTTAGGTATGGGAGGGTTTCATATCTTCCCCAATAATTATGTTTTATTTATCAGTTCTATGCTCAGGATATTCTGTTCATTCATTTATGATTAGGTGATAATCTAATTTTTTTTCTGGAATCTTTTGATCTTATATTTTTCGTAGTGCTTTAGATATGATCTTAGCTATATTTTATTTTGTTTGTATAGTACATTGAACTATGAAAGATGGCGTATTGCCATTGCCTTCATAATTTGTTTTTATTTATTGCTTAATAATGTAAACATTTAGGGCCGTATTTATAAACGATCCTAAGGAACGCTTTACTAAAGGCTTCCTTAAAATGCCCACCTTTAGCTAACCTTAACACAATTTTCAATTTATAAACCTTCCTTTTATAAACAATGTTTAACTAACATTGTTTTATCACACTTTTTCACTCTCATTTGCATCTTCATCTTATAATAAAGATATTTTTGATTGTTATCCTGAAGCATTCATTAAGTAGTTTTGAAATCGGTTATATGAAACATTGTATACATTTGTTTGTTCTTTTACACTAACAATGTTTGCACACTATTCAACTTTGAGTGATTTCTACTCTAATTATCATGTTCTTATAGTTCTAGAGCTGTAATTGTCACATTAACTACTTAAAACACTCGAAACAACATAGTAAACAAGAGTGAAGTTGACACTGATGTCAGGAAGGTTTTCACCTAGCGGTGAAACCTGTCAGGGTTTCATCTAGCGGCGGAGTACTCTTATCAATCTTCTCTGATTGGTTGTTTAGTTAAGGTGGCCTTAAATTTGCACCTTAATAAATGCATACTTAGTTAAGGAAAGGAATTGTTAAGGAAGTTTCATAAAATGAGAATTATCTAAAGGAACACTTAAGCTTAAAAAGGAAGTTTCATAAAATGAGAATTATCTAAAGGAACACTTAAGCTTAAAGGTTAACTGAACATAGGAACCAGTTAAGGTAACCTCAACTGCTTCCTTAGGAACGTTCATAAATACGGCCCTTAATATTAATAAAGTAGTTTCGGGCGTTCAATCTTGTTCAATCTTGGGCGTTCTCTTGTTAATTGTCGATGTGCTATTATGATTTAACATTTCAGTCTTTAAATTAAACAAACCTTACGTGTTAACTTAAACAAGCGTGTTGGATGGCTAAGGTCCTAATGCTTCAATTCATGCATTATTCCGATTGTCACTCTTGAAAAGATATTCAACGGGCCAAACCATGTCTTTTCGTCCGTTAATAACCATATGGATGAGACTTTGTTTAAAGTCACACCTTTCACATGATTCACCCGATTCCATTTATTTATTTTCATTTTAATATACTTATGATATTTGACCAGAAAAATTATATTCATTGTTTTCTTAAGTTTCAAGAGGTAAATAGAAATATTTCATTTTTTAAATTATTTAACGGAATATTAAATTAGTAAAATGATAATATATTTAATTTTGAATATTGTTTCAGTAGATCGTCTGAGCGTTCTTTTTTCTCAATACAACAGAGATATATTAACTATAGGAAAAAAAAAATAAACCAACTGAGAATTTTATTATTTATAATATTGGTTACCTAATATACCCCTTTATACATCGTCCGACATAAGGTAAACTTGTGAATCTGTAAAAACTCCAATTTTCAGAATAGCCAAAAACATTTTTTAGCTTTAGTGTAATTCAACTTGCATTTTTGATTCTTGCATATCATTTTATAGGTTATTTGTTGGTAATAGTCGGAGGTTTGAATCGCTTGGAGGATTCACACAAAAACTAAGATCAAATCATTAAAATTTGACAGTTTCAAAACACATAAAATGCAGCTTATGTGCCAAATATCTCTAAAACTTAAAAAAAGGTTGCTTGGAATGAGTTAAAATTAAAAATTATCTTACCTGGTTCCCTACTTTATTTGAATATATTGCTCTTTCAGAGCGTTAAGAAATTGTCATAACTTAAATATGACGTTGTTGAAAAGAGAAAGTTGTATGTATAAAAAGATGTTCTCTTCTCCTTAACCGGTTAAGTTTTTTATTCTCTATAATAAATCTTAGTTGTTTCTATGTTTACATTTCTTACCAATCTCGCTTCACTGCTGCAGTAAACAATATAATAATTAAGTTTGATTGTACTATACTTTATATGTAAAAGTTATATTAAACAAGTTACATTTTTTTACTTTATTGGACTATATTTTTTTGTCTTACATTTTTTTTTTTTTTATAAATAAGTTATTACTTTTAATTTATGTAAGTCAAATATTTATTGACTTATATAGTGTACATAGTAGGTATATCAAATATTCGTAGCTATTTCACCTTAAATTCTCTAACGTTCAGTAGTATCGACATAGGGAGGTTCAATTTGGTGAAGGGTGAATTGTCCAGTAAATCCTTTAAAGGGTAAATTAGGTTTACCCTTCTCTAATTAGGATTCTGCTTAAGGGTCCCTATAATGCTAATCCTTTCTGCATACTATTCCTGTTAGGTACTACAGGTACTTTAATGCTATTAGTACTGAACGAAGGTATTTCCTATAGGGCCTCTGCCAAAAATTGGACCATTTGTTTCTCCTTCAACTTTTATATATATTAATAATTGCAATAAGATAATTATATTTTTTTAAACATTTTGTTGATATGTATATATGTATATATTTTTATTTACATTTCTTTATCAAATTGTCAAGATATTAAGTGACGGTCAGTGGATTGCCGCGTTGAATAGTCAATGTAGCAATTCCCCGAGGTACATCAACGCATAGCGGAATTTCTTCAGCAACGTTTATTTATTACAGTTTTTTACAATTTTAGATCTTTCATCCATGTTTTTAGTGCTCCATGTGATATTCCGGGCCTGCTGGTTGCAGTAGTTCACATTGTGTTGTGGTAAATAAGGATGCCTGCCCCATGTACTTAACAAGTGAAAAGTTAGATTAAAAAGTGGAGTATTAAATAAAATGTTATAAATAATTTTAAAAAATATAATAAATATTTTTAAATATATAAATTTTGTCTTTATCACACATAATTTTTTTAATGGATAATAACTGCTTGAATAGTTGGTAACTAAATTTGTAATTAAAAATGTCCGAAAGCACATTAATTCTATTCCCTTGGTTATGGGTTTATTGTAAGATTAAATTTTCAATAAGCTTTTCTTTCAGCAACATAGCCAATGCTGAATCATTAACCATTTTGTACTAATTTGTGATCATTATTTAATCATATCATGTAATTATTTATTATTTTGTTTGCATTATTGATTTGTTTTGGGGTTTTTTATTTTTATTTCTTTTAAATTTAAATTTATTCATTAAACTGTTCTTGGTTACCGTATGATATTTAAAATTATATTAAAAACTCACCAGTTATCGTTTGTGCCGATTATTGACCTATTTTTATTTGGTGACATAAAAAACTTCCCGTTATGGTGGTTAAAAATGTCAAAGCTTTCTCCAGATAGCTTGTGAATTTCATTTGTAGAACAGTATTTATTTTTGTTAGGATTTGACTTTTCTTAATTTTTTTCTAAAAATTTTCAATCCTGTTCCCTAAAGTATTCTACAGTCTCCGGTTGTAAACAAAACTTCAATTTTTTTTTTTTTTTTTGGGACTTTAAGGCTTCCTGTGAAGCCCTATACTGCCCATACTAACACCCATGGCACTGGGTGATACTTCTCCTACGAAAGAAAAGCACCACCCAGGGCGGGACTCGAACCCGCAGCTCCGGCATGGGAGTACGGCGCTTTACCGCACAGCCACACCGGGCCCCACTTCAATTTCTTAAATATTAATTTAATCATTATTGTGGGTAACCACCTTGTTTTTAAATTATTTTAAATAATTTATTTTTGAAAAGAAAAGATTTGGCTCCACCGGGAATCGAACCCGGGTCTTCCGCGTGACATGCGCGGTATGCTAACCATTCGGAAGCGTGCTCCGTGGTGCAATGGTTAGCATACCGGGTTCGATTCCCGGCGGAGCCAAATCTTTTCTCTTCAAAAATAAATTATTTCAATTTCTTAAGACATATTTGAACCGTTCGCCTTTATTTTATTTTTCTTCTCAATATCAAATATCAGATGTATAGTCCTTTAAGATTTTAGAACAGTTCTATTTTCGTTATCCTTAAGTCCAAGAATAAATCTGTTAAAGAAAGGTTTATTAATTCTGAAGTGTATGAAAATATGGAGAATATATTTTACGATAAATAGAAATTACTTATACTTTTTTAACGAACTAGATTTTTTAAGTAAAACAAATTATTCTTTTACATACTTCTACTTGAATATTCCAATATTTTTTTAATAATGATTAATTTTTTTCTTTTTCATTTTTTCTCTGATGCTTTTTCGTTTACATTATTCTTCTTCCCTAGGGACAGTGCCGGAACCTCGGCTACAAATTTTGAGTGTATTTTTGTAGCTCAAGGAAAAACTTTATTTTCTCTATTTTAGTTGATTTTCACCTAATTCGATAAAATAGTTATCTTGTTAAATTGTTTAAAAATTTAATACATAATATTGTCAGAAACTAATAATGATATTTGTTATTTGTTAATAATTGATATATATAATTAATAATGATATTGTTAGTTGTTAAGGAATGAGAGGAGGCGGTTTTGGGATTCTAAAGGTAAAAGAAGGTGCCTATATTCGTTTAAAAAAACTAGTTTCATTTATTTACTTTTAATTTTATCCCAAAAATTTATAGTTTATAAAAAAATTTATTTATATAAAAATTTATAAAATTTATATACCTTTGTCTTTTGTCTTATATGAAGAAAATACCTACATGTGTTACTGAGATATATACCTATGCTTCCGTTCGCCATTCGTATTTTTGTGATTATGGCGGACATAGTGTGAAGATTATCATACGTCTTAAAAACTCACCCATCTGCAACCGACTTTTCGTGTTATTTATACTTTCTCCACTTTTTTTTTTCTTTTATAACTTTAAAACTTAAGCGGATGAGCTTTTTTATTTATTAGTCAACTTAGGGGGGCTTATTCTGGGCGTCGACTCAATCCTATTACTGCATCTGCCTTCAACCTTCTCTTCTTAAAGGGCTGTCGCCCCTCCCCCTATAATCGAATCTAGCTGACTCAGTCTTAGGAGAATAATCAAATCGATTTGGTATCGATAAAAAAATCGTCCGTAATCCTCTCTGCCTTTTGCCCAGGGGATTTTCCCTCCGAAAAAAAAAAATGTGAACTGAACCGAAAAAAAACAACAAAAAAATAATGACGGGTAAAGACATATTGCAAAAAAAACAACATTATTTGCTACTACCAATAACTTGAAAACTACTGTTATGACTCACGTCTTACAGACACTTTTAAAGGAACAGTCAGGACGACTATAAATAACGTTAATTTTGTGTTTTTTTTTTTTTATAGAATGGAGAATTTTCAATGCTATATGCTCAAAAAATATAAATCTTTTCTTTATTTTCTTATACATATATTTAAAGTTTGTCGGAGTTCAACTCAGAAACTATTCAACCGATTTTGATGAAATTTTGCTATTTAAAGTATTTATAGTTTTGTCCAACTTAAAAGATAGAATAGTTTTTATTGATTTTTGACCTCAATATTTCTTTTATTGCAAATACAGTAGGTTGTGTTTCGATTTCTTAACATGGCGTCATATGTCGCCATACATAATTTTTACTTTCACTTACCTATATATGAAATATATAGTAAGTGTTACTTTCACTTACCTATATATGAAATATATAGTAAGTGGAAGTATTGCGATCGTGAAAATTTTCGACTTCCGGTTTTCAACGGAAATACACGTTTTGGGGTCCCCTGAGTCGAAATAACCAAGTCCCGCGAAATGGTCTGTGTGTGTGTGTGTGTGTGTGTGTGTCTGTGTGTGTGTGTGTGAACAGACTAGCTCAAAAACTATAAACCGTGGGAACCTAAAATTGGGTATTTAGTGTAGGTATATGCCCGCGATGTGACAGCAAAAATTTTATCGAAATTGCTCAAAGGGAGGGGGTACTTTATTTAATAACTTTATACGTTTTTTTCGATTTTCTCAAAAACGGCTCTAACGATTTTGATTAAACTGAGTATTTGATCTATTTATATGCCTGAAATATGACTGTAAAAATTTCATCAAAATTGATCAACCGGAAGTGGGACTTTACTTAATAAACTTTGCATCATTTTCACATGTTTTTTTTATTTACTCAAAAACGGTTTTAACGATTTTGATCAAACTTGGTATTTGATGTATTTATATGCCAATGATGTGATAACCAACATTTCATCACAATTGATCAACCGGAGGGGGGACTTTACTTAATAAATTTTGTATCATTTTCACGTGTTTTTTTTATTTACTCAAAAACGGTTTTAACGATTTTGATCAAACTTGGTATTTGATGTTTATATATGCCCGAGATATGACTGTAAAAATTTCATCAAAATTGATCTACGGGAGGGGGGACTTTACTTAATGAATTTTGTATCATTTTCACGGTTTTTTTTTTATTTACTCAAAAACGGCTTTAACGATTAACAAAAATAAGATATGAATGTAGAAAAATGTGTGACTTTGGGAAATGATATTTAGCAAAACACGTCAATTTCTAATCTAAGTAAGTTGGTAAGTGAAAGTTGTGTGTTGCGCGCACGCACCAGATTTTTTTTCTGTTTGTCGGTGTAATATCAGAAACTACTCAACCGATCTTTATAAAATTTGGCTCATTGTGTGTAGTTTTGTCCAACTTAAAAGATAAGATTATTTTTATCTCGATTATTGGCCTCAATATTTCTTTTATCGCAAATTAAGTGCTTATTATACTACAACTGAGTGTGATTATTTGTAAGTTCTATAAATTTCCAACAGATTGCGGTGTTAGTTTATTTATTGACGCAACACTTCATTTTTTTCGATATTTAGGGTGGGAAGCATCCAGTTGCAAAATCTATTTTTTTCGGTTTGGTTTGATAGGTAAAATCCCGGTTTTTCCCATAGTCAATTATGTGTCGCCTTTTTGTGTATGGGGAAAAGATCGAATCAATTGGTTTTAGCGCAAGACATTTTGATAAACTGTTTCAAATAGAACCTACCGCTATATATGTGTTATATTCCGAATTTAACTAATATGTACTATGGCAAAAAATTAATTTGGAATATTTTTGCTAACTGTCTATTGTGATTGTACTATACCCTATTCTGATTATAATCTTTATTACTTCCTTCTACATGTGTGTTATTTATATAATTATTTGTATGTTTTCATATATTTAAAATTATATATTTTTTTGATATATTTAATCTCTCCTCTGCTAGAGTAATCCATGTGCCAAATGAATGGGTCATTAATACTTACTATAGTCAAATATGAGGTGTAAAAAATGTTGGTTTTAAGATTAGCTGATACTTTTTTTATGTTTATCAGTGAGTTTTAATTTGTCTGTAATAAAAAGAATAGATTATAATTATTTCAACGCATTTCAGCTAGTGGGCCACAGCAACGTGTGGCCGGAAATGCTCGTATATATTTAAAAATCAATCTGAGGGACGAACATCGTAAGAGTGAATTAAGAACTCCGAAAAAGTGCTTGATAAGATTACCTATAAATCATGCATTGGGGAGTTCCCGAGGATAGGGTAATACCCCGAAACGTAGACAATAAAGAAAGAAATATAATTAAAGATAAACATGTTCATGAAAAAACAAAGAATTAGAATTTTTAGTTTTGGGAGATTTTTTTCCGGGACGAAATCGAAGAATTCGGTTGCTTGTCCTAAATTTTTATGTAGATCCGTGGGAGTCACTTGTCTAGATCAAACCTGTCCAACAGGAATGATTGTTGCCTATAAATGTAGGTAGGCTGGACATCATGAAAGGTATCTGTGTATTGAACTTTTGGTTTTTCATTTTTTTCATAGTTTTTAATCACATAGCAGCCGTATTTGTTACATTATTGTTTATTTTGTATATAAATTGGACCGATTCATTGTCGACAGCCTCTGAACTTTTTCATAAGATATTGCCCCGACGTTGAGTAATAAAAAAAATATTGCTAAAAATATTTGTATAGCCCTCATAATCTTCGTGCCGCAATGCGAGAACATATTTGGCGTTGATATTTTTTTGTTTGAACATAGAACAGAGATTATGTTAATGACAAACTTAAGGGAGCATGATAGATCATATCACTGTCCTCACCCCTCCCCCCTAGTTCTTTTATATTATAATACAACAGATATTTGCTTTTAATTTTATTTTATTTTATTTGGAAGAGACTGCAAAAATGTTTATTGCAGAGACCTACCCTAGGGATGATCCGTCCCAGGACAACGAGGATGAAGGATTTGTACGACGTACTACGGTATGCCCACCCGGTACAGACTTGTGCCCACCATGGGACATTTGGGACCTACGTGCTGCCGTGGATAGGCAAAAAGTTGGTCGGGCCCCAGGCATCGATAACATTGACGCGGCAATTCTGAAGTGTAGTATCCCCTACATTGAAAATAGGCTACTGCAAATCTTCAATGATTGCCTTGATAAGGGGTACTTCCCGAGAGTGTGGAAAATTGCCGATGTCAGGCTCATTTACAAAGGACGAGGAAAAGACAAGCAACAAGCCAAATCATACAGACCTATCTGCCTCCTTCCTGTATTGAGCAAAATTTTGGAAAACCTGATGGCCACGAGCCTGCAGCCTGTCTTCCGTAGAGCAAGCCATCCACGGCAGTACGGGTGTACCAAAGGTAGGGGAACCGTAGATGCCCTGCTGCGGGTGCGCCAAGACGTTGAAGAGAGGGCGGAAAAATATGTAATGTTACTCTTGTTTGACATAACTTCTGCCTTCGACAGCGTCTGGTGGCCTAGCGTGCTCCAGCAGTTGCAGAGGTATGAGGCTCCCAGCAACTTGTATTCCCTTGTGAACAGCTATTTACAGGACAGAACAATACGACTGAGAGGATGCTTCTATGAAGTAGAAGATTGTGTAGAGCGAGGGTGTCCGCAGGGCTCAGTCCTTGGTCCCGCCCTGTGGAAAATAGTTTTTGACGAGTTGCTGGGAGTACTTGAAGAAGAACGGTTCCCCGCCACTGCGTTCGTGGACGATTTGGCCGCTGTAGTGGCATCGAACAGCAGAGCCAGGTTGAAAGAAGAAGCGGAGCGGTGCGCCAACCTGATCAGAAGATGGTGCGAGAGAAAGAAGCTGAAGATGGCTGCCGAAAAGACCCAGGCTATTCTCCTTAGAGGTAGGACTGATAGGGCTCACCCTATTAATATTAATATTCAAGGAACTAGAATACGTCCAAGTGAGGTGGTCACCTACCTTGGCATTAGGATTGGAAGAAATTTCAATGTGACTCCTCACTTGGACTACCTCAGAAGTAGGGTGACCCTAACTCTAAACGGACTCAGCAGGATCGGAGGAGCCTTTTGGGGCCTGAAATACCCAGCGACTATGGCCATCTATAAAGGTGTAGTCCTGGGTATACTGAGGTATGCTTCCCCTGGCTGGAATAGGAATCTCTCGCACCGGCAAAAGAGCAGGTTGGCTACGATTCAACGAATAGCTCTGCTGCGAGTAACTAGGGCCTATAAGTCTCTGTCTCATGAAGCGGCACATGTCCTTGCGGGAGCAGTACCTATCGACCTCCTCCTGCAGGAAGACATTTTTAGATACACAATGATGAGGGAAGGGTCGGCGGTTTTACCGGAGTGTCTTCGTGCAAGGATCAATGAGGAACCACGCAGATGGAAGAATATCATTCACGAATACACCCTGGACCAATGGAATCAGAGATGGATAGCGACACCAAAGGGAGCTACGCTGAGAAAATATTTTCCAACCGTCAGCTCTAGGTTAGCAGCAAGATGGGTAGAACCTGATTATTGGGTCTCCCAACTACTAACTGGACATGGTGGCTTCCGCACAAAACTCGTCCAGTATGGGAAGAATATTGATCCTCTGTGTCCTACCTGTGGAGTACCCGAAACAGCTGAACATATAGTCTTGGACTGTGCCACCTATGAGGCATTGAGGGCAAAAATGCTGAGGGAAACTGGTCTCTATGTTCTGACTGAAAGCCATTTCCCTCAGCTAATGGCACAAGAAAACTATCCGCACTTCAAGGCCTTCGTGACTGGGTGGAAAACGATTGCGGGTCCAACGCACTTCTCATTGGGGAGGAGAGAAGGTCCTGTACCCGGAAGACCACCAGAGAGGGCAGAGGCTGAAGAAGGTGATTCATAAACTAGAAGAGCAGGCTGTGTGCACAGCTTATGAAAAATTTTGTTATTGTTTTACTGGCAGCAGTTGGTTGCTATCCAGAAATGGATAGCATCCAACTGCTGCCAAAACCCGTATTGCCTTTCAGGCACGGTAGGGATGGCAATAAATAAAATAAAATAAATAAAAAAATTTTATTTTATTTGTATTTTTATACTAGTATTTATTTAATTATCAAACTTTAAAAAAAAAATCATGATTCATGTATATTTTAGTTGAAATCATTAATTATTTAATTATTAATTATTTTCTCGGAAACTATTGCAATTTTGAATAAATAATGTGAGGAACCTGACTCTGAAACATCGTGATTCTCTCTCTATATATATATTTTTTTTAAGATGGATATTCTGGTTATATATTTATGTTTTTATGTTTTTATTTTTGGACAATACTGTTTTTAATATTTTGTTATATATAAAGAAATAAATTTTTAAAATTTATGTGATATGACTTTTTACTTATATTTGTATTTTGAATAGTTATTTATTTATATATCTAATTTTTATAGTTTTGTTGTTCTGATATTGTCTTAAAATTTTTTTTTAATTTCTTTGTTATGGTTGGTAAAATTCATGTAACCCTTGTACTTAATTAAGTAATGTTGGGAGTACTGATACTAAATGTTAGACTAAGGTAACCCCAGTTGATGAAGTGTTCTTACACAGATTGTTTCAGGATAGTTGTTTTTATAAGAATTTTAACTTTTCATTTATATGTGAAATATTTTATATATATATATATATATATATATATATATATATATATATATATATATATATATATATATATATATATATATATATATATATATTCAATTCTGATGGTGAGTCCCCCAACATTTATTTTACTTTATTTCTACTTATTAAAACAAATTTAGAATAATTATAATTGTACCTTTATACATAATTTTACAGCCCTGATGATGCCCGAATGGGCGAAAATTTGGCTTGTATATATATGAAAATATATATATATGTAATTTTTGAGACTATTTGAGGCCGTTTTTTTCTATATTAGTGATTAGTCTCCTTCCTGCTATTGGAAAATCTTAATATCATTAATTAATTTAGGTTTGGCAAAATATAAAACGCACTGTCAGAATTGATTGTTTAATTTGAGATGACGTTTCGACCTGAGTTCTTTTGAGATTCTTTTTAGTAATCAGTTGTGAAAGAGAAGGTCCGTGTAACTAGAAACATTATTTTCGTTATAAATGGTTTACTGTTATTTAGGATTTTGATAAGTAAAAGATTAATGTTTTATATCAAACATTAATATGGTCATTCCATCAGTGAGGTTGTTAATGACTGGAGTTAAACTCTGGAATTCAGTTTTCATGAGTTACTAATTGCTATTTGGAATGCAAACAGTAATTTACATTTTAAAACTTCTATTTATCAACTCAGCTGATATACAGTATAAGCAGAGGAGTACAGTGGAAATGTTTGAAATAACGATTAACCTATGTATATCGAATTCATAGTTTTTCCAAATCCGCTTCTTTTCCATGTTTTATTTATTTATAACCATGGTTTATTTATTAGTGGGCTGTTCGTCCACTTGGGCCATCTACCCTCTTTACTGCTTAAGAAAGTAATTGCGCAATGTTATGTTGAAAACAAGGAATCAAATGTATATTCGATACCTCTTAAAAAATATTATAAATTAAAACGTATAATAATTGTGATAATTCATAAACGCAATTTGCTGGTAATCACATACGGAAAAGAAATTACTATTATAATACTACTAGTATTATAAAAATGCAAAAAATAAATAAATAAATGGTATGAAATTAATTGTTTTAGGAACAAGAACAATTTTTCTGCCATATTCATATCTTGTTCAATATCTCTCATAGGTCCATTTCCAGTCCGTTCCATTCCAGTTTCGTTACCAATCGCTTTATCGCGCCATTTATCACGCATTGATGAAACATTTACTAAAGAAAAACTAGTAATAATAGATCATCCTTTTCAAGGATCATTTATGGGCAATTTTCCTATAAAGCCACTTACAGCTCTGATACTTTACATACATTACTTTTCAATTTTTTTTTTTTATATTAAAGTATTATACCCGCAAAACAGCCGCATGCTTATTTATTGAACGGACATTAATCGAACACGTATCATCCAAGAAGTAATGGAGGCATTGGTAAGGTAATGAGAAAACTGCACTTTAATAAAAATATATTCATAAATGTTAGACGATTCGAAAATTATTGGGTACATATCCATAGATAAAAAAAAAAAGATCCATTGTGCCATGGTATTTTTTTTTAAACATGGAACTAGGTAGTGAGGGAAAGGAAATTTGATGTTTAAAATTGTTTTTCTCAAATCTGTTCTGTGATGTTGAATGTTTTTATCGATTAGTCTACTAACCATACTTTTTTTCACAAAGAATTTTAACATATTGCATTGCCAGCAAAGCTACGAAAGCGAGAGGAGAACTTTTCGCCCTGGGAAAATGAAAAAAATCTAGGTGGAAGGAAAAAATGGTCCTTATATAATCATTTTAATCATTAAAATAAAAATGATTTTTTTCATTTGTTTTTCCAAGTTACTTCTTACAAAAATCATCTGGCATATTTTTTATAACGGTAAGATTATAGAGCTATTTATAATGTACGTATGAAAAGTCTTAAAGCGGCCTAAGTTTTTGGTTGAGACGGGCTTAACGTTCACTATTCCTTTGCTACTAACCTTGCAGGCTGAGTTCGCAAACTCAGGTGCAAGATCTGTAATTAGCCCTGACTACAGCCTTTCATTAACAACTTTAAAGTCTCCCAGCATACCCTCTAAGTTCATTAAGCAGGACTTAGGGAATGGCCTTTAAAGCATGTCCTTAGTACTTAGCGAGCTTCGAGCGAGGCGGTCGGATGAACGGGTGTGATGGTATTTGGAAAAAGGGCACTATTTAGGGAGGGAGCGTTATCGTCTGAACTGGAGGGAGGGTTTTGAAAAGTTTTTTTTTTTTTTTTATTGGGCAATAAATCGCTCCCAGATTATGGTCCCCTGCAGTTATGAAACGTAGAAATTGTCTCAAGCTGCAGTTACCGGTTGCAGAATGGCCGTAGTGCATTTGACAGCGGTCATAAATCCGGTTCTTATGATGGAGGGAAAGGTTAGTACAGACGGTTTCGTCTCCACTTATTGGGGTTGGGAGGGTGAAGATTGCTATCAGATCTTAAAATATAACAGGGGCAGAAGTCTCTGCGGAAATTCGATTTCAATTCAACCTCGGATTTCATAATGCACAATAGACTCCTCGACTTTTTCATCAGATGACCGATAATATTCCTTCTTTGGAGGTTCAAAGGCTTTGTTATGTTTCGAAATCGACGCTTCTCTCGGTCGTGGCTGAAATGAATAGCTTAAATTTCTTGGCGGGTGGAAATTATTTGTAGGGTCTCGGTATATCTTCTTTTATATTATTAAATTTTTTTTATATTATTTTTTTTATTATTTTTTTCTTTTTGATACATCCATCTTCATTAAATTTACCTATTTCGTCCTAATGTTAGAAATAATATGTATTGGTGTAGTTTCTTTCTATATCTATGTTAATCTATTTAGGTATTTCAAGAATATGTGATTGGTAAATTTAAAAATGATTGCTCTTCGGACAACGGATTATTTGGAAAACCACCTCTTCTGGGACATTAAAGGGTCTAAAGTGAAAAAAATAAGTAAATCAGGCTCAATGTTTTCATATCATCGCATTTCTTTAATCAAGATCAGACCTGAAAATCATTTTAAGCGTCGTTAGGATTTTTTTTTCATGATATACTTAAAACACCAATAATTTAGTGTGAATTTTCAAATGCAACATTTCTAAATGATGGATATTCGAAGTTTTCAAGTTCACATAAAACAGACAACAATTAAAAAAATTAAAACAATATTATAAATTTTAGTATTCAAAAACACGTAAAAAAAAACATTAGAAAAATTAAGCCATCTTTGACATTTTAATAATTAATTTAGAGCCTTATGCATTAATTAAAAACAGAAATAAATAAATAAATCCCTTAATAATGTACTGAAAAAATATTAATTTTAATGATGTATAAACGCATATATGGACAAAATAGGTTAATTTCTACTAGAGTTTAGGAATATACAGCTTTCCCCCACGGTTATTTACACATGCTTTACTCCTAATCTATACCAGAGTTCACCCTTTATGAGATCATTTAATAATTAGTATACAATACGAATCTTATGACTTCGAATTCATAAACATTTGAAACCGGAAGTCTACATGTACCATAAGAAATTTTGAATAATTAACTTTTTTATAAAAGGATGGTATCGAAGTGCTAACTAACTTGTCCATTCACATTTTAATCTATTTGTCCCCTATTTCTAAAAGCCTTTTAATGTTTCGAATAATTTTGGAGGTAACCTATCAAAAAAATGTTTGTTTCTTTTTGTTTAATTATTTGGTATTTAGCCAAATTTCGGAATAATTTTTTTTGTTTTTCTTTTCTCGGTCGAGTGTGTTTCTAGGTTAACGTACGGTAAAACCGCCTCATTTACATTGGGGACTAAATAAAGGACCTGCAATCGAAAACAGGTGTTCGTTTGAAGTCAGACACAGGTGTCTTTAAGTCACCAGCAACTTTCTACTTGTTTTAGTCTTCCAATTCCCTCTTCTGAATTTCGTTATATTTTGTCGTATTCTACAGAAATCATGATAATGAATCATATTACATGTTTATTTAGTACATTGGTATCCGACCCATTTTGCCAGCGAATGCTGATGACCCGAAATTCCTTGGTGATTATGTACTGCCCTGTTTCAGTGTACTAAATAGTTTCGAGGTGTAGATATCCTTCGTCAGCCTTATCGGGTATTGCTGGCCGTTTAAACCACTTCCTCTTTTTGGAATATACAGCTTTCCCCCACTTTTTTTACATATAGTTTACTCCTACTGCCCCATAAAAAAAAAAATCGTCTGATCCATTACATCCAATTAGTATATATTTCGGTTTTTTAATTCTTTTTTTGAGACAGGGTGGTCTGTACTAACTATTTCTGTTCTAACTACTACTGGTCTAGTTAGACTATTACTGGTCTAACTATTTCTTTAAATTCCAAGTGTATTATGGTAATGTAAATTGGGGTTGGTCCGCCACCAGGCGGACAGGGATATCTTCCTATAAAATTGTGAATAAATATAATTAGTATAATATATACTTAAATAAATATTTTCCACATTAAAACAAATATTTTTATTTTATATATCAACAAAGTGTTACTTCTATTTCTAAAATATTTTATATTTCGCCAATTTGGTAATTTTTAACACGTTCTCCCCTTTAAAACTATAACACTTCTTCAATTCATTATAGTTTTCACTTATTTCCTTTTTTGATTTTTTAGATTTTAGTCAGTTATATAGTTTTATTTTTTTGCTCAATAATGAAAAGGAAGATAAAAAAATTATTTTTTTGTTCTCTATAATAAATAATTCATATTTCATGTGAAGAAAATTATGTTATAAACTTTAGAATATTTTAATTCACTTAATTTTTTAAATTATACTAAATATATTCCTTATATTTATTATGCTTAATAAATTTACTTCCCATTGTAGAATATATGCTTTTAGGGGTTAGTCACTTGAAGGTGTGTGCGGGTGACAACAAACTTGAGCTGGCATTCAGCCAGATTCGAACCCCACTGTCTTTTAATAAACCGTTTTCTTCTCAAACTTCCTCGCTGTCACTTCATTATTTTATCAGTTCAACTGAGAAACAATTACCTATTTTTCCCGGGTTGGTTCAAACATTACTTAGGACATCTTATTTATCGTTTATAAACTATTTTAGCCTTATTTATTTTAATTACGTGAAACGGACTTGTTTTTGTTTTGATTATCCTTTCAAAATGCGCATCTTTTATGTATTCCATGTATAAATATAGTCATTATCCTTCTAATCTGGGCATATAGGAAATGTTCTCTATACTGAGTGAAAACGAACATCAGCTCTCTGTTTTGTAATAACATACTATAAATTACAATATAAACTCCAGTTTGATAATTGAAAAAAGATACAACACTGCTCAATAAATCCCAAAATTATGTTTAAAAAAATTTAACTATAATAATATTTTCATACTTTCGATGTCCATGACTGTTAATTATTGATTTATATTCGTTTAACTACAATTCATGGGCAAAAATCACCTAACTGATTGATCAGCATGTTGCAGTGACCTATGAGCGTTAAACCTTGTTGCATGTGGGCAGGGTTTCGACATTTTTCATACTCACTTATTACGCAGCCAACAATTTACATAGCTACAGGTTTTAATACTCTTTAAAATAATATAATATATCTATTTGCGATACGATATATGTTCAGTTAATTTCTACAGATTCCTTATTTTAGTAACATAGTGCAGATTTTTCAACTACTTTTATGCGTCGACCTTCCGATGCCCTATATTTCTTGTAATGTGTGACATTTCAGCTGTGGTGGAAGATAGTTCACCGTAGATATAATGAAGAGGAAATGAAATGGTTGGGGTGCGGTCAATGCATTACTATGTGATAATTATATATTTTATTACAGCCGACGTTTCGACATAAATTTTAGATCATCATCAGGGCCAAATGAGAAAAAACAGAAAACAGCCAATCAGAGAAATTATATAAACAAATATTAAATTTATGTAAAACATTAAACAAAATTAAATATATAAGATAAAAATGTACATAAAACATTTTTTTCTATAGAATTTAAAAATTATAGTTATTGAAGTAAGACCATGATAAAAGTAATAAATGAAAATGAAATAAAAAAAAAAAAAAATATTTTATAGTAGTTTATTTTTATCTAATTTATTTAATTGTGTTTAATGTTTCACATACATTTAATATTTGTTTATTTAATTTCTCTGATTGGTTATTGTATGGTTATTCTCATTTAGCCCTGATGATGACCTGAAATTTGGGTCGAAATGTATAATAAAATATGTAATTCTCACATCTAAGTGCTACTTATTTTGACCGCACCTCCAACAATTTCCTCTTCATGACATTTCAGTTAGTTTGTTCAACTCGCCGTGTAAGGTATGATTTGAAATACACCATGATAGGTTTACAATTTTTCACAATTCTAAATAGATACATTCTACCGCATTAAAGGTTGGTTCGTTGTAAATTCTTTATATATATTTTCAATTTTGTTAGTATGTTTAATGGGAGTATTTCGTCCAAGTATATCATTCTGGGTTCATTATTTGTTTAATGCGCTGTAAAGTTAATTGTAATATGTGGCCTAAATTTGTTCTTAAAGCCTGTTTACATGGTTAAGTTTTAGGAGCGAAGTTTGAAACCAAACATTGCTTCGATATTTGGCCACCAGAGGCGATAAAAATGGGCAAAAGAGGCCTGCAGACAACAGAGTTAAGTTTTTTGATGAATCTTTAGATGAAAATGTTGTAGTTCACCTATCAACCCTTTATTAAGAATAATAATCGTCACCAGTCATTAATCATTCCAAAATTGATTAATAATCTTAGTCGTGTAAACAAGAAATTTGGTCCATTGAAATCCTTCCTGGCGGTCTAAAAGCGAAGCAGCGTTAGGTCAATTTTTTTCGCTCAAAAAATTTAACCGTGTAAAAACAGGTCTTTTAAAAACGCAAGCGGTTTGATTTAGTGGCCTTTTCAATGTCGAATAAGTGGTTCTGAAGGGCATTAGATTATATGGTAGGATTTTAAGATAAGATAAGCTGTATCGTCAGAGGAGGTGAACATGATATGGTGCGTGCAAGGCTGTCAGGATTCACCTGAAACAAACTCGATTATTAAAGCGGAAATATTAATAAATAATGGTGGATTATTCAAACTGTTTTGTTTACTTATTACATTTATAAACTAAATTAATTTTTTTTTTTTTTTATGTACATATTTGTTACGATGTTTCAACTCCGGATGGGGTGACTATGTATTATAGTAGCTAACATAGCAGCTTAAATACTTAAAATCGCGGGTTCGCATTCCACAAGGTGGCTCTACTATTTTTTTTAAAGGCAGTATGAAATCCTTGGATATGCCGTCCCTTGGATGGGGAGTAAAATGGCGGTCCCGAGCCGGTGCGATGTCGGATATTCGTTGAAGATCCCTGATTATAATTGGATAGGTTAAATTTAGGACTCCCACTGCAGCATCGTCCGGTTAGCCTTTGTAACATAAAGGGACGTTAAACAAAATAAACAGACGCCGGAGGTTTAGTGGTGAAGCAAAAAGGAACAATTATCTGGTTATAATATTTGATTTTTTCTTCTTCAAAAATTCAATCATATACCTACTTTATGGAATCTTCAACATTAGTCAGGTCCTAACAGGTTTCGTTATGCCGGAGCTGCGGGTTCGAGTTCCGCCCTGGGTGGTGCATTTCTTTCGTAGAAGAAGTATCACCGAGTGCCATGGGGCAAAAAAAAACAAACAAAAAAAACAGGTTTCG
Source organism: Aelia acuminata (assembly GCA_911387785.2). Classification (NCBI taxonomy): domain Eukaryota; kingdom Metazoa; phylum Arthropoda; class Insecta; order Hemiptera; family Pentatomidae; genus Aelia; species Aelia acuminata. Next base: position 68,533,119 of record OU426982.1, on the reverse strand, counting down.
TTGTAGTCATGTGTTGTCATGAGCATTTTATATTTGATTGTTCTCTGAGTGTTTGCCTAGGCTGAAATAATATAACGCTGAGAGCAGTTTCTTGTCGTTAGATTCTTGTTACTGTTTTTCTTCTAGGATAAAAAAAAGGTTGGATTATTCATTACTTTCTTTATTGTGACCAAGTGTAGGAATTACTTTCATGTATAAGCACGCAGCCTTACAGTTAATAGTAACAAGCGCTTTTCTTCGGAGATTATGGACTGCTTGGAGACCCTATGGGAAGGGAAGATATTGCTTGAAGAGATCACGTGCGAAGAGATACCGAAAGTGAGAGGTAACAGTGGAGGCGACCTGGTGCCCTTGGCACATTTCACGGTTGTTCAAGTCTTCCACGTCTTGTCTGGTCTCAACTGGCCGCCATCTTACCTGCTTCTGTGCTCTGAATTCAGGGTTAGATATGGACCCAGAAAATAAATATTTGAAGAAAATTTTGATAGCTTTTTTTTTTCTTCAATACTCATAGTATTGGTATTGAAAGAATTAGAGCCTGTCACTCAGATCTCACTATCTCTACAAATTGCAGCCCCATTAAATGGGATTCTTCTTTCTTTTTTTTTCATGGCACAGATAATTTTGTTACTTTAAGTTAAAATCGGTTTAATATTTTCGTTGAAACCGATGATTTAACAGAAAACGAATTACGTTCATGTTCTAACGCCTCCAACTCTAAAAGGGCTATTACAATTGCAAAATGTTGCATATCATCGACCTAAACAGATACCTTGTAATAGAATTTTCAGTGAATAAAAACAAGGAAACAAATTCTCCAATCTAGTGGGACCGTATGTACGAAAAAAAAAAAAAAAAAGTAATGCGATACGAAGTGATATACACGGTGATACATGATAACTATGGAAAATTGTTCTTAATATTATTCAATAAAAAAAAAAAATAATAAAATACCATGTTTCACCAAAAAAAAAAAAAAAAAAAAAAAAAAAAAATAGGGAATCAATCATATTGCACATGTGCAAGAAGATGGTAACAACTCAAAATATATCAATTTTGAGTAATACATACCTTTGGAATCAAAATGAGTAAACCTACAATGCCAGAATATAGTCACAATAGCATTATTAGTATTAGAACTAAGCGCTAGGAATCCTTTAATTTTGTATTGTTATCTCTAATTTTATAATTAAATACAAAAATCACTATCAAAATTTTATTCAATTTTTTTTTAACGTGCTCTCGGTCTATATTGAAGTATGGGAGACCGAGGGGAGTTGAAACAGAGGTGAGATGAAACAGTAACGATTTCTCGGAACTTAAAATCGCTAACGATTTAGCAACTTCGCTTATCCATCACTTCCCTCCGCCTGGTAACGTGTCAGTTCGCGTCGGTTGCTTAAGTCGCGTGGCTTTGGAATTCTGCGTGCCATGTGACAAAAATCGTGAAAAGTAGGTTTTTAACGTTTTTTTATGATGCCTATATTTTGATAAGGGTTTTGTATTTTGGCTTAAGTTATATATGTTTCCAAATCTCATTAACTATGTATGTTTGGTACAATTGATTACTGTGTAGTTGCTTCTTGATTGTGGATTTATTAAAAATTGGGAGGTTTTTTCGAACCGAGGAGATTTGAAACAGGCTGTATAAACTCACCTCGTTTTGCCCGACGAAGACAAAAACAAGTAAGTGGTATTACTTCCGCAGAGAGGAGAACATCAGTTACTATAGCACCTATTCTGCAGAAGAAGGAAAATCCTTTGTCTGTGTTTTTAGAGCCATTTTCAAATAGCAGAGCCAAATAAAAATGGGTGCAATGTCTGGAATACAACAACGGGGCTCATGAAACTTGCACTGGTGGGAAACTTAATGTTTGCCTCTACTGCTTGTCAGATTGACCTTTTTTATTATCATAATATTTTTATTTTTGACATTTGTGAGATTATTTTAACGTAAATATTTGAAAAAATATTGATAAAAACTGATTTTAAATCTTGAAAAAGGCTGAAAGTTAATAATTATTTTATTTCAAAGATTTATAATTTAGAACCATTTGTTTATCTCACTGTTATTTTAATTAATGTTACTAATAGGACGTTATGGTACTTTTAACAACTTTAGAAGTTTATTATTTGTATTAGACCTGTATTTACCTACTTAACTGATACATCAGCACAAAATATTAATAAAAAAGTTAGTTTTGTACTTCAAAAGTTTAATTTTAATAAATACCTTTAAATTATATCATCATTTTTATTTTACAGACCTTAATACTTCTGAAAAATCACATGTTTCAACTCTCCTCGACCCCCGTTTCATCTCACCTCAGTATGAGGGGAGTTGAAACAAGTTGACTTGTTACGGTTCAGTGGGTTTTTGACCACAATATTTAACGCTTACAATTTCTTTATGTTTGTCATTCGCAAGTTTAAAAACTTCCCTATCGATTGGTACTCATATCATACGATTTCTGTCAATAGGATTTGGGCTATGAAACAAAATGTGAAAATTGTTTCAACTCCCCTCGGTCTCCCCTAATTTTAATATTGGTACATATTTATAAATCCTTCATGAACCTTTACACTAAATTTTCATATTAAAATATTTGAGATGAGAGATGGTCAACTGTTCTTCAATTACGATAGGTTAAATGATGGTCAGGATTTTCAGTTTACAATGATTTTATTATGGTAAGCCAACGTTTCGACCCAACTTGTGGATCTTCATCAGGGCTAAAAGAAAAGAAATATATGAGTATCTATGCTAGAGGGTGACAATAAATGGATACATTACAGAACTGATAATAATATAAAAGATGGTGTATACATGAATATTAAAATAAGAGGCTGGTTAACAAGATAAAATAGAATCTGATATTTACCTACTGAGTCCAGGTGGATACTAAGACTAAAGGTAAAAATAAGGAGAGAGGTAGTGGTAGGGGGTAAGTTTGCCGACTTCAAAGGTTTATGACGGGGAAATCCAAAGCTTTTGAAGTGAAGGCACAAGACAACTGAGTGAACAAAATATAGAAAAACTAACAAAATATATGGTACTGTATACAAATAGTTGTGTCTGGACTCAATAATAACATAAAAATGAGATAATACATAATGTAACAATGCATAAAAATTAGGAAAATATACAGAAAGAAGCATAAAATACAAAAAATAATAATAGTACAAGAGGTACAGAGATAATTGCAGGTACCTTTGAAATCAAAACTAGGATTTGAGGATGCGGAAGATGTTAGAATAAGTGGATGAAATTATCTCTTTATCTGTTTTGTGATTTACCGGGTTATTTGTTTCTAGATGGATGAAAATGGATTCTGAGAGGAGACGTTTATCGTGGTTAGATACAGTAGCTAATATGGAGGGGTTCTCAAAGTCGAAGGAATGGTTGTGGGCAATGGCATGTTCTGCTAATTTAGACGTAGACGAATTAAGCGTGGAAATACTGTATTTATGTTGATAAATACTTTTTTTAAATAATTTTTGGTTTCACCGATATAGCAACTGTTACAATTAAGCGTGGAGCACTGGATACGATAAACTACATTACACTTGTCTAGGAGAGGTACAGGGTCTTTGAGTTTAGTATAAAGATTTTTTAATTTATTGTTATTACTTTCACTTACCTATATATGAAATATATAGTAAGTGGAAGTATTGCGATCGTGAAAATTTTCGACTTCCGGTTTTCAACGGAAATACACGTTTTGGGGTCCCCTGAGTCAAAATAACCAAGTCCCGCGAAATGGTATGTGTGTGTGTGTGTGTCTGTGTGTCTGTGTGTCTGTGTGTCTGTGTGTGTGTGTGTGAACAGACCAGCTCAAAAACTATAAACCGTGCGAACCTGAAATTGGGTATTTAGAGTATGTATAAGCCCGCGATGTGACAGCAAAAATTTCATCAAATTTGCTCAAAGGGAGGGGGTACTTTATTTAATAACTTTTTAAGTTTTTTTCGATTTTCTCAAAAACGGCTCTAACGATTTTGATTAAACTGAGTATTTGATCTATTTATATGCCCGAGATATGACTGTTAAAATTAAAATAAATAAATTTAATTTAATGTTAAAATTAAATAAATTAAATTAAAATACTCTAAATTGGCTTTAACGATTTTGATCAAACTGGGTATTTGATGTGTGTATATGCCCGAGATATGACTGTTAAAATTTCATCAAAATTGATTAACCGGAGGGGGGACTTTACTCAATAAATTTTGTATCATTTTCACGTTTTTTTTTTTTTTTATTTACTCAAAACGGCTTTATAGATTTTGATCAAACTGGGTATTTGCTTTGATATGCCAAATATGTGATAGCCAACATTTCATCAAAATTGATCAACCGAAGGGGGGACTTTACTTAATAAATTTTGTATCATTTTCACATGTTTTTTTTATTTACTCAAAAACGGTTTTTACGATTTTGATCAAACTTGGTATTTGATGTATTTATATGCCAAAGATGTGATAACCAACATTTCATCACAATTGATCAACCGGAGGGGGGACTTTACTTAATAAATTTTGTATCATTTTCACGTGTTTTTTTTATTTACTCAAAAACGGTTTTAACGATTTTGATCAAACTTGGTATTTAATGTATTTATATGCCCGAGATACGACTGTAAAAATTTCATCAAAATTGATCTACGGGAGGGGGGACTTTACTTAATAAATTTTGTATCATTTTCACATGTTTTTTTTATTTACTCAAAAACGGTTTTTACGATTTTGATCAAACTTGGTATTTGATGTATTTATATGCCAAAGATGTGATAACCAACATTTCATCACAATTGATCAACCGGAGGGGGGACTTTACTTAATAAATTTTGTATCATTTTCACGTGTTTTTTTTATTTACTCAAAAACGGTTTTAACGATTTTGATCAAACTTGGTATTTAATGTATTTATATGCCCGAGATACGACTGTAAAAATTTCATCAAAATTGATCTACGGGAGGGGGGACTTTACTTAATAAATTTTGTATCATTTTCACGGGTTTTTTTATTTACTCAAAAACGGCTTTAACGATTAACAAAAATAAGATATGAATGTAGAAAAATGTGTGACTTTGGGAAATGATATTTAGCAAAACACGTCAATTTCTAATCTAAGTAAGTTGGTAAGTGAAAGTTGTGTGTTGCGCGCACGCACCAGATTTTTTTTTAATACTAGGCGCATGTGTGGGAAACTCGATGAGAAGGATTTTTTTAATTTTGTTTGAGAGAATGGGGATATATGGGATAGATCTGTATTGGAAAGTAGAAATCGGAGGTTGTGAAGAGTTGTTAGACAGATTTTGATTTTTAGCATTGATAAGTGTTTTTATTAGGTGCTCAGGAAAATCGTTAGATTGTAAGATATTTTTCAGGCGGATTTTGTTTTGACAATGAAATTGTGGATCGGACAAGGTCAGGCTACGGTGGATGAGGTTTTTTGCGACGTTGATCTTTTGGTGATGTGGATGTTGGGAAAAATAGTTAAGGAGTCGGCCAGAATAAGTGGGTTTGGTGTACCACTTAGTGGATACAGAATGGTCCGGGTTTCTGGTAATGGAAATATCTAGGAATGGAAGGGTACAATTGGTTTCCAATTCTATAGTGAAACGGAGACGTGGACGGTAGGAGTTAAAGGCGGCGAGAATATCAGTGATAAAGTTAGGATTGAGAATCAATAGGAGGTCGTCTACATATTTTTTAATGAAAAAAAATATCGTTAGGTATTACAGAATCAAGGAGGTCGTCGTTGAGGAGTCTACCCATTGCAAGGCCAGAAGTTTGGAGAAAATATTTATTTTGAAAACAAAAATATCCAGAATTACAACATAAAGCAAGGGAGTCAATGTAGGCAGATTTATTGAGTTTACTATGGGATTCTAACAAGTTCCATTTTTCTTCAACGATTTGGAGGGCACGATCCGTTGGGATGTTAGTGAAAAGACTCTCGGCGTCGAAAGAGGCTAAGATAAAATTATCGGGAATATTGATGGTTTTTAATTGTTCCAAGAGATGGAAGGAATTTTTTACGTCGTATGAATTGTTATGGCTAAGGGATTGTAATGGAGGGAGAAGGAATTTGCTGAGCTTAGTGGAGGGAGAATTGATATTAGAAATGATGGGACGGATGGGAATACCCTGGTTTATGGATTTTTGGTAGACCGTAACAACGGGGAGCAGTAGAATTATAGGATATAAGGTATCTGTAAGTAGGGGTATTTATTTGTTTTGTATCAAGGAGATGTTTGAGATGTTGGTTGAATTTAGTAGTAAGAGAAGGTGTGGGGTCACGTTTACTGGGGAGATAAGTGTTCGTGTCAGAGAGAAGAGTGTTAATTTTATCATTGTAATCTGCGCGGTCCATAATGACAGTTTTGTTACCTTTGTCCGCACGGGTTACAATGATTTGGTTATGAGCATTTAGGAATGAACGGGTTAAGGATAGGTCTTTATAGAATTGGGTTGAGAAAGGAGATGAACGGGTGGATTTCTGTGAAAGGTAATTGGTAATAATGTTGCAAATCCTAGTACGCGACATCTCTCTGATGTCGTCGTCACGGGTTAAGATGTAATCTCGGTGTATGTGTTCGATGTCTGTGATGAGTGAGGGGATAAGGTGTTTGGAATTAGATTTAGGGGTGGTGAAATTGGGTCCTATACTAAGAATTTTGTTAACGTTGGAAGGAATATGTGTGGAGGATATATTATGGACCCACTCTTTATTCACATACAGCGGCTCAACAACCCATTACTGGGTCAAGGCCTCCTGAATCAGCCTTCGCCAGTTGTCCCGGTCAAGTGCTGCCGTTCTCCAGTTCCGAGTTCTAAGGAGGTGGCGAGAGTCATTTGCAACACCGTCCTCCCAGCGAAGCTTAGGTCTCCCTATCCTTCTTGTGCCATACAGCTGCCCTGACAGGACTTTCCGAGGGATGTCCTCTTCCGACATTCTAATAACATGGCCTGCCCACCTAAGTCTCCCGAGTCTGATGGTCTTAACGATATCAGGACCATTTAGGAGAATGCTTAGTTCGTGGTTGGTCCTTCTCCTCCATTCTCCATTCTCCATACGAAGCGGTCCGTATATGTAGCGCAAGATTTTCCGCACGTAGACCAGTAGGCTTTGCTCTGATTTCTTCGAGATGGTCCAGCTCTCAGAGCCATACATCAAGACTAGGCGAATGAGGGTCTTGTACATTAGTAGTTTAGTACCTCTGGCTATCATTCCACTCCGCAGTTGTGGCCGGAGACCAAAAAAAAAAAACTCTTTATTGCCGGTAGGATAAATTTTAACGGTGTTAGAATAACTGAGAAGTTGGTTGAACTTTTTTCTGAGGGAGTTTTTTTTGGTTGATTTGGCATGGGTATATATTTTTTGGGTTGCAGATTTTAATAACGCGATGTCTTCAACGGAGAAATGTGTAGAAAGCGAATTATTTAATTGATTAAGTTTTTGTTTTATGACACCGGTTGAAAAAAGGTTATCTTTAATAAATATATTTAGCATAGATTTTTTGAATTTAGACTCTATAGTTTTGACTTTTTTGTCTAGTTTATAACGTTGGTTTACCATAATAAAATCATTGTAAACTGAAAATCCTGACCATTATTTAACCTATCGTAATTAAAATATTTGATTTTATATTATTACTAATTATTTAGTTTTTTAAGAACCTAGTAAAAGATGGTATTAAAAAAAATATTTTGGAATTTTACTTCCATATCTTTTAGTAATTTTGGTACGTTTTCTGTGGGAATTTGTAAAAAATCTGTTTATTTTTTTTTTATAGTTGATTCAATTCTAGGTACAAACATTCTTTATTAGTTACACCTTTTAATCTTGCAAGATATTGGTTCGCATTATAATGTAACCCTCCGATCCATTTGATACTTACTTTATGGTTATGTGGAATCCGAACGCGTTTCTATAAACGTTGGTATTGTTGTAAGACAATACTAGACATATAAGTCCATAAAATATAAGATTTTATCACTCTGTTACACTGCTGTGACAAAAACATATTGGACATGTCAGTACGTTGTACTGAATATATCTGAATACTGCTAGAACTGAATGAACCTATTTGACTTGTAAAATATATAGACCTAAGACCTGCATTTACTTCGTGAACCATTAGATTATAGTTTTTATTTCTATAGTTTTATTTTAAAGTATCTCTATAGTTGCTTTGAAAAAAAAAATACAATTTCTCTGTAATATTTTTCCTAAAGTTAGAAGATAATGGGAATAGAAAAAATTTAAAAACAACTTATTCTTGAACTGTGTCCCTTAAGTATAACATCAAGTTTCTATAATTTATTTGTTGCTGTTTCCATAATAATTCAGGTTTATATATCGGAAAAGTAAAGAAAAACATATTTTGTACCAATGAAAATATCTTTATGAATAATTTAAAAATTGGTATCTATGTCTACTCACTCCCTGGCTTAGATTGACTGGCCTTGATCACCTATCACTATCAGTCAAAAGTTAATTACTGTCAGTAGTGGTTTCCCTGTTTTAGTTTTGGAACTGTGAGGTTTCTACATGATGAAAAAACATGTTTCTCCCCTCCGAAAACTCCCCTAATTAATAATGAACATTGAACATATATTACAATTTTTAATTAGATTGTTTCATCAATTTACTTTTGAGTGGATTATTCATTATTAACAAAACTTTTGAAAGGGGGAATAATTTGAAATATGCTTTTGAAGGGCATATTTAATGTATTATATATATGAATTAATAATAACCTTCGTATAAATTATCTGCCATCATTATTGTTTTTTTCGGGCAGTTATGAAATTTAATATAAAAACTTTTTATGTACAAATATTTATTCCTTTACATTGCTCAAAATATATTGGATTTCTTCCGATGGACTTATGTTTTTTCTGTACTTTTTGATTCTAGAGAAACCACGATATGATATGTTACGTCGAAATTTTTATCCAAAAAAAAAGGTTTAATTTTAAAACCCTGTATGCAACATATTCACCGTTGAAGAAGGTGGGTACCACTTTCTAAATGAATTAACTTTTGTGAAATAATTAATTTTTTTGTTTCATTATAACAAATATTTATCGATACAAATAATAGGAAAAGTACATAATGTAATACTTGTATTTTTTTAAAATTATAATATTCAATTTGGATAAAATTTCTTGAGAATTAATCTAAAAACGTTTTATACAAGCTGGGCCTAAAATTAGATCTAAATCCATTAATCCTGGGAGGATTTTAAAAGAAAAGCCGGGCTTTAACAATTACTTGCAGGGCATTAGAATAGAGCAACGTGGGATCCTGTTTCAGAATAAATGGGAACGTGTATTGTACTTTACCTATTTATAAATTAATTCATTGTCTTTCTATTGAACAATTAAATAATTCCAATAAAGTAAATTAAAAATAAATTTAATCCCAACTATTTTTCCTAATTGTAATGCTAACGGAATAATATTTGTTGTTTCTAATCTTTTAATTTTTGAAGTTGGACTTAAGTTGTATATATATAAAAACAATAGACAACTTAAAGTTTAAAAAGACATACATTATCATGGTTCCCAATATTTCAAAATTATGTACAGTAATATAAATATATAAAATACATAGGTTGTATGACTGTATATAATTCAAATGATAAAAATGTACGAATATACTTACAATGTTACTCATTTAAACCACATAGATGTATAGAGACTAACTAATTGTATTACTCTAATGTACAACGGCTAGTTCAGGGCTGTGAAGGAAAAGGAGGATAAAGAGGTAAAGGATTTTTCCTGACCTTTTGGTATTACCAGTTGTTGAATGGTATGCGGGAATTACATTAGATGCCTAAGTATTAAAATGTAGAAATAGTTTATTACTGTGATGCATTATATTATTTTAATGCATAATTAGTAAAATTAATTTGATTGTATTGAATTTAAATAACTCTATAGATTTAAATTAACTACTTAAGATGTAGATTAAAATTACAGTCTAATACAGTTTATAAAATACCTTGCTGTGATAATTGTGGAAAATCATATTTCGGTACATCGGAACAATATCTGATACGACGTATCTATCAACATAAATATAACTGCTCTTCTATAAATAAAAACCCTAATAAACTCTAGACGTAAGAAGTTTATAAATCCCATTATACGAGGAAGAAAAGCTTTTGAAAGAATCAGCTCTAGGCTTAAAGTACGCAAAGTTATACATATTAAAGAGCTTTTATGGGAGATTTCTCCCGGTCATTAAATTCAGCTTTGTACTAGGAAATTTTCCATCATGTTCAATTTTTTTGGTAGCTCCTATGAATATAAAAGCAAATATATTTATAAAAATAAATAATAGTTTTATCGGTATGTAGACGAACTAATAATTTTAGGGCAGTGACCCCTTAAACTAGGAATGTATACAATTGTTTCTAATTTATGTTAAAATATGGTTGAATAAAATTTTGTATTTTACCTTATTTTTCGCTGTAAATTTAACATCTTTCGATATTTTTTTTTTCTTTAGCGATTCATTATCGTGCTCTTCTTCAGGACAACTGGAAACCGATATGTGACATGAAACATTTATGAGGGAAAGGAAGAAGACTGTTCCATCGAGATAGCATATAAACACCTGTAAATGTCATCCAGATTATAGTGTTTAAGTTTTTAATAATGACTATAGTAATTTTGAGTCGGTCTTATAATCTCTTTATAGTTTAGGGGCGCTCTCCCTCCTTTAAGTAATAATGTTGAAAAAAAAAATCAGACCAGAAAACACTAATTTAAAAATTAAAAGAATATCTATATTATTAAAGACTTCTTTATAATAATGGTTTAAAAATTCAGAATAGGAGACACCAATTAAAAAAATCAAAAGATATTTACATTATTTAAAAAATTATCTATCATGTCCTTATTAATAACGGTAGATATACTACTGCACTTATTCTGAGGTAATATTCATCATTCTAAATTAGACAAAAAAAAATCAATAGCTTCATAAGCTTATTAATTAGATACATCGAAGACTGGTTAAAAAAGACTAATGAAAATAAATAAACAAGAAAATTTTGTAAAAATTATTAAAATAGAATAATTAAAAAAAAATGAGTAATACTTATAAAAAATAAATATATAATAGAAACTACTTTATATTTATGAAATTAATGTATAACTTGATTTTTTTTTAAAGATGTACATTTAAACTCAGGATATATTTTGTTAAGTTAACTCATTTGGTTTATTAAACTCAATAGCCTAAAGTATTTGGTTAGTTACACTTTTTAATCTTGCAAGATATTAGTTCGCATTATAATGTAACCCCCCGATCCATTTGATACTTATTTTATGGTTATATGGAATCCGAACGCGTTTCTATAAACGTTGGTATTGTTGTAAGACAATACTAGACATATAAGTTAACAACAATAAAACTCATTTAAGACTAGTAAATAAGAATAATGAAAATAAATAAACAAGAACATTTGTAAAAATTATTAAAATAGAATAATTAAAAAAATGAGTAAGACTTATAAAAAATAATAAAAAATAAATATATAATAGAAACTACTTTATATTTACGAAATTAATGTATATCTTATAATTTTATTTTTATGTCATCAACTTCATAGCCATAAATTTTACAAAGAATATAAATGTTTTATTTATCCGATTTCCTTAAATCAAAAATCACTAATTTTTAAAAATAATTTGTGTTTGGCAGTCCTCATATAAGACTTCTAAAACCGAATTCCTTCTACAACACTTATGAGACAATCTTTAATATAAGACCAACCTTGAATAATAAAGTTGAGGTTAAGAGATCTACCAAACCGTCTTATTACTATTCCTCTCTCATCCAAGGCGTGGCTTAATTTATCGCATATTCTTAATACTCATTACTTTTCAAAATTAAAATCTCATCAAGTCAATGAAAGAAAAAAAAACGTAGAATAACGTACATTTGAAATTATAGGGTTTGTATGTTATATTTTGCTGATATGCCAATACCCTCTTGTTTATTTGAGAAAAATAAATATACAACTAAAATTCTTTGAAATGGGTGGTTAGGTGATTCCTGGTACATAGATTTTTATTTTAGCAGAAAAAAAAATAAGGGCGTATCTCTTAGGTTCTCCTATTTCTACAGTTCCCCAAATTCTTTGCTACATAAGTCATGAAGTTTCACTTTACAAAGGACTCCTGGTTTATGTAGCAATTTTTATATTTATATTGTTTCGGACATGAGCCTTTTAGCCATCGCTCTTGTTGTTATGCTAATAACATAAAACCTTTATCCCTTTAATCACCCTACAGCGTTCAGTGCACAATGAAGTACGTGCCTCCACAATGGGCCGCTAAATCTGCAAGTGCTGGAATCTGTAGTGTGCTCTCATGGTATCAGCCTTTCTTAACTTCCTAGACCGATCTATCATTTTTTTTTCTTTCACAACCACCTTCCTCCTATATTTTTCAATGTCCACAGCAGTTTTATTATTATTTATAATGCATAAGATATAATAATAATTAATTTAATTGCGTATTTTCATAAAATGTTTCCTTAATCGTGATAGGTTTAAACTATTATTTTAGCTATAAACACAACAAAAACAAGTAAATTGTTATTAAAATATTTATTAAAACTTTAATTCTACTAATAATGGTTTTTTCAATTTATAATGTCTGGTGTTGTACACAATGAAACTAACAGAGCGTAAATCATTTGAAGCTCAATGAATAGTAGTCTTATCTCACTGAATGCTAAATGCTGCATTAATATGATACGGCTTTTGTTTGACTTGAGTCTGGAACACAAATAATATTCCTTTGTGAAATATCATCAAGTTGAAACTCCATATTCTGATGATTTGTTTAACTTCCTTCCTTCCAAATAAAGGAGAATGGAACAAGTTCTAAAATTTCTGTTCTATATATGATACAAGTTTATATGATTTATACTTGTATGTGTGACATTTAAACAACGTCTTTATATATTTTTCCTAAACATATTTATTATCTTTAATTTAATAATTTTGTTTGTAAATAAAGCGTGAATGCGTTTCATCAGCAATATTACCAGTGTCTCGAAATGAGACAGAATGTATTTAAAAAAAAAAAAAAAAAATCGGACGGTATTTACCAGAAGGGATCCTACATATGCAATGAGTTTGCGATGGTTTTAAACGGGATCAGAACCTACTACTTTCAACTAAAAAGAACCTCTTCTTACTTCTTAGTTCATGTACCCCCAATGGAAAATTTAATAAATCAACCACAAAATATGTAATTTCTGATACAACTAGTTCGATATATTTTAGGATTATTTTATGTTTTACAAGATATACAAAAGAAAACTTACATGTGCGGTGTAAGTTAGTAGCTTTCTTTTAATTCTTCAAAAATCGGAACATGTGTTGGTTTGTAAACACTCGAGTTCTCCATTTTCCTTAGTCAAAAGGAGGCTATGTTTTTTCAGTATTAAAAGTTATTTCATTAAATATATTCTCTTAAATTCTATTTTGTGTTTTAAATTCTTCGGAATATGTAAAGTTAACATAACTCTTTCAAGTAATTCTTAATTTTTTCAAAAACCAAAATGAAGCGTTTTTGGGAATCTTTTTCAATATTTAATTAATGTTTTGTAATTACCTGATTGCAGTATTTTTGAGTAATTAAATTTTTGTGGAATCATTTTCATTGAAAAATTTGTACGCTTTAGATATTATTTATTCGAAACTCATAAACTTAATATTGATACTGTTTCGTTATGTATTAAAAAGTGTTTCCTGGAAAAAGAACTAAGTATATAGTTATTTGTAAACAGATTAATTGTTAATGTATATTAAAGTTTAAATGTACTCATTTTTATGTCTATCAAGGATTGATTCAGTATGCTGTATTGCAGTATACTGATGTGTATTTAGCAACCCTATGCTAAATACAGGGCAACATTACTTTGTGATTCAATAAAGTCTCTCTCTCTCTCTCTCTCTCTCTCTCTCTCTCTCTCTCTCTCTCTCTCTCTCTCTCTCTCTCTCTCTCTCCCCTGGGAAAAAAAGGCGTTATTATAAAAAAAACAAAGTGAAACAAACAATAAAACGAAAATAGTTTTGGGCATATATCATTCTTAGGAAGTGACTTTTTTTGAACTGTATTCTCTTACCTCCAGTGGACAACAGCCTTGGAGAAAATCGAAGATGGCAGTAAAGGGCTGCTCTTGAGGTAGAAGTTAAATCGCTTGGAAACTACAAGCGTTCTGTTCCCATCCAACTAGTGCTCCCGTATTGCCTCCATACAGACTGCCCACCTATTTTCACATTTTTTACGTTTATTTGAAAAATATTAAAAAATTATAGATTATAACTTATATCTTAGATATTCCTAGTGATACGGCATACTTCAACTTTATATTCTACATGTTTACTGCCTTATTCATGACTAAATTACTTTTGATGTAGATGAATTTCAGAATCGTTTACTTCTAGACTCCATGCATGTACACTCTCTCCTCATCCGGAATCCCACTCAACCACAGCACAAAATTAGAATAATTCCTCGCTTTACCAATCTCTTTTACTTAAACTTACTCCTCGTAAAACTCCTGGATATTTTATCAATCATTTTACCCCTCAGATCGTTTGGCAACTTTCCCAATCAGCTATGAAATTCTGGTTAAATTTTGTTATGAACTACCCACTCTCCTACCTCGTGTATACATTCGAGAAGGCAAAGTTTCCATTACGTTTGACACCCGGCAATTAGGCTTAACTCTATCATTTCAAAAATTCTTGAATAGATCCATTTAAAATCAATCTTACCTATGAGAGAATCTCAAAATATTTTGAACATTTCGAATTTTTCTGGTGTCAAATTTCCCTATTGCTTTTCAAGTAGTGATTGGTGTTCCACAAGGCAAAGTCTTGATTCTCACGCGTTTTTTATAGCTGATTACATCGTCGTGCTATCCTCCACTTCAATACCTGAAACAGCATATTTAATTGACGAATACATCTCTACACTGGTGTGAGTGGCAAATCAAGTAAATTAATTCCAGCTAATATTTTTAACCTTACTTCACGTAATAAGCTATACCAATATTCATGATAGCTTTGGGCAAATAAAAAGTTAGATATAAGTGATGAAACTGGTCTTTAAAACGTAAAAACAAATGAAATTAAAGCTAATCCCATCTATCCGATTTTTATTGAATATTTAATTGTCATTTTATTTTATTTTGACACTTCAGGATTTTATTAAAACTGTCCTATATCAATTGATGCCAATATTTATTCAGTACGTTGCTTTTCTATTAAATGAAAAAAATATTAATATTTAAACGTAAAAGAAATACAGGAAGGGGTATGTTACTACTGGTTAAGACCATGTATTAATAGTTATTACATCGTATAATTAATTACTATTTAAGTTATTAATATTAATAACTAATGGTAAGATATTACTAATAATACTTAGTATTCAATCCAATACATATTATCGGTGATGGCTTGATAGGGTATTATGAAACACTTAAATAACATAATGTTAAATACCAGCCCACTTTGCGAAATCACAATATTTATACTAAATGAATCATAGTATTGATTCGTTGTAAAATGTATAACATATTTATATTAATTATTTGAAATAGTAGCGATAGTGATCTGTAATGTATTAGATGATCTGATGGATAACCTATTACTGTTAGCTTGATTAATAATGTCAGTGTTCTCGTTAATTAAACAATGGCAGACCCTGTTCCAGTTCGTGCTTCTCTCGCTCACCATAATCCTACCAGATCCTTTATTGAGTATTTAATTAATTATTAATTTATGAAAGAAGAAGATAAATTACAGATTTTATTATTTAAATTGAATAGTTTACTATATTTAATAATTTTATCTCAAGCCTCGACCGGGATCCAACCAGAATCTCCCGCATTACTAGTGCGGTGTGCTAACCTTGGGGTCAGTTAAGAGAGGTTGACATCGCTGTGATACAGACTCTGATGGCATAGGTGACTAGCGCATCGCACCAGTTATACGGGAGACCCGTGTTCGAATCCCGGCCACGGTCAAATATAGTTTAACCATTACTGTTGTAACATTATTACAAGAAATTATATCATATATTCTCTATAATAATGTATCTATTCTAATTAACGAAAAAAACAAAAACAAAAGAATAGCAACATATGAGAACATATTGAGAGAATATATATAGAAACATATTGAGAACTAGTTTACAATCCAGTGTTAAAATTTTTAGCAGGTTTCATACATATTTAGGCAGCTATGTTAAATATGATTGCCGGCATCACCGATTTTTATAACTTTACTGAAAAACTAGCGCTCAATTCGAAACGCATGGGGGGAAGGTCATTGTGAAGTTTACTCCAATCTTTGGTTATTGTTGAAAGCTTTGTGTTTGCTGTTCGTCTGAGATTTGAAGGGAAACGGGAAAACGCTGTACAGCTTCTATACCATTTTCATTTTCTGCATTTTCGTATATGTTTTATAATAGGGCATTTTCAATCACATAATCTAGCAACTCTTGCTTTGCCATTTTAAAAAATATATCAACATGCCCATAGATAAGTAAAGCACGAAAATTTGCCCAATTTAAGAGCAGGCATTTTCTGAGGGAAAGTTTGCCTTTTTATCGTTTATTTTTTAAGAAGTGAGAAATATTCCTCCCTATCGAAGTTTGAAACCCCCTATGGAACGATTATAAATAAGATGATTTTGCATCTAATTCTACTATTATGGCTGACAATATTTTTTAAACTGGAGAGTATTTACTGTACAATATGGTAAATATTTTGAAAATTTGTTTAACATAACAAAAATTATGATTCTAAATTAAAAGTTTATATACACTATATTGTTAAACTATAACTGACTAAAAGTTATTTTTAGGTAGTAGAAGTTTTTAAAGTTTTTAACATATCTTTCTGATCTGAATATCCCTATTATAATAATACATTAAGAAACATAAAAAGTTGCATGGATAACCAAACTAATCGTGATAGTGGAAGTTTGTTGTTTAATGGCCCACGAATGAAGTACGCCTCTGTTGAATTAATGATACCATGGTCCCTGTACCTTGACGGAATTATAAAGAGATTTGCAATCGTATTGCTCGTTATTCCTTGCATTCGGAATGACGGTCCTGTCGAGGGAAGACAAGATCAGATATGGCCTGACGTGATTGGGCTGTAATCAGCGTCGGAAGAAATGGAAAGATTGCTGTGAGGATCTTATGGTATCTTCTTTGTTGCGCAACGTTTTAAGGTCCGCGGAAGCTTTTGGCCTGTCTGCCTTTTCTAAAGTTCACCTCTCCCGCCCGCAACAACCTATACTTTGAGGGAATGAAGCATCCCGAATGCCTTAGCAATAATTCATGAAGAGAGATGGATGCCTTCTTGAAATTAAAGATTGTTTGTTGTAATCCAGACCTATCTCATACCTAGAGTTGTGAAGATATCTCATGCTAGTACCGAGCATTCTTATTGCAATGCTAGAAACATATATTTATTTTTCTCACGAAATGGTCTCTGCCCTGCATTTATTTCTGGCGTTTGGGCCTGAGGGCTGTTGACATCACATAATGGAGGAAGATGCTGTAAATTCATAGCTGTTTCTGAACCTTCAGTGTTAAGTAAGTTAATTTTATTTTGAAGTTTTACAGAGATATCTAATTCCCCATCCTTTCCCATGAAAAATCTGCGAGAAATGGTCGTACAAAAAGGAGATGGTTTCAAATCACTATGAATCAAATTGGCTCTAGATAAGGCAGTGCAGGAATTCGGTGCAGAAACACACACAAAACAAAGTCCTAATCAATATATATTATAAAGCAAAGTGTACAATGTGCGTGCCGAAAAGGCTCAGAAACGACTCCACGTAGGATTAAGGAAGTTATGTCATATTTTAGCCACATGACCCCTAACGGAGAAGAAGATTTCCGTTTTTCTCTTAAGAGTGCAAAATTTAAGAGAAAAAGACTGGAATTTTACGTCTCTCGCAGCATTTAATTGATAGAGATACGAATTTATGAATGAAAAATTTAGTTCGAGCTCCAGGCTACCAGGAAGCGCTAGGGTGCGTTTCACTCAATGTTTATTGCTCATGTTTATTGTAAAGGTTATATATTTGTTCAGCTGTTCTTTTTTAAATTACTAAAATATTAAGCGAAAATAATTAGTTTCTCATTTGCTTTCAAAATAAAATAATGATTTTACATCTCTGCAATCAACTAAAAAACCAACTGGATTCCTAAAAAATTAGTTTTCTCAAAAGAAGGCAGTATAGAAGTATTCACTGATCAGCACATTAAATTTAATCTATATAGGTATAGTATATACCTAAGTAAATTTAATGCAGTATGAGCGAACATTTCTTAGTAGTACATTGAGCGAATAAAATTAGAAATAAAAAGAGATGAATTGACTAAATATAAATCGAAAATGAAAAGTTTGAAGTGTTTTTATTGTATTTATGAAAAAGAAGTTGGTTTGGTTACTACGTATGATGAGCATTCCAGTTGACAAAACGTCTAACTCCAATAACAGCATTCAAGATTTTATCATCCCTCATAGTTCAAGATAAAAAGAAATATGATGAAACAATTCTGCCTTCAAGAAATTTTGGTTTTCACTTTGTAATAGTAATAAGATTCGAGATATGCAGAAACCGTCCAAATTACGGGGGGATATCTTAAGGGAGGTTGAAATGTAAGAAAGGTCTTAAAACAATGTTTCTATGAATCTACGGTAGTTTCTATACTTCTGGATCAATTAGGACAATCATAGTAGTCGGCGCTTAAGTTTTACTCAAAATATAATTTTTTTAACTGAGATTTTCGGAATGGGCTTATAGGATTCAGAATCACAGAAAACATCAAAAACGATGCATAACTCGACAAAGTTGCAGCAAAATTAATTGTTCACTTACCATTTTCAACCCCCTGTAAACTATACAGGGTTCCTTATTTGGGCAGACTCTGCAGATCTCAAGTCTGCAGAATATTGATACCCAAGTTAAAACCGAATTTTCAAGAAGGTGCTAATTTTGTACCCTATTTCCTTTAATTTTAAAGTTTTTCTGGTGTTAAAACTACCACACAACTACCGGAGCGAAGCCGGGCACCCAAGCTAGTATATTATAAATCGTACGAAACTGATTCAGGCTGTTGTTCATGACATAGCAGAATTGGCAGTGAAAAGAGGTACTGAAAACATAGAAGAGACTTTTGAATTATCGGACTCCAAAATAATAGAAATAAGACCAAATGTCTTTAGTGTTTCCATATCCTCTCATATTTGAGAATATTGCTTCAAGTTTATCAAGAATTTTAATTATTTTGGAGCTGAAAGCAATTGTGGAAGCATGATAGAAGATGAAATAAGAAAGCGTAAGATGGCTAAAAAACAATCCAAATTCGGATTTATGAATTTAATGACATCAAGTTTACTCTTCATTGGCACAAATATGAAGTTATATAAAAGCATTAGTAGACCGATACCTATTGTTACCTGTGCATCAGAAACCTAAGACTTAAGATCAACAACACTGCAGAGGAGGCCAAGGTCCATCCTCGGCTGTATAGTGAAGAAGAAGAATTGAAGAAGGGTCTCCAACTGATAACAAAAAAATCTGGTGCATGCGCGCAACACACAACTTTCACTTACCAACTTACTTAGATAAGAAATTGACGTGTTTTGTTAAATATCATTTCCCAAAGTCACACATTTTTCTACATTCATATCTTATTTTTATTAATCGTTAAAGCCGTTTTTGAGTAAATAAAAAAACCCGTGAAAATTATACAAAATTTATTAAGTAAAGTCCCCCCTTCGGTTGATCAATTTTGATGAAATGTTGGCTGTCACATATTTGGCATATAAATACATCAAATACCCAGTTTGGTCACAATCGAAAAAGCCGTTTTTGAGTAAATAAAAAAAACACGTAAAAATGATACAAAATTTATTAAGTAAAGTACCCCCTGCGGTTGATCAATTTTGATGAAATTTTTACAGACATATCTCGGGCATATAAATAGATCAAATACTAAGTTTAATCAAAATCGTTAGAGCCGTTTTTGAGATAATCAAAAAAACACGTGAAAATGTTACAAAATTTATTAAGTAAAGTCCCCCCTCCGGTTAATCAATTTTGATGAAATTTTTACAGTCATATCTCGGGCATATAAATACATCAAATACCCAGTTTGATCAAAATCGTTAAAGCCGATTTAGAGTAAATAAAAAAAACACGTGAAAATATTACAAAATTTATTAAGTAAAGTCCCCCCTCCGGTTAATCAATTTTGATGAAATTTTTACAGTCATATCTCGGGCATATAAACAGATGAAATACTCAGTTTAATCAAAATCGTTAGAGCCGTTTTTGAGAAAATCGAAAAAAACCTAAAAAGTTATTAAGTAAAGTACCCCCTCCCTTTAAGTAATTTTGATGAACTTTATGCTGTCACATCGCGGGCATATACCTACACTAAATACCCAATTTCAGGATCGCACGGTTTATAGTTTTTGAGCTAGTCTGTTCACATACACACACACACACACACACACACACAGACACACACACACACAGACCATTTCGCGGGACTTGGTCATTTCGACTCAGGGGACCCCAAAACGTGTATTTCCGTTGAAAACCGGAAGTCGATTTTTTTCACGATCGCAATACTTCCACTTACTATATATTTCATATATAGGTAAGTGAAAGTAAAAATCTGGTGCGTGCACGCAACACACAACTTTCACTTACCAACTTACTTAGATTAGAAATTGATGTGTTTTGCTAATTATCATTTCCTAAAGTCACACATTTTTCTACATTCATATCTTATTTTTGTTAATCGTTAAAGCCGTTTTTGAGTAAATAAAAAAAAACCGTGAAAATGATACAAAATTTATTAAGTAAAGTCCCCCCTCCCGTAGATCAATTTTGATGAAATTTTTACAGTCATATCTCGGGCATATAAATACATCAAATACTAAGTTTGATCAAAATCGTTAAAACCGTTTTTGAGTAAATAAAAAAAAACACGTGAAAATGATACAAAATTTATTAAGTAAAGTCCCCCCTCCCGTAAATCAATTTTGGTGAAATTTTTACAGTCATATCTCGGGCATATAAATACATCAAATACCAAGTTTGATCAAAATCGTTAAAACCGTTCTTGAGTAAATAAAAAAAACACGTGAAAATGATACAAAATTTATTAAGTAAAGTCCCCCCTCCGGTTAATAAATTTTGATGAAATTTTTACAGTCATATCTCGGGCATATAAATACATCAAATACCAAGTTTGATCAAAATCGTTAAAATCGTTTTTGAGTAAATAAAAAAAACACGTGAAAATAATACAAAATTTATTAAGTAAAGTCCCCCCTCCGGTTAATCAATATTGATGAAATTTTTACAGTCATATCTCGGGCATATAAATACATCAAATACCCAGTTTGATCAAAATCGTTAAAGCCGATTTAGAGTAAATAAAAAAAACACGTGAAAATTTTACAAAATTTATTAAGTAAAGTCCCCCCTCCGGTTAATCAATTTTGATGAAATTTTTACAGTCATATCTCGGGCATATAAATAGATGAAATACTCAGTTTAATCAAAATCGTTAGAGCCGTTTTTGAGAAAATCGAAAAAAACCTAAAAAGTTATTAAGTAAAGTACCCCCTCCCTTTAAGTAATTTTGATGAAATTTATGCTGTCACATCGCGGGCATATACCTACACTAAATACCCAATTTCAGGATCGCACGGTTTATAGTTTTTGAGCTAATCTGTTCACATACACACACACACACACACACACACACACACACACAGACACACACACACACACAGACCATTTCGCGGGACTTGGTCATTTCGACTCAGGGGACCCCAAAACGTGTATTTCCGTTGAAAACCGGAAGTCGAAATTTTTCACGATCGCAATACTTCCACTTACTATATATTTCATATATAGGTAAGTGAAAGTAAAAATGAATAAAAAACGAAAATGCTGGTTAAAATCTAGCAATAACTTCTTCAAATAAACTATGAATCAAGCGTTTTTCTTTGAACATGAAAGGCATAGTTGGACTTAAGGAATGGTAATATATCAAGGAATTTTCTGGAGGAATACGAGATCGTTTTATGCCTTAACTTAAAGATATGAGAACTGCATAATTTTTCTTGAAATTCGACTTAGAATAAGATATTAGAATTTTTTTAAATGCTAATTTATGGTTCTAAATGTATGTCATCCGCTTATGTCATTGTCCCGTTTGATTATTTATATTGTTTCGTTCGAGACGTTTCTACACAATCATTTAGCAGTGATTATAGAAAAATAGCTTACATGAAGAATATATGTTTATTTCTATGTACATTATGTATAGTGTAAATGTAAGTATAAGTAAAAAAAATTAAAAAATTGAATGATTGAAAAGATGGAAAGAATTACTTATGTAGTAAGTACTATATTACTTATGTGGTATTAAATACTTTAAAATAGATGTTTAAAAAAAGAATGATGAAAAAGGTTGTAAAAACCAAATATGGTACTACAGTGTTTGTCTTTTTATGTAATATTTTTTCTCGAGTTCTTTTCTTATAAAAAGGGGTGATTTGATATTTTGCTGACTGAAGAAGGAAAGCCGATGATCCGCTTTTAAGAATATTGCTTTCAAAGATCTAGAGAACTCGGAGGACTTTTTCCAACCGATCTAGTTTTGCTGTATCTGAGGGAGTCAAGGCAAGGTCGTTATTCCAATTTTTTTTACTGGGAACGACTAATTGCGCTGGTAATTAACAGCCAGACGGCCTGGTTAAGTCGAGTTACCTGCCCTGGATTTATTGCCTTTGAGTTATAGTCAGCTCAGGTTTTCCCTATACCAGTTTAAAACTTTCAAATTTATTTTCCTTAATTAATTTCCTCATTAATGAGGAAAACCCAGAGGGTGGAGCTTTTAAAATTTCCAAACTTTAACCAACTAATTCACCAATTTATCAAACGGTTTCTTTTAGAATTATTGTATGTTTTTCTTTTCCCTGGTGGATTTTCGATTCTTGGACCATACTAGTTTTCACCTTTTTTTTTACTTAAAATTTGAATTATACTTTTATTTACAAATAAAAAATGAGTATAACTTTTTTTCAAAGTTGCTTTTCAACAAGGGAGAGGAGAAAAAATACAATAATATTATTTAAAACATTATCCGATTGATAAACGTTTAAAAAAAAATTCAATTCCCCCTCCCCAAAACTTAGAAAGCCCTATTTGCCTTAAAATATTTTTAAAAAGCAAGATATATGCATCCCTATATGCATTTAGCAGCAAATATACAAAAATAATTAGTCAAAGCCCGCTGTTTTAAAAAAAGGTTGCAAAAAAAAAAAAAAAAAATGTAATAGCATTACAATACGGGCGTGCTTATAACTCTATTAAATTTAGACAGAAATTGTTAAAGAAGAGAACAGTTGAGAACTTACATCCTGAAGACAGGGAGCTCTCGCAGAATAAATATCGAATAAATATGTGCCATTTTATTATAGCGGCGCCTATTTTATACAAACACAATCATTAATAATGCATTGTATTTTATGTTTATAAAGGAGAAGGTCCGTTCCTAGGCGGACAGAGGGTGTATGTGTATCAGTGCACATACTGATCGGTATATGCATACATGATGCATATATTTCATATTTTCGGATTGGACAATTTGGGATGACCAATAACAAGCATATTATTACCCATAAATAATAATTGCATTACCTATATCTATAATATATTGAAATTTATTAATATTTAGCTTTAACGGCTTTCTGCGCAGGCGATGATCGGCTCAGTTTCTTACTGGTTACTGTTTGTTTTCGAGATATGATTACAGCTGTGCATTATCAGCCTTTATGACTTCCATATCTCAGATAGCGTTTGTTCCTTCTATTGCCGGCAGACCCTTTGTTCATTATTCGCTCCTTCCATGTTTTAGTCTGCTCCTGTAGTGCGGAAATCTGGACTAAAAAGATGTGGCCCCTGCAGAAGGGGTTGGCTCCTCGTAAGTTTTTCATTTGTTTTATTTTAATTGTGACTATAACGTGATTTAGAAATGAAATAAAGTAAAAATTAGAAATTTTAACTTTTGAATCATAGAGCATCTTCATTTACTTCTAATTATGTAAATCTTTGTTTTAAAGGGTTTTATGGAATGTTTAGTCCGAAATTAAGCAATTCAAAAATACAAATAATTGGTTTTAAGACGGTGTAGATTAAGCAAGAAGTGAATAGAGATACATGTCAAATACTTTAATATATACATTTTTTTCATCTTGATACTTGTATTTACACCTATCAGCCATCAGCGACAATCAGTGAATGTGATGATACAAAGGAAATAAGTATATACGAACTTTAAAAAAATAAATTGAAATTTAAGAAGGGATGTGTAAGGGAAATAGAGCAAAGGGAAACGTTAAATTTTTTGAATTACTTTATATGTTTTTATAAAAACTCAAAAAAAAATCGAATTATTTAAAAGAAAAACTTACGAACAAAATCATAGATTAAACACTCCTTAGTTTCATTATTAAACAGGTATTCTTTTTCTAAGACATTCAATCATGTTTACCACTAATCTTGATCTGCACCTTGATATCATTATTAAGTTCCTTGTTTTGACTAAGAATGGTTTTAAAAAAATATTTTTTTTTTTAATGTTAGGGAGTTTGTTTTAATCTTAGTAGTTTGTAAAATGCGTTCTTAATCAAATTAAAAAATATTTACAACGTTCTTCATTTGGACATGTTTTTGTTTTGTTTTTTGACGCCGAATCTACTTCCCCTCAGTTAAAATATGGGAACCTTGACTGGACTTATTATTATGACAGGAATTAATCATTGAGCATTAATATTTTTTTGTTTTTTAATACATTGTTGTGTTTGGTAGATGATGCCAGATTGGTCCAAAATTATTTTATAGTGTAGTTGCGTTTCTTAATATATTTATATTTATTTATTTTTTTTCATTTTCCATGCCCTTGTGTTTGTATTTTTCATTTCCTAAACTAATATGGTTTACTACAATAATTATATTTATTCGATAATATTAGGATTATGTTTATAAAATAAAAATTACAACCTAAATATCATTTTTGAGTGCTTAGATCGCAGTTCTTCCTGATGCTAGGAATCAATTTCATAAATACTATTAACCATAATTACTAATAAGCAAAGGTGCTCTCAAAATGTGTTTGATGACCCCCCTCTTCAAATTAGGTGCTAAATCCGTCCCTGCTCTATTTGTGATAAATACCTTCCTTGTCAACTTAGAGTACCCATATTTTGGGTTTACTATTCTAGTCATCGATCTATTGAATGAATCTATTGATTATTATTATTTTATTTCTTTTTAGTTATACCTTCAATTTGATTCTTTTCCCCATTAATAAATAACAAAGAAAAAAGAAATAAATAATCAATATATATTATAAAGCAAAGTGTACAATGTGCGTGCCGAAAAGGCTCAAAAACGACTCCACCTTCCTAACGGAGAAGAAGGTTTCCGTTTTTCTCTTAAGGGTGTAAAATTGAAGAGAAAAAGACTGGAATTTTATGCCTCTCGCACCATTTAATTAGCGTCTCTGAGATTGAGATACGAGTTTATGAATGAAAAATTTAGTTCGAGCTCCAGGCTACCAGGAAGCGCTAGGGTGCGTTTCACTCAATGTTTATTGTTCATTCATCCAATTCAAATTGTAGAGGTTATATATTTGTTCAGCTGTTCATTTTAAATTACTAAAAAATTAAGCGAAAAAAATTAGTTTCTCCTTTGCTTTCAAAATAAAATAATGATTTTACATCTCTGCAATCAATTAGAAAACCAACTGGATTCCTTAAAGAATTAGTTTTCTCATAAGAAGGCTAATATATGATCAGCACATTACATTCAATCTATATATAATATATACTTAAGTAAATTTAATGCAGTATGAGTGAAGATTTCTTAGTAGTACCGTGAGCGAATAAAATCAGACATAAAAAAAGAGATGAATTGACTGAATACAAATCGAAAATAAAAAGTTTGAAGTGTTCTTATTGTATTTATGAAAAAGAAGTTGGTTTGATTACTATGTATGATGAGCATTCCAGTTGACAAAACGACTAACTCCAATAACAGCATTCAAGATTTTATCATCCCTCATAGTTCAGGATAAAAAGAAATATTATGAAAAAATTTGCCTCCAAGAAATTTTGGTTTTCACTTTGTAACAGTAAGATTCGAGGTATGCAGAACGTATACGGGGGGATATTTTAGGGAGGTTGAAATGGAAGCAAGGTCTTAAAAATTTCAGTTGGAATTTCTATGAATCTTCGGTAGTTTCTATACTTCTGAATCAAATAGGACCATCATAGAAGTAGGAGCTTAAGTTTTACTCGAAATATAATTTTTTTAACTGAGATACCAGATTTTTCAACTATAATCTAATAACTTATTATCTGCTGAATACTTGGAATGGGCTTATAGGATTCAGAATCACAGAAACCATCAAAAACGATGCATAACTCGACAAAGTTGCAGCAAAATTAATTGTTCATTTACCATTTTTAACCCCCAGTAAATTATACAGGGTTCCTTAATTGGGCTCATTCTGCAGATCTCAAGTCTGCAGAATATTGATACCAAGTTAAAACCGAATTTTCAAGAAGGTGCTAATTTTGTTCCCTATTTCCTTTAAATTTAAAGTTTTTCTGGTATTACAGCTATCACACAACTACCGGAGCGAAGCCGGGCTCCCCAGCTAATTACATATAAAGCTAAGAAAAGGCGTTGATGGCCAGATAGTTGTTATAAGCCTTCATATAAACAACAACCAACCAATCAACTTAAACTTATATACTAAATAAAATAGAATTAAAAATTAATCGGGATCCGATCAAAAAAATAATAATATTGCTATATTTAATTTGTTCATCTATTTATACACTATTAGAAATGTAAAGCTATTTATACACTATTAGTATTAATCCATAGAATTCTTTACTACATCTAATTAAGTTAATATTTTACAGTATATTCTTTTTTTTTTTTTTTTTTTTTTTTTTTTTTGTAGATTTCGCTGTCACTAATTTCATTATTATGCTTTAAAAAATTACTTATTATTGTAATTGTACTTGTTGGGACTGAATTCTGCAGCTCCTTTAGGAGTTTGTGTAGATATCTTGATATATATTATCGCGCTTCTGCTCGCCTACGGTGAAATTGCCATTATCAGCCCACAGTGGATTGATATACGATAATAGGTCTCATGAAAGTATGCCGCTGTGGGATAGGCAAACAATGGCTATTTGCTGTGTCATGCTAGAAACAGAAGTCTAATTTTCTTGTGTAATTTCTCTTAACTTCCTAATATATTATCCATTTTTATAATTGTTTCCATATTAATGTATAATTTCAATTTTTTGTTTTACTCGAAAATTTTACATTATTAAAATCTTTATTTATTGTTTTTTTTTTGTAGATGAGCGGGAGGACGTACAAAAGAAAACTTTTGCGAAATGGATAAATTCTCAATTATCAAAAGTAAGTATTATTTTATTTATCTTAGGAAAAAAAAAATGGTAGCCGCTGAAACTTTGGACATTTCAATCTGTCGTTTGAAAATAAAAGTAATCATTTCCGTCTTAATTTATATTTTGAGTCCTTTCATGGTGAGATATATAATTCACGAATATAATATTTCTAATACTGATTTCTCATATATTTTTATAAAGTAAAACAAAATAATAAAATAAGAACTGTACGGCGTTGGTAACCATTGCAGTTTTACGTCAATAGATCAAGACAAACAATAATTTTCAAATAGGTATTTGTGTCTGAGAAAAAAATTTAGGTTAAGGGAAAATGTAAGTGCAAAAGTAGAAAGTTACTGTATAGAATTTATATCCTGAATCATGGAATTATGTGTTTTAATTTTATTATTTACTAGCTATGGTGCCCGGCTTCGCTCAGGGAGTTGTGGGATAGGAGGGATGTAAGAATAACTTTAAAATTGAATAGTAAAGAAAAATAGACCAAAATTAATCATGGTTAGAACTTAATTTGTACCATCCTGAAACTTCAGTTTCAGGCCGAGCGCACATTGAGACACTCGCGACGCAGAGCAGAGCAGAGCAGTTTTTTTGGATAGTGAATTAGATAGGAACCGAGCACATTGGGATACAGAGCAGAGCAGAGCAGGCCGATGTGGCACTCGTAGATCTGCCACAGAAAACTGTGCCGATGCGACGCAGATTTCGATATTTGATTATTTTAATTATCATTTAATATTAGTGTTTGAGAAGTTCTACTTTTCTCTTAAGCAGGTTAATGAAACTTAGTAGGTCTTCTGTATATATAGGGTGTTCTAGATAGGTACAGGAGAAAAAATGGTCCTAAAAATACAATAATTTACAAAATATATATATATATATTCTGTTATTTTAGATTTCAAAATCAAAATATAATTTTGAAATTTCTCGCTATCCAAATATTCACGTTACCAGTGTTTTGAATTTCTAAAACTAAACAATTTCAGAATAAAAAATGTATTTGTAAAATTATTTAAAAAAAAGAATATATATATATTATATATATACTTGTATATTAATATTTAGATTAGGGCCTTTCTGAAGTTCTAAAAGTAGATACTTTTGCCGTAACAGTTTTAATATTGTTATTTTATTTGTCATACCTTGTTCCGGTTTTTGTTCGTTTTATTCGTCTTGCTGTGGCACGTTTAAAAATAGAAAAATTTCCTCTAATAGATACTAGAAGTTAATTAAACGATTGAACAAGTTATGATCTCAGGAAAATTTGACTGATATTATTTCAGCAAAAAAACAAAACAAAGGCTTTTTGGAAATGTTGATTTAAAAAACAAATAATGTATATTTCTTTTTTAAAAATATATTTGAATAAAAAATAAAAAAGCTACAATCGGAAACCGCAATTAATCGAAAAGAGGGGGGAATGGGCCATATGTTGATAGGAAATTTTTTAATAAGAATTGGATGTAAATATAACTCTTCTCTATATATGCTATATGTTATATTATCTACTTAATTTAATTATATCCTCATACAGAATAGAAAAGAAGGGAAAATAAATTTTTTTTTGGGACAATGTCCCTCAAGAATAACAGACTTGAACAAAAAATAAAACTACAACTGGTCAAATAATTAAAGTAATGGTGGATAATTAAAGATAATATTTACATTAAAAACCCATAATAAATAGTTATAAAAAATAAAAGTATACAAAGTAGTGAATAATATATTCATTAATCAAATAAATACTTACGGTAATTTCCAAGGAAAAAGAAGAAGAAATTAATGGAAAAAAATTATTCCATAATAAATGGTTGTTAAAATCGTATCCTAGGATTTTAAGAGATTTTTGCCTAATATAATTCTACAAACTTAGAGCTTAACGAGACCTCTCATTACCTGATTTTATAACATCACGATAAGTAATGGTTTTAAGCTTTCGATCTCTCAGACTAAATAGTAACTTCAATGTAATTATGTAGTTCACCAGACTCAGACGGAAATATTTCATAGATTGTTAAGAATAATCTGTTTGCAAATGTATATTTGAATCTGTTTAATATATCTATATATATTATTTAAACTAATTTTACAATTTTACAACTACATTTTTCATCCTGAAATTGTTTAGTTTTAAAAATTCAAAACACTCGTATCATGCACTTTTGGAGTAGCGGGAAATTTCAAAATTATATTATGATTTTGGAATCTAAAATACCAGAACATGTATATATATATTTTAAATTATTGTATTTTTAAAACCTTTTTTTTCCTAGTACTTATCTAGAACACCATATACATACAGAAGACCTACTTAGTTTCATTTACCTGCTTAAGAGAAAAGTAGAACTTCTCAAACACTAATATTAAATGATAATAATAGGAATTAAAATAATCAAATATCGAAAACTGCGTCGCATCGGCACAGTTTTCTGTGGCAGATCCACGAGTGCCAAATCGGCCTGCTCTGCTCTGCTCTGCGTCCCAATGTGCGCGGTTCCAATCTATTTCACTTACCACAAAAACTGCTCTGCTCTGCTCTGCGTCGCGAGTGTCTCAATGTGCGCTCGGCCTCAGAGTCCGCCCATATATGGTTTGGGCACAAGAGACCCTATTAATGCGGTTCTCTTAATGCGTTTTCATCCTTTTTATCGATTAAGAAAAAATATTTTGGCTGAATATCTTCTTTATGGTTCTATTTTCTGATTCCATTGAGACCATTCTCCTGAAGATGCAGTTAACAGATAAAAAGTTATATAAGATTGTAATTGAAAAAATGTTTTGCGGCTGAACGATGTTACATTAAAAAAAAAAAATATTACCATGTTCGATTCAACGACGTAAAAACTTCCGAAAATTGTTTATCAACTGTTTTTTACCTCACATTATCTATACATTTTAGGTTAAAATTCATATTTTGAGGGCGATAAATACTTTGCAAACCATGGGACAAATAATGCAAATTATTATTTTCAAATTCATTATTTTTTCTATAATCTTATATATTTATTGAAAAATTAATTGATCAAAAGTTTTTTTATGAAGTGTACGCACGCCTATTTATTAACTTTCTTGACTTAATTTTCTTTCTTATTGTTTTGTGATAATTTTATAAAATATTATTCACATTTAGACACATATTTTTTAAATAATATACATGAAAATCTGAACTCCATTTATTTCTTATTATATATGGTCTTAAATAATTAAAAAGATGACCTCGGGACCTTCTCTGTTAAGTGTATTAGTTGAGGGTTATCAATGGGTAGCTTCTCTTCAGCTTGTTCATGACATATTCTTTTCTTATTATTATCACTTTTACTAAATGTATTTGCTGTAAATACAGTTGTTAATTTCAACAAAGTAAATTAAAAAATAATAATTATTATTTTTTTAGCAAGGATATCGCTCAGCTGCAACATGTGGTTTTTCGAATTTTACTTTTTTCATTTTGTTATTCGGGTTATATTTTTAACAAAAATATTCGATTTTTGTTTGAGCAATATATTGTGTAACATGAGCCTTTGAGTTGACCGAATGACTTCAATTTTAATATTTTGCAGTAAAGCCATTTAAATAAAATTTCTCTTCGGAAAATGAAGATGGAAGGACTGTAGATGTAATGGACAGGAAATAGTTGGGGGTGCGGTCAAAATAAGTAGCACAAATAGGTGAGATTTACATATTTTATTGTAGCCGACGTTTAAGGTCATCACCAGGGCTAAATGAAAACAACTAATCCGAGAAATTATATAAACAGACATTGTTATATATTAATGACTGACGTAGGATCCTAATTCCTAATAATATTAGGAAATTTCTAACGCAATGATTCCTGTTTTCTTGTTACAGTCTTTTTTCCTTTAACTTACCTATATATGAAATATATAGTAAGGGAAAGTATTGCGATCGTGAAAAATTTCGACTTCCGGTTTTCAACCGAATTACACGTTTTGGGGTCCCATTATGTTCATGATGAATGGCTGATTTGGCTAAAAGTTGACAGCACTGTTAGTTTACCTGCATTATAGCGACTTGGAATTTTCCAATAGTTACCGAACAGTATTTTATTCATTTCTGAACGAACAAATTTATTTTTCATATAGGATTACATCTAATTTAGCTGTTATGGTTTTGGAAATTTGCTGTTCATTTCTTCTACGGTTCAGTTATTTTAACACATTTCAATAGTATTAGTAATAAATTGAAAAGGTGTTAATTGGAGCCTCACAATGTGCATGTATCTTCGAATGATGTATTACTTGGAATGTGCGTCGATCCTTCTCCTTTGGGAGTTCCTCGGCCTTGTTGGGAGACTCCAATTAACCGGGATGAAGCAATCCTTGTACCTCTAGGGAGTTGGTTCCTCTGAGCTGGAATTGGTACCCAATGAAGTTAAAAGGACATCGTGTGGTTGGTTCGGCTTGAGACTCACTTGGATTCTTCTTAATGTCTTATTTACGAACGCAAGTGGATCGTCGTATTTATAAAGATTTGCATTGTATACAAATAAATTATGGATTATTAACAATATTATTATTTTCACAGATTAAAATAAAATGGGCTCTCATCGTCAAAATATTTATTATTTTCCAAAAATATTAGTACTATATAAAAGGAAAAAGGAATGAAAAAAAAAAAAAAAACGGTTATTAAAAAAGGTAAAGTGCTACCAGTGCTGAAGATGGATAAAAGAGAAACATGTTAGGTTGCGTCCCGGCGATGCCTAAGTACAACTTGATCTAATCTATTAGATCTTTAAAAAAAAAATTACTAACCAAAAAGTAATAAAAAATAAAAGTTTTAATGATAAAATATTCCATCTCCCATGCTGAACCCAAGGTTTTGACTATATCATAATAAAAAATGGACCCGGATTAATATGGAATGTGAATTAATTTTATTATAGCGGTGTTTTAATTCGGTGGATTGAATCCTCTTCTCTTTTACTTGACTAATCAGCCATGTTAAATTAATAGAATCAAAGGCTCAAAGAGAAAGATAACCTTTGACTTTTGAATAACTTCATACACCACTTCGCCTTAGAGATTTTAACTGAGCTCTTCGAAGCTCGGTAATTGTATCAACTCACCTTCTTCATATCCGAGATAATCCAGTTTCCAGCGACCTTCTCTAGTTAATTACCGATCCTTCAGAAGCAATAAAGCTTATATTTAAATAAAGCGGAGAAAATTATTATATTTTCGACCCTTTGATTTGAAGAACTTCATTGAGATTTATCTGCGTTTTGTTTAAGCGGTAATAATGTCTGTTTGATAAAGCCTCTGTTTTCAGCACTAAGCCGATATTCCTATGATTCATAACGGATATTCGTCCTTATCAATAAATTTTACTGGATTACTTTAGTTAATAACGTTATTATATTAAATAACACAGAAAAGTTCATGTTACAAGTATTAAACGCCGATGCATAGCACTAGGCGAATTTGAAAAGCCGATTGAAAATTTAAAAGCTTTATCTCAGAAGCTATCTAGGCTACTGAGCCAGTTTTGGTTTCAAATTGTACCTGGTTAAATAGGGTTTAAAAATTTACCGAATAGTTTTATCACAAACGTGATTCTTCAAGGTGAAGAACCGAAAAGGTGCTTAAACTACCTTATTTTCACAGATTAAAATAAAATGGGCACTCATCGACCATATCTGACCATACTTCAAACCATCTCTGACCATTTCTAACCAACTTTTAACATCTCTGACCATACCTAACCAGAGTACAACAAACCATTAGGAACTAGCCCGAACGAGCCATAGTTTGCTCTAAATAAATTAATAATCCTAAATTAGTTTACATAACTATCTCCAACCAAACCACAACAAACTCCTTCTGACAATTTCGAACCCCCCCGTGGCCATCCCCAAACCATACTTCAATCAATAAACCATTCAATAAACCATTGTTGACCAATCCGAAGCATCATTGACAATCTCCAACCAGACCAACACAAACCTTGTAGACGATTACGAACCGCATCTGACCATCCTTCGAACCATCTCTGACTATGCCCAACCAGGCCATAACAAATGTAAATTACGTGGGACTTCTCTGTTTGTCACTATCAAATTTTTGTCATCATATCTATCTTAAAGGTGACGACTAACTTAAAATGTATTATGAGTGAAATGTGTGAACGAATGAAAATAAGTGTATTTAACTAAAATAAAAGTACTTCCCACTAATAAATTTAAGACATCTAAAGGCAATCCTCAAGAATGAGTCAGCTTGCAAGCTGAAATCTTTTAGTCCTGCTCCCTTCTTAGGGACATCACACATGAATAACACTTTCGGCCGATGAAAAGCATTAGCCGAAACCGAAAATGCGGCCGAACCCCAGTTATTAGGCCGAAATCGAAACCGAAACTGAAACTTTGGTCACTATCTAGTTTTGGCTTATTGGTGATACCATGGATACAATAAGCCAATTTATAGGGTTGTAAATATACTGTACATTATAGCAAATCAATAGCAGTGAATCTTTTATTAATTTACAATAACAGGGTCGGTCCCAAGGGCATAGATCCGCACCAACTGAAATATCAAGGGAACAAAGATGAGAGGGAAATATTTACGCATCCAATTCTAGAAAATTTTCTAATACAGCCAAATTTATCCATAGGAATTTAATGCTGTTCTTATATCTTTAAGATCTTTTAGTAAACATTGTGCAATAAGCAGTCGGTTTTTTCATTTTCTTGCAGTTTGGTGCGAAATTGAGAGCCGAACACCAAAAATACTTTCTTAATTTATGACAAGTTTCGTCCAAAGTCAAACTTTCCTCTTTTCTGTAGAATTTCGTGGCTATCATACAGCCGAAGAACCGACTGGAAGCCGAATAAAGTTTTTTTTTTATTATGGTGTTGTTTTTTTCAGCTGTTTCATTGTACCCCGGGCATGAGGCACCATAAAACCAAATTATTTTTTTTGAAAATAGCTGCTCGGGGTCAGATATGATGCATAAAATAATGTTTAACACATTTCTTACATAGATTAGACCCTAAGGTAACATGGAATAAAACAAAATTGTGTTTCATTGTGCCCCATCTCCCCCTATATGTATATATATAATCGTAAAAGTTTATATTTAGTTTAATTATATGTGGATTAATTAACCTATTAAATTATATGACTTAAAGCTTTTTATGATTTTATTTAAATTCATATTGTGAATGTTCGTCTGCTTGGGTTGTAAATATATAAATAGACGAACGCTTTGAAATCTAAACGAAACATCAATGTCACAGAAATCGTTTAATAGTTTTGAAAACAAAACTTAAAAGTTTTGTTAACTTACCAGAGTGTAAAACCTGTTTTAATCACTGTGATCGTCTTAAATTTCAGCATAAATCCCGTTGATGGATTCAATCCCGCGATGAAATTGGCTTTGAGTTTAGAAACTTCAAACTTTGAAACTGTTTTAATAATAACCTTTTCTGGTTTATTCCTGGAAGCATGGTCTTTCTTCTTCTCCAGAGCAGAATGTAACGCCACTTTTTCTGCAGACGTTGCCTTCAGCATGGAATAATTCATGCTTTTTTCCAATAGTTATTACGCTAGTATTCTCTCCTGTTATGAAACCTTTGAATGCCTTCTTCAATTTCATCATCACTCATCTCGTTACTTAACTCGGCTCACTCTGTTTATCATAGTCGGGACATTTTAAACAAAATGGGTTCTGTATTTAAAGAATATATAGAGGTAAAGTTAAAAAGTTCTATAACAAAAATAATTAATATGGCATTACTTATATCTATATGGCCTCGATGAGCTATTTAAATCCTTTTTGTTCGCAGATTCTGGAGATAACTATTCTATTATTTTCTTTTATTAGTTAATAATATTAACTAATTATATTAACTTAATTATATTAACTGAATATAATTCATTAGGTTTATACCATATGAATAACTTGGATATGATTCAAATCAATTGAAACTATTTCGTTTCAAAACGAATCAGTCAAACATTTGATCTCTATTCCATAATTTTTTTTTTCAAATCCCCTTGATACATTTACTGTTTAGTAATCATATTAAATATTTAATGTTTTAAGTAGTTTAGAGCTTTTTACTGTAACAATGTTACATTTTAAGGCTATCTTGGTTGTGATAA
Organism: Aelia acuminata; assembly: GCA_911387785.2. Lineage (NCBI taxonomy): Eukaryota > Metazoa > Arthropoda > Insecta > Hemiptera > Pentatomidae > Aelia > Aelia acuminata. Next base: position 68,497,370 of record OU426982.1, on the reverse strand, counting down.
TGTTTCGTTATTACATGTTTCTTAATGTTATTACCATAGAGTGATGGGGGCTCACCCATTTTTTTTTGTTGGGAGTATCTATAATAATGATTAATATAATTATCTTATTAACTAAAAATATCTTACTAACTTATGTCCTAAAGGTTGAATATAGAGCTGTTTTGCCAGCGAACTTGGGCCGGTGGCAGAGTCAATGTTTTGAATAGAGGGTTTGATATGCCAGGCAAGGAGTCCAGAAATTTTATATGCCTTTTTCTTGATGAATTCTGAAGCCTTTTCTAACTGAAATATTTCATGCAATTGTTCAGCTTTCATTTTTTTCATTGAATTTGACCGCGTGATTTAATATGCTGTTCTGGAATTGCTGTGGATTTTCAGTGTTTCAGTGTGCCCTCAGGGCGGTAAGTGAAGATAGATTCCAAATCCATACATTAGAGAAGGACGTAAGATGCTTATGTAAATCATCAGCTTCAGCCTGAGCGACAGCGTCGGGGAAGTTAGGAGGTGATGAAGCCTTAGTTCTTACGCACGGAACTTTTTATATATATATATATATATGGGCCGACAGTTTCATGTGTCCATCTTTATGGCGAGGTAAACAGTAGAGTGGGTTACTGGCTGGGATTCCCTATTTTGCTTAACCTGCCAACTTAAATTACAAAGAAATAATTAAGTTATTCAAGAGAAAATATATGTATGTAAATAGTATATTATTAGATTTTTTGTCATAAAACTGGCGTATGTCTGACTGCTATTTATTATTTTATTTTTTTGTTTTATTGAAATTAACAAATGTAGACTTCACTATTGATTATGAAATTAGATCTGATTTTCTTAATTTGTTTGTTTCAGTGTAATCAACACAATGCGATCAACGATTTAGTTACTGACTTACAAGATGGAACAAATTTACTATCGCTGCTGGAAATACTCACCGGCAAAGAATACGTAAGGATAATTTTTAGTACGATAGACTTATTTTATAATTGGAAATTAAATGATATATTTATTGATTGCTGTGAGAAAGTTATGTTAACAACATGCAACCTAAAAATAATTACTTCACACTATTACAATGATTTTTATTTTTTACAGAAAAGAGAAAAAGGGCGAATGAGAGTACATAAACTGAATAATGTAAACAGGGCGCTTCAAATCCTCGAACAGAATAATGTAAGTGTTTATTTTACTTATTATTATACATACTGATCTGATATAAAAATAATCTCGGTATATAATATAAAATATTATTAAACTAAATAATTATTGATTACATTACCGATTAGAACATTGTGGACTTAGTGTGTCATTTTTGAAATACACTTGTTTGTTACCTTCTTATCTTACCTCAATTTTAAGCATTTAGGTTGGTATGCATTTTAACAATAAGGGGTAATAGGCCATATTAAGAAACCACACCGAGTTGAAAAATTTAGGAAAACGAAAAAGTAAGAGTTGTGAAAAAATTGATTTGTATTTTTTATTCATTGAAAAGTAATCGTTCATGGATTAATTTAGTGTCATCGTCTTTATGGGTCATTTCAAAATTATGGGTTATTTTCATCTCAATTTTTTTTATTAAAAAAAATCTGTTTTCCACTGCTTTTCGCCAATAAAATGTCACAATATGGGTCCCTTAACAAGTCCTAAAAGCATGCACACAATTTAGTGGATATTATGGGAAATATAATTTTTTTGAAAATTTTGAGAAATTCATCATTAGTTGGGAGTGAGAAAAAAAAGGTAATTAATTAAAATTAATATATAGACTTATACGTAAGTATAAAAATAAGTATGTGTTAAAGACCAATATTGAAAAGGTCTATTTAAATATGGAAAAAACAATAATTAAAAAAAAAAAACTACACAAATTTTTAATAATCTGCCATGATGCGCTAGGTAAACAAAATAGGAAGAAATATCACCAAATTGATGCGGATCTGCCTTACATTGCCCTTCAAAACCTCCTGTGTAGAATGTACTGTCTGCACACACTAACCCTTAGAACTAGAGTTATAGAATCTCATCTCACTTCCGAGGAAATTGATTTTTTTCCATTGTAGGGAATAAAGCTGTAGGGAGTGAGGTTTTAAACGTTTTCATGCTTTGCTTTGGAGAGGCTATAGATCTTCTCACCTTAAAAATATCTCAAGCAATTTCCACCTTGAGACTACTTGATTAAGTAAAATAAATACAAAAGTATTGTAGGGAATAAGAAAGTATAAAAATGCTCTAAAGAATTCCACCAAACCAATTTCCTTCAAGGAAGATGTGTTGTCTGATGGAAAGAAAATTAAGTTAGTCTGGCAGCTATGCAGCTGTGTTCCCTCATTTTTTTTAAAAGTGAAATACTACTTTTCCTTGTTTTGGAAGGGTATTTAAGAAAATGGTTAGTGTGTGACAAAAATGAAACTATTATAAAAAATATTAGATGTATGGTTACAGGATTTTATTTTCATGTTCCATCCAGGTATTAGTAGAGTATCATGGATGAAAAATATTTTTTTCAATAATAAATCCATTCAGTTAGTGTAAAATGAAAATTCGAGATGTTCTAAACCTAGCCCGTGTGACAAGTGTATGGAGTGAGAATTGACGTGGTTAACAATTTTTCATTATGAATATTATCAATGTTTTACGTCAGATTAGTGGGTCCATACAGCAGCCAAATTCCTTTATCTCTCCAAAATGTTCGAACTTTCTGTGACACACAGTTTAGGCATAGAGGCTATGTTACACAATATAACCCATGTTTTTATAACGACCCTAATAAGAAACTTAATCATCCTATAGATTTAAGTAACAAACAAATTTATGAGAATCACGGGAAAGAAACAGTGAGAAACATTTGTTGACAGTTGGAAATGGTTGCATTATATACAATACGGTAGTATCCGGATCCCAGGAGCGATTATAGGACGTGTAAGTTAAATGCATACTGTAGCTTAAATAAATTCTCTGAAAAAAATTGAGCAGGTTCAATATTTTGACGGTGGTTAAGTTGTTCGGTTGTCGGAAAGGAACAAAATTTGGGAAATGCGGTGAAGTTCCATGTGAACTGTTCGATGTGGGAACTGATCTATATTTCAATCCATTAAAGAACACTGCAATACGCCCCCCCCCCTCCCGACCCCTCTAAGTTACTTTGTGTATTTAAAATATTCACGAGGAATGTAGTTTTAAGAAACAGATTTTTTAAGACAAATTGGTTTATTTATATTTTGAAGAAATCAAAGTTACATAAAAAATATATCTTGTAAAATTCTAGGGGGCATCTCCTGTTCGCACCCCATAAATTCCAATGTTTTTACATTTTAAATTTCTTAGTTCTATGGAAAGTTCACATAAAAAAATATCCCCAGTAACATTGTGCTCATCGTTTTTATTGAATATTAGCTCGATCATAGCATCATGAATTCAATATTAAGCCCTTTTAAAATAACTACAATTTCAGTTCTTTCCTCTCGTTTAATCTTGTCAACTTTCTTGGAGTAGTTAGACTGGGTAGGAGAAGTTATAGATCTCTTGGCGCTGAATAAGGATTCTCTATGAAGCTAAAATTTTCATCTAGATGAGTTTCCTCCTAATGGAGCTCTATCCTCAGCGTGGAGCCTACAAAGCGCCCCCCCTCTCGGGACTTCATAACTTCGCCCTCATATAACTTAGAATTTATTACCACAGGGCTTAAGTTTCTTGTTCTTCGGCCTTATGGGCTGGTTCACAGATTCTTTTTCCGGTTATAAATCATTTTTTAACAATCTTAAACCAGTTATTATTGTTAAAATAGTATATATCTTTTAAAATTGTATATATATTCTTTCTTAACATAGGCTGGGAACAAGCATAAGTGAGATATTGAATATCAATATGAGGATCGCTAAAAATTGTTTTTATTTCCTTTATAAAATTATCTTCTTGTCAATACAATTTGCGTTCAAAGTGATAGGTTTTTGGTAAAATCAGCTCCATCCAAACTTACCTCCGTGGTAACAAGGTTGCTTCTTAGGGGTCTAGATTATTGAAAATAACCGGTAAGTGGTCAGACCGGTTTAGCTCCATTGATATCAACCGGCCTGTATTAACCGAAGAAAATTGGAAGTTATACCAGTTATTAGAATAAAATCTAGAGGTGTTTACCGGGGAAGGGGAAACTCTTGGAAGTCCTTTATAATACGTTACCTTATCATAGACACCCATTCAGTTTGCTCTGAACTTAGCTCTACCCAAAATTCAAATTCCCAAAACCTTGTATTGTACATGAAAATATAGTTTTGTAACTGTAAATATTGCTTCTAACCTTTTATAATTTTTGTATACACCTTATTTATCTCTCTTATGTTTGATGGATTCCAAAATATTACAAGTGGTCGAACAGCACTAACTAGTTATAAATGCATGATATTTAATACATTAAAGTTGGCTTATACATATAAAATTATCACCTTTATACGAGCCATTGTCAAGTAGAAGAAGAGAAAAAATAGAGCTAACTATAATTTATAAAATGATAAAAAAAAAAAAAAAAAAAAAAAAAAAAAAATATATATATATAAAGGATTTGTTCGTTATAAATAGCAAGGTTAAAATGAAAGGAGATTTCGCTCGTTAAAAAGTCGTCAATACTCTGTCATTACCGGTATTCCATTTTGAGCCCGATCCTGAAAACTCACTAATGAGATGTGTCATTTTTTTTTTACTTTTCTTTTTATCCTTTTTCAGTTTTGTTTTCTCGAGGAAACATACATATCAGCCATGGATTACTATGTACTTTTAACTCTTAATTAAACTGAGTAAGTTCCCTCGGTTCAGCAAGGAATCAATCCAGCTTCTTCTAACTCGTGTTGAAAAGCTTTCTTATTGATGAGTTTAAACCAGTTTAGTGTAGGTAACAGCATCGCGTATTGGCTGTTATTGCTTCCTTGTTGCAATAACTGTTCCAAAGGTTCGGTATAATATGTAATAGAGGCCAGCTAACCTTTATAGCAATCCTAGGCTATTATGGTGTACTAGAAATCGTTGCAGTACTAGAAACTTGGAAAGGTCACTTGACAAGAATGGGTAAAGTAACACGTACTTGGGGGCGAGGTGGGGGATTTTATTTCTCCCTATGACTTGGATCACAGAAATTACTATAAATCCTTAATAAAATGTTTTAAAAAAACACTTTCATTTATAAACTTCATATTAAAAGAGCAACCTTTAAGGCTAAGAGGAAAAAGATATATAAGAAGTCGTCAAACCTGGTTGTACGCACTCAGTATAGAATAACATTCTTATTCTATACTCAGTAGTTGTACGCGATTTTTTTTATTTTAGTCAGATGAATGGTTGAATCTTTGGTTTATTTCAACTGTAAGCTATTAGAAATATTTTCAAAAAATAGTTATATATAGAAATTAAAAAAACCCACTAGTAAGCAACACCTCCCCATCCATTTTTATATTGAATTACATTTAACATTTTGGATTTAAATACTTTGTTAAATTTGTTTTTTCGTTACTCATAGAGACACCTTACGTTTGAGTGAACGTTTTTCACATGACTTTGATATTATCATGGTATTAACATCCATGGTGGAAAATTAATTGAGTAATAAAAATGATATGGTGCTGTATACCTCCGGGGTGTAGATATATATAATAATACTTATATACAATAAAAAGACTCATGAATAATAGGTATAATAATAAAAAATCATATGTAGAAAAATTGTTACTAACAAATTAATAAGAAGCAGATAAGAGAATTGAAGATTTATATTATTGTAAATATATGCATGTATAGATTGTACTATATATTATTGTATATACTCTTAAAATTTGATATCTTCTAAATTCTTGGAACCATTTATATACTAAGGTGAAAAGTGTGACAAAATTATGCTTGCCACTCCAAATTTCCTTGATTTATCTGAAAATTTGGCAGTTTAACAAATTTTTTTTTTAAAAAGTATGCGCAACTCTTTTATCGTCGGTAACCTGTCAAGATCCACACACATTGTTTCATTGTTTGAAATTAACTTTAAAACAATGATTACAAACAATTGTTACAATGGAGACGGAACCCGTTGTACAAGAAAAGGCGTAGAGTTTCATGGTGGCACCCGTTAAAACGAGAAAAATACAAAATTAAAAACGTTCTTTTTAGTGTCGGGCGTGATGACCTAATAGCGTTTCTTATGATTATATTTAAGACATTAATTATTTTCTCAAACTGTATAAGTTCGAAATTAAATTATTGTAGTAAAAAAATAAACAAATGGCAGAAACGGCAAGCTCGCGTGTATTTGTTTTAGATAAATTAATGAGAAATCCATTCGTTGTTGAGCTCGGAAAAGTTTTCTCGTCGGAGCGTGATCCAATTTATTTCCCTCCTTTCACTACATTAGATTTTCCATTTCCCTTTAAATACAAAAGATTCTAAATGAAGACCTGTAGGCAACGAAACTTTTCGTTTCAATAATTATTATTCCAAAGTGACGTATTCTTTTTGAAATTCTACCAACTTAAAAGCTCTTTTCTTTCCTACAATGCCCATTAAATCTTGATTACATTTCAAGAAATTCTCATTCTAAGCAGACATCTATATCATGAATTATTATGTTTTTTAAAATAAGTCATCTTTGTGAGCATCCTTGAAATTTGTGGTTTTACATTTGAAGAAATTTTGAATTCTGGGATATACATATATAAAATTCTTAATAACTCTTCATCTATATTTAATTTCCCTAAAACCATTGAGCTATTAATTATATGAGTATTAATTATTATATGAGTATTAATGCTTGCAACAATGTCACTGGTTACAAAAATGACATAGTTATCTTCTTATTTGGCCCTTACCCGCTTTATTAATGTGTTCATATATATTATAGTTTTTATTTATTATTATTGTTTGTTTTTATAAAAAAAAAAAAAAGAATATTCATTTCACATCAGAATCGATTTGTGACATTACTGATTCCAGCTTTAGCTCCTTTTTATGAAGATTACTATTTAGTTCTACATCTTTGATGAAATTATAGTTCATAAATCAGTGATATACAGTCTCTGACGTTTAATACTGTAGTAATATTTAATATTAACTAAATATTACATTTTACCATATTTGGTTTCCGTTGAAGATGTCTACTCATTCATGTAGATAGTTGCTTACTTTTCGAAAGAAATTCAATTTTTTGTTTATTTTTATTTCTTTATCTCCTTGGAGTATTTTGATGGATATGCCATTTTTTTATCCGATACTCATCCCTATGGAATATTGTCCGTCACTCCTTTTCCCTTCTCAACTTTAAATTCCGTCTATTCTTGTCTATCCGCTTCGTAAAAAAATTAATAGATTTTTCCACTAGTACATGATAATTTTAATTGAATTGAAATTTTAATTTATATAAAATTTGTTTATTTTAATTTAACGTCACTTTCCGTTACTAAGACTAATGGACGATGCTACGGAGGGAGATTATACCTAAATTTTGCCTATTCAGAATGGCAAAAGTCCTGGTGCTCATTGAAGTTAAAGGGATCTTTAACGAGTACTCAGACAACACACTGGCTCGGAACGGCCGATTTACGTCCTCTCCGAAGGACCACACAAACAACGAATTTTTACTCCCTTTATAAATCTATGGCTATACCTACTATGCCAAGAAACCATAACCTTGAGTTAGTTAGTGGGTTGTCCTGCTAACCACCGTATCTCATATAAAATATGTACCCCTAATCGATTGTAAAATATTTTTTAAACGTATTTTATTTTTTATTTTATTTTATTTGTAAATATTAATATTGCTCTAAATTTGTTGCAGGTAAAATTAGTGAATATAAGTAGTAATGATATCGTAGATGGAAACCCGAAATTAATACTCGGATTAGTTTGGAGTATAATTCTTCATTGGCAGGTAATTTTGTTGTTTATTAGATTAAATATTGTTCAGTCAGTATCACAATATATGTTACAGAAATATTTGTACTTTTTGTTTCAGGTTCATTGGTCTCTTAAAGAACTGATGACTGATGCTGAGCAGACTAATTTGGAAAAAACTTTGTTAATGTGGTGCAAACAAAATACCCAAGTGAGTTTTTTTGTGTTTTAATAAAGAAGTATTCTTTTGCTTTTATTTTCTTATAAGTTTTTCTCTATATCACTGGTCTCATCAATGAATTTCAGGCAGAATGTTCATTTTCCACCGAGAGTTATAATAATTTTGTAATGTTACCTTTAAAAAAAAAAAAAAGTTCTTATTAATTTTCCATGATTTTTTTATTTATTTATTGTTTTTCATCCTCAATGCTAAGTAAGTAAAGAAAAACTTAACAAAGGAAAAAAATAAATAAAAATAGTAGTGTTCAGGATGGAACCTTTGAAATAAATAGTTCTTAACTTGAAATAATTAGTTCTTCTTAGTTTTGGAATGACAGAGAATTATAAACTGAATTTAATCATTAATATTTGTTAAAATCATTTAAGTTATTTTTTTATTTTCAACAGTGTTGTTCCATTTTCATGTACTAAAATATTCCTTCTGGGCCATTCTCATTTCTGCATTAGAGCTTCTTTTGTTCTAGTATTCATTCTCTGAAAGTGCTTCTGAATTTCTTTGTATTGATTTTTACTCTAAAAAAAAAGATGAAGTATTTCCAAATACTTTACGAGTACATCTCAGAGGATACTCCTCAATTATTTTTTTATGTTATACCATTGCTTGTAATTAATTGTATTATGAAGGATTTTTTTTATTTAGATGTAAATAGTATTTATTTTGAAAAAATATCAAGTTTTAGTAATAATGATAGTACTTACTATTAAATGTAGATAAAAAAGCATAAAATCTAAGATATATATATATACATATACATATATATATATATATATATATATATATATATATATTTATTTATTTATTTATTTATTTATTTATTTATTTATTTTGAAGTGTACAAATTTTTCCTCTGGTTCAATATTAGTTAAAAGATGAGATATTTCCTTTTTGGTTTTAATTATGTAGATGTACCTAATGTAGGCTTAATATCTCTACTTCAATTGATCTCATTCAACCTTGCTATGCATAAAATATACTATACATTTCTACAATGTATAATAATATAATTACATGAAATATAATTATAAAGCTTTGCATCAATGAAACATATAAATCAAAATATTATTTTTTTAAAGTCATTATGGCCCTCATATTAGTTAATTTCTTGAGGCTCTCGAATCAAACAGTTTTATACTAAAATTCATAAATATATAATTTTTTATAGGTATTAATAATAATGTCATGCTGGAGGTAAAAACGATTTTTTTTATTGAACTCATTATCTGTTATAAAGTGAGCTTGCCATCTTTTATAGTGAGAAATATTTATATTATTCAGTTGATACTTTTATAATTAATAAAATCTTAGATTTTTCCAATCTTGAATAATTTATTCATTATGCAGCTATTACTATACAAATAAAGACAGATATTACTATACATATAAAAATTATTTTGCCTCAATGGTAATTATCTATAACTAAAGGAGGAATTTGGAAAAAAAAGAAAAGAATTTTTAAATTATTACTATAGCTTTAATTTACATGCCTCACATAATCTTTCATGAAAATTATCATGAATTTGAAAAATAATTTTTTTTCTTTTTACTAGATGAGGATTTTAACAAATAGATTCAGAAGTATTTCTTTTGCTTTTCCTTTTTTTGCAGAAATACAATGTAGAAATAAATAATTTTACAACATCCTGGTCAGATGGATTAGCATTCAATGCACTCATTCACAACTTCCGACCAGAACTTTTCGACTATGCTAATGTTGCGAGACGACAACCAAATGCAAGACTTAATCATGCTTTTAAAATTGCACAAGAATTTCTAAACATAGAAAGGCTCCTGGATGTAGAAGGTTTGTTAAGTCAGAAATATTTCAATTTATTTATTTTTTATTTTGCTTTATTTTGTAAGACTTCGCTACTTATTACTGTACATTTGTTCAACATGTTATCTGCATATTGCATGGTTTTCATTCTTAACAATTTATTTAGTTTTTTAAATGAATTAAATCTTAAATGAAATAAATTTGTAGTTTTCCCCTATTTATCAGAAGAAAATATTTTTCAGATGTGAATACCTCTGTACCTGACAAAAAGTCTATAATGATGTATGTAATGTGCTTATTTCAATCGTTACCTCATTCAGCACCTGGAAGCGATTCTGCAGAAGGCCAACAGATGGAGGTTCAAAAAAAAAACATTACAAATTTTTTAACGTTTTTTACTTTACTTTAATCCAAAAAAAACTTCAATTAATCTTAAACTTCTTGCGTGATTTAGTGTGATAACAGCAACAGTAGACCATTAAGTATAGCTACTAATGTCTCTGTTGAGCTCGGAGGGTATCAAGTTGCCCTAGAAGAAGTTTTGACTTGGCTTTTGGAAGCAGAGGACCGCTTGAATATGGACCAGCCAATAGCCGATACCCTTGAAGAAGTCAAGTTGCAGTTTAATGAGCATGAGGTAGACTAATATTAAATCCTGTTTTTTTTTGTTTTTTTTTATAATAGCAAAAAATCACTGTGTTGACTTAAGTATATTTAAATAGTAATTCCTTACAATTTATTCACATTTTGAGAAATGAAGTACTCAGTTAGTACTTGCTCAATTTTGATTACAATTAAAAGATTACTGGCGAAAATGCATCGGCACCATTTAAAAAAACAAAAACCTACACTATTTTTGTTGAAGGAAAAAATAGTTTCTATTTGGTGGAGATAACATTTCATTATTTTACAAACAATATTATTTTACAGTTATTAACTATGTCAAGATTTTAGGGTTCTGATCATGTGACAAAGGCTTATTTGCACTTTGTAATGTGCTATTTTGTATTGTCTACATATTTATTTTTTTAAACTTAAAAAGTTCAAATTAAATAAGGAAAATTCCTTACTATACATTTTATGCCGATAAGTTTTATTAGAGCATTAATAAATTTATATAAAAGAGCTGGATTAATAAATTTATATTGCTAATTTTTAGGATTTATTCCTCTAGTCGATCCCTTTAAAATGCCTAATTTTTTATTTATTTTTTTATTTTGTTAGGCGTTCATCAATGACCTATATCGACATAGGGAAGGTGTCGGTGCAGTTCTAGAGGAAGGAGTGAGAATGTTAAATGAGGGAGGATTAACAAGGGACGAAGAAGAAGAAGTTCGAATTCAGATGAAACTTTTGAATTCCAGATGGGAAACGTTGCGTGTTAACGCAATACAAAAGCAGTCCAGGTTTGTTCTTTACATTTATTATTTCAATGGAGAGAGAGAGAAACACTTTATTTCATCATAAAAGTGATGCTGCCCAACTATATTGGGTTGCTTATACACAGCATACTCTACATCTTATTCCAGACTATTTGTAACATTTTGTTGCAATCATATACAATAATAATAACATACATATGTATACCTACAGGGTTATATTTTTTTTTTAATTTTTTTTTTTATATAATTTTTTAATTATTTATTTTTCTTTTTTATTTTTTTTTTCCATTTTTATGCTTTTTCTCTTTTACTCAAACCCCTGAGTGCTCTCTAAAATATAAAAATTTAGACCTTAGAATAAAATATATCTATCATGCAACATAAAACAAATTTTTTTTTAGCCTTGGCTTGTTTTTTCTGTACATATGAACCACTAAGTGATTCAACACCCAAGAGTGGCCCTTCGCTGATTATAATAATGTTTATAATAATATTTTAAGCAAGTCTTTAATAAAAGGAACTATTTACATAAGAAAATGAAAAAATAAGTTTAAGCTTTTTTTTTTCTTTTTGTAAAATGTAATTGCATATAAACTTTGAATTTAGAATATTTTTTATTATTAAAATAATTTTTATTATTTCTTTTAGAATTTATGATGCAGTTGGGTCTCTTCAAGATGAGAAAGTGAATTCTTTGAGACAATGGATGACACAAATAGAGGATCGCATTTCCAGAATGTCAGAAGTAGGAACTAATGTAATTTCCTTAAAAGAGCAAATGGAGTCTCACAACCAACTGCAACAAGACATCAAGAAACAGCAGAGTGTTGTTGATGCACTTTCTCAGTTTGTGGTGGTTGTTGACGATAATTCAGCCGAAAGTAGGTTCATCCTAATTTAAAAAATATTCTTTTTTTTAATGTGCAGTGTTTCATTTTTACTTTCACTTACCTATATATGGAATATATAGTAAGGAAAGTATTGCGATCGTGAAAAATTTCGACTTCCGGTTTTCAACGAAAATACACGTTTTGGGGTCCCCTGAGTCCTATTAACCAAGTCCCGCGAAATGGTCTGCGTGTGTGTGTGTGTGTGCGTGTGTGAACAGATTAGCTCAAAAACTACAAACCGCACAGACCTGAAATTGGGTATTTGGTGTATGTATATGCCCGCGATGTGACAGCAAAATATTCATCAAAATTGGTCAAACGGAGGGGGTACTTTATTTAAAGAATTTTGTCCAATTTTTAGGTTTTATTAAATTTTCTCAAAAACGGCTATAACGATTTTGATTATACTCGGTATTTGGTGTATGTATATGCCCTCGATGCGACAGTACAAATTTCATCAAAATTGATTAATTGGAGGGGGCACTTTACTTAATAAATGTTGTACCATTTTCAGCTGTTATTTTTTATTCACTCATAAACGGCTTTAACGATTTTGATCAAACTGAGTATTTGATGTATGTATATGACCGTGATGCGACAGCCGATATTTCATCCAAATTGGTGAAACGGAGGAGGTACTTTATTTAATAAACTTTTTCTTATGTTCACGTATTGTTTTTATTTACTCAACTACGGCTGTAATGATTTTGATCAGACTGGATATTTGTTGTATGTATATGCTCAAGATGTGACAACCAAAATTTCATCAAAATTGGTCAAACGCAGGGGGCTCTTTATTTCATAACTTTTTTCCAACTTTTACATTTTTTTCGAATATCTCAAAAACAGCTTTAATGATTTTGATTAAATTAATCATTTTTAATCAAAATCAAGTCTTCTTTTATATATTATTTATAGAAATAGCAATTAAAAAAACAGGTCGATTTCTAATCTAAGTAAGTTGGTAAGTGAAAGTTGTGTGTTGCGTGCATCGCACCAAATTTTTAATTTGCAAGCTATCTATATTTATATTTCTTTATCTATTGCTAATAAACATACAGAGGGTTAATATGAAAAAATAATTTTGTTTATAGCTCATTCACAAATTGAAGACCAGTTGGCTGCTTTGGCTGAAAGATGGGCTCATATTTGCCAGTGGGCTGAAGAGAGAGGTGCAAAGCTCCAGACGATGACTAACAAAATTTTTGAACTAGATCATAGTTTGACCTCGCTTGAATCATGGATCAGTCAACAAGAGGGAATGCTAAAGAATATGGAAGCCCACCCAGTCTCTGAAATTGGTGAAATTTTAGAAAGGATCAAACATCTTCAGGTATTGTATCTGTAATGGAGTGTTTATCTCTTATTCAATTGAAACTTGCATCAGTAACATTATAGGTATGCATATTTTAATATATATGAACTATAATATGGTTCAACCATTGTTAGTGAACATCCTAATGGCTAATGAGGGTGATTTTGTGCTACAAGCCGTAACTACTCCTAACCACCCAGTAGAAAATAATATTTTGCTAATTCTCTTGAGGAAGTGGAGCAGCTCAGGGATCTGAAGACCCTTCTTGGGCATACATAGCCTCTATAAATTGGATACTCTTAATTAAGGATATACCATAAGCACGGGTTCCTTGAGCCCAGATTTTGAAACTTTTAACATTATTCTTGAAATTAGGCACAATATATTATTTTCTTTGACATACTCACCTTATATCATTAAACTGCAGTTTATTATGAATACATTAACATATAATATGCATTGTTTGTGTCATAGTAAATATTTGTATTTATTTGTTTTAATTTGGGCTCAAGTTAACCTTAAGGTCGGGTTATTTTACCCAAGACTCAATTCCCATTGAAAATAATATTTGAAGGCAGTTTGGTTCCAAGTAAGAGGGTTGTTATTAAAAAAAAATAATTTCTGAACATCCAGTAAACATCAAAACGTTCATTTAAAATACAAATATTATTTTAAAACATAGTTTTAATAATACTAGTTTTGAAAAATATAATTTAAACATTATTTTGAGCAACACTTTACAGATATTGTCCGTACATAATTAGTTGAGCTTATAACAATGTTTAGAGTCCTGTCAAAGAAAACAAACCTCGTTTTATTAGTTTTGGGGAACTTATTATAGCGAGGATGACTCCTAGATACTCCATCTTGTTCGATTTTACCAGAACAAAGTTGCCTATTTCTAGGACATCTTTCATTTCAGGCGCTGGTGTTGGTGATTTTGCTTTGAGAGAGCACATATACAATTGAACTATATGGTCCTTATAACTATGATAAGGTAGATGATGATGTCGCTATCATCTCCTGGTCTTAAACTGATTGCACCATCTTTTGATGTGGGATCATCCAAGTTATTTTTTTTCGAATGTTGGACCTGGGTTGTTTTTTTTAAGATGCCTTCACTTTTGGACCTTTTTCCTGGATTTTACTGTTTTCCAGTTGTTCATTTTAAGGCGGTGGTAGAGCAAAAGTCGGAGACACTTACACTCTGTCCTGGAGACACTTAGAGCTTTTTATTTGTATTAAATTGTCCCTCTTCTCTAGCATTATTTGAATAAATGCATCCTTAATCATAGAAAAGTATGCAAATTCATTAGATTTGTCTTGTTTTAGCAAACGGCTTACAATCTGATTTTCATTTAAAGGCACTAATTCAGCTATAATGAAGCGTGCCATTCCTTCTGAAAGTGGCTTTACTAATTTTATTAAATCCTACCGCTTCTCGCTGCTTCCAACTTTTCGGGAGTAACGTCAGCATATGTACGGCTTACAGGCACAGGCCAAGATAAAATTTAAAATTTAAAAGGATTTAAAAATTTTAAATGTGGTCACGGTCACTTCAGCCCCTGGGCTCAAATAACCCGTATTTTTAGATTTTATATATATGAGGTATTTAGGACTTAAACAGGCCTCAATTTGCTTTGGCAATAAACTTAGTACGAAATGTATGAGCCCTCCTTCCGTTTTGGGCTATTCCTGATGTCTATACAGACTTAAGTTTGCAGAGTGAAATAAACGAACAGGTGCATAGTTTGCAAAACTAGTTCTGTTCCTATTGGTGACTTCTCAAACCTACTAAACTTGCGCTATGCTCTACCTAGTGCGTCTGCCTACCAGCATAGCATTGAACTATGTCAAATACCCAGAGAACCAAACATCATTTTTCAGTTTTTGGGCTCACGTTACCTCTCAGGGCTCAAGTAACCCGTGTTTACCGTACTTGGAGATTATACTCTTAAGTAGGAAGTGTTGTGGTTAATAAATGATATTATTTACAAAATATTTTAATGTATTGCAACATGGTAAAGTAATCTTAAAACAACGTACGTTTTCATATTTAATATAAGCCATATCAGAGGTTTAGAGACAATTCTAAATGTTTGTTTCAACTTTGTGCAGCATTATTTTGTCTTAAGGATTTGGACACCCACACCAATTAACCTTGGTCATATTATTAAATTATATCTTCAAGAAAATGATTTTTACATACATGTTTACAATGTTTTATATAGACCCCTTTGATTTATGTTCTCTTTGATGAAGTGATTATTATTGCTAGGTAATATTTGTTTTTGATTTGAATTTTTTTTCTTCAGATTTTGAAACATAACATGGATATTAAGTATAACAAACTAATGAGCCTTCATGATAATATTCAAGAGCTGTCAGCGATCGACCCTGAAGGGGCGAAAGATTATTTGTCTCGATGGGAGACCATCTCTGACTCATGGGATGCCTTGACGATGATTATGGATGTTCAAGCCCACAGAGTAAGTCCATCATCTTTAACTGATTACATACACTGCAAGTGCATGATCTAGTCATGCTTATTAGATCGTAAGGAAGCATGATGCACCTGTAAAGTGAATGCTCCAATCATCTGGAACTTTAGTGTTGTTTACCAATCATACATTTTATTTAGTTCCCATTTTCCATTAATGTTATATAAAAAACTTTCTTTCCATTTTAATATTTTGAGGTCATTAAAAATTGATCGTACTGTTTATTTTTTATATCCAAAACATGATAAGTGTCTTATTATTTTAATCAGGGGGGATGGAATAATGATTTTATTATTTTACAAAATTTTTTATGTGTTTTATTATTTTTCCAAAATTTTCTTCTTCATGGCTTAATCTTTTACAAAAATGCATTGGTTTATTTGCTTTTAACGTCATTATTAAATCCTATCCTACTGAGAAGAAAAGATGGGTTATCCTATTAGTTATCAGCCTACTTTATATAGTTTAAGAAGTTTACTAGGCTGTAACAAAATAAAATTCATTATTCAGGCTAGATTTGAATTGTTGCTATTCCTGACGAAGTAGCTAAGTAAAATCTTTCAAACACCTGCTATCACTGAGCTCATATTTTAAAACTATTTCATTCTCTTAAAAGCTTTAAATTATAAACGAAATAATTTAATTGAATATGTTATTATTTGTGTTTCTGTTACTTTTTTATTTTTATTATTTTTTTTTATTTTTTTGTTTGAACTGCTTTAATAGTAAATTTTCAGCAGTTTCTATAAAAACATTCATTATTAATAGATTTCTTAGTAATCCTTAATTATTTTTTTTCAAAATATAAAAAATAGTTTAAAATAATTAATTTGCGGATACATTTTTTCATCAGATATCCAGCTCAGGATTTGAAATTAGTTTGACTCCTGGAGTATCTGACAAACCACCCCTTGTTGAAAGCACCCATGCTTGGCAAACCCCAGTAGAACAAACACATGAGATACAAGAACTAGGGGCACAATTACGTAGAGTTGAGCACGACCTAACTGCAATTTCAAACTCCCTTAACACTGACACACTCAATTTGGATGAGTGCAATGTAAGTTAATCCGTCTGTATGCATTATTGTTCATTATTTTGTTCTCTTTTCTTAAAAAAATTTAGTTATTAATAACCTTTTACAGGAAATGTTACGATCTTTGAGGGAAAAAGAAAAAGAAACTCGAAGATTATGTGAGACATCCACAGAGATTGCCAGTAAGAGACCTTGTGAAGAAACTCATTCTCTCAGAGAAAAATCGTTCCAGTTTTCAAGTTTGATTAGCGACATGATTGAAAAGTAAGTGATTTCTTTTGTTTTTGAAAGAAGTTAGAACAGTCAAAAATTGATCTGTAAATTATTTTTGGCTCAAAGAACCTTTATGGATGTTGATATATTTTTTAAAATTTTATTATAACATTAATGAAGTGCTCAACATTATATTAATGTTTTGATGAAATAAATCCTTAGCTCTTTCATTTTTTGAAGTTCTGGAAATAATGAGTTATTTTTCTTTAAATAAATTATTTTTTTTTTTAATAATCAATATTATATTTGATGTGATCTGATGGTTATCATGATTCATCCCTAGTTTATTATTTATTACTTTTATAATTTTATAGACTTGAAAATGAAGAAAGAAAGTTATCCTCTTCACTTAATGACAAGAATAAAATGCAAGTTGACATAGTTGAACCTAAAATGAATGGGATAGCGATGGAAGTTTCTACTTCAGAGTCCACTGAGCAAGAACTGAATACAATTCCTGAATTATCTCCTAATGAAAAAGAGGCTCTAAATAACGTATTTATAATTAATTTATTATTTATTAGTCTAACACAATTTTAAAAGAGTTAACGGTGATAGTACATTTACAGAGAACCGTTACTGTAGCTTGGGATGACAGTAACTAAAGAAAAGTTTCCTATTTTTAAATATATAGTAATCTCTACAATATGTAAGAGCACTAATTATTTTATATGAGTAACTATACTTTTCTGCTCCTTTTTTTGATGTTGGTCCAAGTAATTCCAAGTTACAGTGTATTTGTCATATGTGATGGAATGCATTAATTTGCATTGGAGGTACACTTATTTTTTACCTAACCCATAATAGAGGTTAAATTAATTATATTATAAGTTAATTAATTATATGATAAGTTTATTAATTATATGATAAGTTTATTTTCTTACTTGAGAATGAAAAATATTGAATTTATTTCAAAAACGTGAATTATAAAAATCCATGAAACAAGTTTGATTGATAACAAGTTTCTTGTTAACAAGGTATAACGTAAAGATGTGGTCAAACCTACCATCTAAATATTTATGTAAATAATAACTACTATATTACTATAAGAAAAAATCTGGTGCGATGCGCTCAACACACAGCTTTCACTTACCTACCTTCTTATATTTGAAATTGACGTGTATGGATCAATATGTAAACGCCTTTCAGCACATTTGTTCACACATCTATTTACTTATTTTTATTTGACTCCATAAGTTATATAGTATTATAATTTGTATTGCAAACTTGAAAGTTCTCAGTACTTTTCGATTCATTATTGTTTATTTATTTTTTTAAGGAGCCTAAAAGTCCTAATTCCATCAACAGTTGAGTTTTTTTTAATACTTGTTTTTTACTGTGAGTTGCTTTTTGTAAGTATATCATGAAGTGAATCGATAGAAGGTGTATTTACGGCTCGTAGTAAATTAAAACTTAATTTTAAAATGTTTGTCTCTTTTGCCTTAAAAGTGAGAACGATTACTGTTCCTCTAAAACCACTGCATATTTGTCAGAAATCTGTTATGGAACTAAAGTTTGTAAACTAAAATATAATTAATTTAAGATTATCTTGTACCATATTCTTTTAACACCATAAACTGCTTTAAATAATTTGAGTATCACATATTTACTCTCTAAAGTACACTACAATTTTTACTTTCACTTACCTATATATGAAATATATAGTAAGTGGAAGTATTGCGATCGTGAAAAAATTCGACTTCTGGTTTTCAACGGAAATACACGTTTTGGGGTCCCCTGAGTCAAAATGACCAAGTCCCGCGAAATGGTCTGTGTGTGTCTGTGTGTGTGTGTGTATGTGAACAGAAAAGCTCAAAAACTATAAACCGTGCGATCCTGAAATTGGGTATTTAGTGTAGGTATATGCCCGCGATGTGACAGCATAAATTTCATCAAAATTACTTAAAGGGAGGGGGTACTTTACTTAATAACTTTTTAGGTTTTTTTCGATTTTCTTAAAAAAAGGCTCTAACGATTTTGATTAAACTGAGTATTTCATCTATTTATATGCCCGAGATATGACTGTAAAAATTTCATCAAAATTGATTAACCGGAGGGGGGACTTTACTTAATAAAATTTGTATCATTTTCACGTGTTTTTTTTATTTACTCTAAATCGGCTTTAACGATTTTGATCAAACTGGGTATTTGATGTATTTACATGCCCGAGATATGACTGTAACAATTTCATCAAAATTGATTAACCGGAGGGGGGACTTTACTTAATAAATTTTGTATCATTTTCACGTGTTTTTTTTCGATTTTCTCAAAAACGGCTCTAACGATTTTGATTAAACTGAGTATTTGATGTATTAATATGCCCGAGATATGACTGTAAAAATTTCATCAAAATTGATCAACCGGAGGGGGGACTTTACATAATAAACTTTGTATCATTTTCACGTGTTTTTTACTTTCACTTACCTATATATGAAATATATAGTAAGTGGAAGTATTGCGATCGTGAAAAAATTCGACTTCCGGTTTTCAACGGAAATACACGTTTTGGGGTCCCCTGAGTCGAAATGACCAAGTCCCGCGAAATGGTCTGTGTGTGTGTGTGTGTATGTGAACAGAAAAGCTCAAAAACTATAAACCGTGCGATCCTGAAATTGGGTATTTAGTGTAGGTATATGCCCGCGATGTGACAGCATAAATTTCATCAAAATTACTTAAAGGGAGGGGGTACTTTACTTAATAACTTTTTAGGTTTTTTTTATTTACTCTAAATCGGCTTTAACGATTTTGATCAAACTGGGTATTTGATGTATTTACATGCCCGAGATATGACTGTAACAATTTCATCAAAATTGATTAACGGGAGGGGGGACTTTACTTAATAAATTTTGTAACATTTTCACATGTTTTTTTGATTTTCTCAAAAACGGCTCTAACGATTTTGATTAAACCTAGTATTTGATCTATTTATATGCCCGAGATATGTCTATAAAAATTTCATCAAAATTGATCAACCGCAGGGGGCACTTTACTTAATAAATTTTGTATAATTTTTACGTGCTTTTTTATACAAAAACGGCCTTCACGATTGTGACCAAACTGGGTATTTGATGTATGTATATGCCAAAAATGTGATAGCCAACATTTCATCAAAATTGATCAACCGAAGGGGGGACTTTACTTAATAAATTTTGTATCATTTTCACGGGGTTTTTTATTTACTCAAAAACGGCTTTAACGATTAATAAAAATAAGATATGAATGTAGAAAAATGTGTGACTTTGGGAAATGATATTTAACAAAACTCGTCAATTTCTTATCTAAGTAAGTTGGTAAGTGAAAGTTGTGTGTTGCGCGCACGCACCAGATTTTTTATTGTTAAATAAAAGTTTTTATAGGATAATATGAAATTAAAGCATTACTCATCTCGTTCGATTATATAATTCTCTATTTAGTTGTTGAAAACTTCATTTAGTTACCGTGGAAAAAAATAATTTCCATTAAATTTGTATGTTCCAAAACACAATCAACTCTTTCACATGAGCAGAACGCTTATACTTATAGACAATGGTCTGACCTTAAAGGCATACTACATCAAATACCCAATTTCAGGTTTGTAGGGATTATAGTTTTTGAGCTAGTCTGTTCACACAGAGACCATTTCGCGGAACTTGGTTATTTGGACTCAGGGATCCCAATATGTCTATCTCCATTGAAAACCGGAAGTCAACATTTTTCACGATTGCAATACTCTTCCTTTTTTTTTTTTCGGTTGGCAAATTAGGCCTAATGAGACCTTTGGCCGCGCAAGCAATACTTTATCTTACTATATATATTTGTGCATAGGTAAGTGAAAGAAAAAATAGTCAAATTACCTCTTGGATCTGATCTCATGTCCAGCATTCTTTATAACCTAGGAACCTATGATATTACCATTCATAGTCAGTTTTTTTCTGTTACCATACCTTTTGTCTTGGCAGTCTTAACAAGTCTGATTATATTTTAAGTTTTTGACATGGTGCTTGTAGGTATTGTCCAGTGTAGAAGAGATGAAGGAATGGGTGATGTCAATCAAGGCTAAATGCCACGTTGGTGAAATAATTGTCAATAATTCTGTTGAACTGTTCAAGTTGAAGGCCAAGTATCAAGGGTTGAAGGATGAAGTTGATAGGAAGAGTTGCGAATACAGGCTTCTTTACAACAAAGGTAAATGATTATTATGAATATAGTTTAGCTTCTTTTTAAAGACCACTGCATATTTAATTAATCATTACTTTCTTATACCTAAGTTAAATATTTTTTTTAAGGAAACGATTTGATTAATGAACTAGAAACACATCCATGTTCAGAACATCTTAAATCAGATCTTAAAGAACTCAGCGATTTATGGATGGAAGTTTCTAATGAAATATTTGAAAAACACAATATCTTACAGGACGCTTCTCACAAATATGGAGAATTTAGAGGTTTTACTATTATCTAAATATTTTATGATATATTTAATTCTCTATAGCTCATATTTTTTATAACTCTAGTTTTTTCCTGATACCCTGAAATTAATCTCATTAATTGAAAAAAAAAAGTATAGATTTTGGAAGAGATTTGACCTCTTTTTAGGGAACTAATTATTTATCTGTGCAACTTAAACAATATATTTAAAACAACTTTGTTAATTGCTGGTTAACATTAATTTTTATCCCATTTATGGATTTTTAAACATCACCTCTTTAAATGAAGTATATCAAAATATTTCACATAATTGATCATATTGCTCATGAATCTTTTTGATTCATTTTGATTATGAAAATTCATATAGCTTTATTCTGGCTAAGGCTGCAGACTTTGTTGGAAATCTCGTTTGAAAGAATAACAAAATATTTGAAACATTTTTGATTCTTGTTTTACCTTCTCATCTAATAACAATAGTAATAAGAATTTAACACCTTTTACTTTTGTCTCAAGACTAATTTTTATTGTTTTTCTATTTTCAAATTATAATTAATTTTATCTAATATTTAATTATATTATTATTAATTATTTATGAAATATTGAGAATTGCATTTTTGAAAATTTTAATTTTGTATCTTTTCTCTTAATAGCTTTGGTGTCTCAAGAAACTGTTTGGTTAGATAAACTGGAGAAAAGGCTTAGAAAATCACCAAAATCTGCTGCTGATGCTGAAGAGATTTCACAAGATTTGGATGTAAGTTATCAATTCCCTTTTTACAAAGAGGGCAACTATTTACGATTGTATAAAAATGTGTTTGTGTTTTTTTTTTAGGACTTGGAAAATTTTGTTCGTAACCATTCAGAATCAAGAGTAGACCGAATTGAAGAATTTGGTCAAATCCTCATCAAGGACCATGTTATGGAATCAAGTATTCAAAATGACATGAAGTCAGTAGTAACAAGGTGGAATCAACTTTGTCAAGAGGTATTATTCTTTAATTACACCTATAGTCTATTTTTTTGTGGTCATTTTTATTAAAGAAGGTTTGTAGTTGACCAAAAGAAAGAAATGTTTTTAGCTCCCATTAAAATCACCTTTCAAGGTTCACCTTTCAAATCGAATCTGAAAATTATATGAGTTTCAATTCTATATACAAGCATAAAAAATGAATTATTTAAAAAGAATAGGACTAGAAACATTTAAAAATGATTCCTTCTTATTTCATCCTGTTTTGATTTGATTTCCAGGCCAAAGATCGTGCAAATATATTGGAGAAGTCAGTAGTTGAAGCACAGCAGTCAGAAACCAACATTGCCAAATTCCAAGATTGGCTCTCTCACGTACATGCCCAGATTATGTCTAGAATGGAAAATGACTTGACCTCAGATGATTTACCTGATGATGTACAAGTAATTAGAAAAAATTCTTTATAATGGGAAAAATTAGATTTTTTTTATTCGATTATGTTTTTTGTTTTGTTTTTCAGAGGTTAGTTGATGAGTTTGACAAACAAGCTAACACCTTGAAGGACATGGAGGATGAGATAAAATATTATGAGGCAGAAGGAAAAGTTGAAGCTGCTTCTCGTCTCCACGAACAAATGGTTCTTTTGAGAGTGAGTTTTTAATTTTCTTTTTTTTATTAAACCATTTCAAATACAACATTTACAGAAAAAAAATATATACAAGAAAAAAATATATAATAAAGTAAAAATCTAGAAATGGGTATAGATGCCCTAGAAGGTTTGTTAACTGCATTAAGGTCACGCTCACATTATGAAGTGAAAACAAAAAACTCTCACTCTGTGTTGATTAAATTGTCAATTAAATTGAAAATGAGAATATAGTTAAGAATAATTAACATTAAAAGAATTCCATTAATGATAACTATAAACTTTTTTTATTAGAATTAGTATGATGGTACATTTAGTCTTGGTTTTATGCGAGAAAGTTATTTACGTTTGTTATTTTTTCCTCTATTTGATAAGAAATTGATTGAATTGTTTCTCATATTTATTTTTAGATAATGGAAATACCAGGTCTGCAAGTTTAAAATGTCGTTTATTTCTTAAAATATATACACAGTAATTTAAAAAAAAGTATAATATATTTTATTCAAAGTACTGGCCCTCGCTTTCTACACATTTTGTCCATCTCTCGGGCAATTTATGGATACCATTCCAAAAGAATGCTTCATCTTTATTTGAAATCCATTCATCGAGCCATTTTCTTACATCCTCCAAATTGTTAAAGTGTTGCTCAGCCAATGAGTGTCCCATCGATGAGAATCGCCATAAGTCTCAACAAGAATTCGATGACATTCAGATGCCTTTTTCTTTTGATTGAATAAGAAAATCATGACATGCCGCAAATGCTCTTTATTTGGCTTAAAATTAGACATTTTTAACACCAAAGAAAGGTATGATACGTCCACGTAAACGACTTAAAAACAACTGACTTTTGTAAACAAATGACTAACAAACAAAATAGCGTTTAGAGATAAGCAAATCCTTCAATAGGCTAAGAGCGCATTCTATTGGAATTAAAACGACATTTTAAACTTGCAGACCTGGTACAATATAAATTAGATTTAGAAAAAGAGAAATAATCAATCTTGATTATCTATTTTTTTATCTAATATTATAACCATCTTTGATTTCAGAATCAGTTCATGGAAGTGATGGAAAAATTTGAAGACTGGAGATGTGCTAACAACGTTGAACCACGTTTGTGTAGGGCACTTCGCGAACTCCGTGGAGTTGAAGAAGCATCCTGTCTTTTGGAACTTGCTTCCGATGACCCTGAAGCTATACAAGGACAACTGAACCACTGCATGGTATTTATAGTTTTTTATTTATTTTGTAAGTATGTTATTGTTTTTTTTCACCTTCATGTCTTTCAGAGGTTTTATCAAATGCTGAGTGATCTGAAAGGGGAAGTTGAAAATATCATCAAGTCTGGAAGAAAGATGGTGGAGGATAAGAGTGTTCCAGATCCAGAGCAGTACACTCTTCGCCTTGATACTCTGAAGCAGCTCTATAACAAGGTACTATATAAGTTATACTTGTATATTTTCTTCTCTCAGTTGTACTCTCACTTCAAAGAAAATTCAAATATTATCTCTATTTTTATTCTTAGTACAGGGTGCGCCAGAGAAACTTACTTATTTGAAAGGTCAATAAAAATAAAAGTACTTCAGTTATTGTTTTAATTCTTTTTTTATTTTAGAATACAAAGTTCCAAGTTTTTTTTCATGCAGTCTTGAAAACCACATCCGTTAAATGGCGACCCCCATTGTGCAAACACTGATTAAGTCGATTTCTGAAGTTCGTCTCCACTCTTCGCAGCATATCAATCGGTATGTTGGCAATGGCGTCGCGAATGTTATTCTTGAGATGAGCTATGGTCCGTGGTCGATCGGCATAAACCAGGGATTTCAAATAACCCCATAAAAAAAAAAAAAATCACAGGGAACCAAATCTGGAGAACGTGCCGGCCATGGGAGATCGCCTCTGAGAGAGATGAGGCTGTCGGGGAAATGTTGTCGCAACAAATCCATTGAGCCTCGTGCTGTGGCTCCATCTTGTTGAAACCACACTTCCCTAATGTTCATTTCTTGAAGGCTTGGAAGAAAAAAATCCTCGATCATGTTCCTGTAACGAGCTGCAGTCACGGGTAACTTCTTCAAAAAAAGACGGACCGATTATTCCCGTTACCGATATCGCACACCAGACAGTAACTCTTTCACAATGAAGGGGCTTCTGGTGAAGTTCACACGGGTTTTCACCACTCCAATAGCGCATGTTTTGTTTGTTGTTACAAAAGTAGCTCTCGACGGCGAACGCCCCCTGCTCTCTTGACCAGAGCATGATTGACTGGAGGGGGAAAAAACTTGGGGAATTTCCCTGCCAGATGGGCCACCTACCACCGCTCTACCCGTCCAACTCACCGCTCCGGATTTTTTTCAAATAAGTAAGTTTCTCTGGCGCACCCTGTATAACTTACTACATTTATTTTATAGTTTCATTGCCCATTTGAATATCAACAAATTAATTCTATTATTATTTTTAATTTAATATAAATCTTAGAAATTACTAATATATTCTATTATTTAGCTTGGAGAAGAAATTACTGTGTCAAAAAGTAATTTAGAAAAAGCATTGGAAGTATCTCAAGAGCTTAATATGGACTTGAACAGCCTTCAAAGCTGGGTTCAAGCTGTTACTAACGATTTAGACCAAGTCGAAGCCACTCCTGCATCTGATCGTGATATTAAAGCTGAATTAAGATTTGTCAAGGTAAATTTTGGTTTTCTTCTATCAATGATTACTTTTAAGAAGCTTTCCATTGATGATTTTACTCTATCAACACAGGAAACAATCGAAGAGTGTAAAAAGCAAGAGGCTCTTCAAGGGAAAGTGCAAGAAAGCTACAACCAATTTATCAAGTTCTGTGATCCTTCTTACCTTGACACACTGAAAGAGAGAATGTCCGAAGCTTTTAACAAGCTCGGAACTATAAAGAGTCGCTTAAATCAAACTATTGAACAACTTGAGGTATATTTAGGAGTATACTTTATTAAAAATTAGAAAAAAAATTACCTGCAAAAAATTTATAATTCTTTTAGTCTGGGTTTCTTCCATATTGCTGCAATAGAAGTATTATTATAAGCTTGGTTTATATTGAGCTTTTTATTACTAGATTTTAAATAGTATTTTAATAGTATTATATAGTAAATTATTTTATTACTTATAAAATAATGTACTAGGGTCCCTACAGTTTCTTCTTGTTGTTCTTACTTTACTGATTACTCTAATGAGCACGAGACTAATGAATCAAAAGTTTCAATTCTCAGTTGACTAACTAGAACATACTTATGTATCCCAAATTATTTGTTCAATACCAATTTATTGAACCCCATGAAAACCCTAATCAATGAAATCGTACCAAATTCAATCTTGCCTCTTTTTCTTTGTGTACTTCTCAGACACTCACCCTCTGTTCACCTTTTTTGTTTTACCAACACCAACAGCCCTTTTAGTGGCATTGTTTATTATTCAGCTTAGCAACCCTTTCCGAAATATTGTTACTTCAATATGCCGTGATTTTCCTAATTTCTGTTCCTATTCAGTACTGATCATGTATCTACCACATATTCATTACTTCCTTCTTATTATTAACTATTTTAAGAACCTTTATTGAGCAGAACTGCAATTAAAGGTGTTTTAAGAATTTAATAGCATTTTGCTATCAGAATTAAATTCTAATGTCCAGAAAATTATTTAATTTTATTACATTATTAAAATAGGAAAATGTTGAGGAAAACATTTTCCATTGATAAAACTACATTACGAGGTTGAATCAAATTTATACGAGACTTTTCGCCCTTCAGACACAATAGTGGACGGAGAACCCGTTCCCGCTTTGTTTGTTGTTGGGTAGGTTTGTCAGGAGTAGGGGAAGCACGTGGGCTCGCCTCCTCGACCCTCTCAGTGTCCACTGTGACGATGTCGGAGCAAGAGGTACCTCGGTCAATTGCACAACGTGTTGTAATCAAGTTTTTTGCCGCAGAAGGCGTAAAACCGGCTGAAACCTTGAGGAGATTGACTGCCCAGTTCGGGGAAGAGACACTGTTGCGAGCCAGAGTGTTTGATGGCATAAACAGTTCGTGGAGGGTCGTGATCGTGTTAAAAATGAGAGCCATGACCGCAGACCTCGCACCAGCATTACAGTGAACAACATCAGCAGCGTTCGACAGCTTATTGAAGATGACAGACGTCGTACCACTTCTGAAATTGCAAGTGAGATCGGGATAAGTTTTGGGAGCACTTACTCCATACTACCGTAAGGTGTGCGCCAGGTGGGTTCCTCGCCTTCTCACAGCTGACCGGAAATGGCATCGTCTTCAGGTGTGTGGGCGTCTTCTTGCACGATTTCAGGAACAAGGAGACCAATTTCTCACTCACATTATCAGTTGTGATGAAACATGGGTGCACCACTACACCCCAGAGTCTAAACAAGCGAGTATGAAGTGGAGAAAACAGAAGAACCTGGACCAGTAAAAATCAAGTCATGTTTGTCGGCTGGGAAGGTTTTAGCTACTATTTTTTTTGACCAGTGTGGATTGCTGTATCTCGATTTTTTGCACGAGCGCAGGACAATTAATGCGGCCTACTATTGGGACATTTTGAGTGATGTCCGACTTGCACATCGCTGCAAAATATGAGACCTATCGATCAGGGAAGTGATTCTTCTTCATGACAATGCTCGCCCCCATACAGCAGCCTTGACTAGGGAAAAATTGGAGGAACTGGTGTGGGAAACATTGGAACACACTCCTTACAGTCCAGACATGTCATTCTGTGACTTTCATGTGTTTGGCCCTCTCAAGGAAGCTTTGGGAGGCTATAGATTGGATAGTGATGCTGAGGTTGAAGCCTACGTGCGCAATTGGCTGGAGACACGACCTGCATCTTTCTACATGGAAGGAATTGGAAAGCTGCCTATCCGCTGGGAAAAATGTGTTTCCAAATCAGGAGATTATGTAGAAAAGTAAACTATATTCTTTTTTGCGTTTAAAATAAAAATAAATTACAAAAAAAAAAAAAGTCTCGTTTATATTTGATTCACTCTCGTAGATATATTTGATAGATATACCTACATCACTCAGCAAGCAATATTCATATTTATTTATTTAATTAATAAATTATTTTTTATTTATTAAATTATTTATGAATGCTTTAATGCATAAAACTCTGTGATGTTATTTGTGGATGTTTTTATCTTATTAATTAAGACTACAGACAATTTTACCTTTCTGTATTGTGTGCATGTTGCTAAAGAATTCACCTTTTTTTTGCACCATTTTGAGCATTGATTAGCTTGGTTTAGCTAATAATGATATTGAAAATTGCATTTATGGTAAATAAATTTGCTTGCTCGTTAGGAAAATCCAAATTTTATGGAAATACAGAGTACTACAATTGAAAGGGTCGGGGCAAAATTGTGCCAAACAACATTATTAACAAAAATAAACTGTAGCTGCAGTCTGCTGTATATTACGTAAGACTATATGTCTATGATGGAAAGGCCACCTAAATATGACTATATAGAGCCATAGACTATTAAGCTATAGACATATTTAGGTGTCAATTCCATCATAGACATATAGTCCTACGTAATATACAGCAGACTGCAGCTACAGTTTATCTTTGTTGAAAATGTTGCTTGGCACTATTTTGCCCCGACCCCTTCAATTATGTAATATAATATCGGATCATCCTATTAAATTTAGTTATAACTTTTGCTTCCTTTTAAAATCACTTTGCAATGCGCTTCTCTTCTTTAATTTTTTCTTTTCTAAAATATATGAATTTTGTTTTTATTTTTTATTCTGAACTCTTAAACTTTTCTTAAATTATTACAATATGTATTTTCTTTTCTGCATGGGCATGAAAACATTAATTAGCACATTTCTTTTCTCTTTTGCAACTCCCTTTTATTATACCAATGACCTAAAATTATTCACTTGCATATTTCTTGTTACCATTTATTTTAAAAGCTTGTTTGTGTCTCTGTTCTGTTACCTTATGCTTTATTATGGCTGGTGGACAGGTTGCAAAATAACAATAGCTTATTTATAACATGGCTTTACAAAGCATATTAATTTTCATACCTTGCTGCACTCAACAATGGAAAGCCTTTGGTTGGTGATGGAAATGTGATACATTAATTTTGCAAAAACGAATAACTTCATTGCTGATACTCAGATAAATTTTGACAGAAGAAACTTTGATACTTTTTTTTCAGGGAATTGGCAAAACTGCTGCTGTTGTAAGTAATAAAAGTTTAAAAGAAGAAAAAGCAGAAAACAATCAATCAGATCAAAATTTTTCGAAGGATATACCTACTATATCTGTAACAGAAGTCAATGAACAAGCTGAGAATGCTAATGAAAAGAAAGATCTATCTGGTATTTCTAATCCAGCCTTTGATGATGGTGATGTAGAAATGAAATCAGTACCTCGTGTTACCAACCAAACAAATAGATGTAGTGTTTATGAAAATGTTGATTATATTCAAACAATACCTGAAGAGGTTGAAACTTCTGAAGAGGTATCCTCTAACAATTCAAAAGAGAAAACTTCTGATCTTAAAAAGAAAGAAACAGGCAGCAATGAACGTAAATGTCAAATGGTGGAGATTAAAACCATTGAAATTACTAAATCTTGTGTTGCCTCTTTAGAGCATGCAGAGCATACTGTTATTGAACCAGAGTCAGTCGAGATTGTTGAAATAATTGACTCAGGTGCTGATGAATCAGATTTTACAGACCCTGAAGACAAGAGATCACCAGCTACTGTGCGAAGGGTTGTTGATCCAAAGAACAGAAAAAATCTTGCACCAGGAGAAATTCTGGCCAAGAGACAGAAGTTAGCCTCTGATGAAGCTCTCCGGAGCAGCAATGAAAATTTTAAAGGTAAAATGTCTACAGATCCTAATTCAGTGACTGATATAGAAATAACCGATGTTACTCACTCCTCAGAAAATAATGACAGTGTTATTAATAACAACAATAATAATGATATACCACCAGTATGTTTAACTATCTCTGACAAAATAAATCACACTGAGCAAACAAAGGTCACTGCCATGAATAAAACGGAAAAGTTACAGGCAGATGAAGTAATGTTAAGAAAAGAAGTTCATGTATCAAAAACGTATGAGCTTATAGGAAATTTTCCAACATCTCAAGAGCTGGATGTCCCTGTAGTTGAAGACTGTGATAGTTTCTATGGGAGTGATAAAGAAACCGACGATGTAGTCGTATTTTCTGAAGATGAAGTGAAGATTGTGGATGATAGTTCCGATGATGATGTTGAAATGTTGCAAAACAGTGACAACACAACTCAGGTGCGTCTTAGCATTAATTTGTATCTATTTATTTATATATCATTTGTTGTTTAATGTCTTTGATTTTGCAATCTGTCCTAAACAGCTTAAATAGTTTTGTTTCGAAAATTGAATTCAGTAATATTGTTTATGACTAATTTATTTTGGTTTAACATGTTTCAAAATCATTAGCTAACCTTAAAAATTAAGAATTATGTAATTTCTTTGTATTTTTTTTTTAAATTAGATTTTTTGTTATTTGTATATATGTTTTTCAATTCATATTTTTTGATGGTTTGTGGAATATGCGGATTTTTTTTTTAATAAATACCTTATTTGGATATTTTTTAACCTATTAATTGAGATAGTATATGTGTGTTATTTATTCTTTTTAAATATACTCTCCTAATCTCGAAATACAGCAGTTGATTTCTTTCTGATTAAAAATGATAAGAAAATTCTTATTAAATTATAGGAACATATCATTATTATTATTATTTTATTGTTATCATTTTAGTATCTTCTAGTTCCTAATTTTGTAGCTCCTCCCTTTTTTGTTTGTTTTGAGATGAAACTATTAGATTGCTTTATATTAGATGCTTATTTTTAATGACTTATTTGTTTTTTGTAGTTTTATTAAAAAAAATACATAATTGGCTCCTAAAAATAGTAGTGTGATATTAGCTTAAATATTTTAAAACTTTTACCTCTGATATTTTATTATAATTATTCAGATAAACTTCTTAGATAGAGGAACGTTTAATGTTCATTTAAAAAAAAAAAAAATTAATGTCAGATTTTTAAAAAAGTACATGGTCGTAACAGGGTAAGCCAGCCCTACGCATGGAAAATGGAATAGATAAATATTCAGTGATGAAAGTTCATGGAGATTCACCCAACTCTCCTAGCCTTCCTTTGGAACAGGAAGTTGCAGAATATGAAGAAGCTGCTTCTGAAATGATGGATAGGATGGCTACTATGCTCCAGACTATTAAGGGTGTTACAAAAGAAAAAGATCCTGGACGCCGTTTAGAGGTAATATTGAGGCACTTTACTTATTAAATGTTTTCTCATTTTCATGTGTTTTTTGTATTTACTCAAAAGTGGGTTTAACTATTTTTATCAAACTTGGTATATGCCCACGATGGGACATCCGAACTTTCATAAAAATTGGTCAAACGGAGGGGGCACATTATTTAGTAAATGTTTTCTCATTTTCACGTGTTTTTCTATTTACTAAAAAACGGCTGTACTCTATTTTCATCTAACTGGGTATTTGATGTATGTATATGCCTGCGATGTGACAGCCAAAATTTTATTAACCGTATAACGAAAATAAAAACTTTTATTTATTAATAAAAAATGTATTTTACTTTAGAGAGTAAATACGTAATGCTCAAATTTTTTAAAGCATCGACGGTGTGCAAAAATATGGTACAAGATAATAGTCGATAATTAATTATATTTTAGTCTAGAAACTTTTGTTCCATAAAAAATTTCTGAAAGCAATATAAAGTGATTTTAGAGGAACAGTAATCGTTCTTGATTTCCAGAAAGGCATAAGAGACAAACTTTACTACGAGTCGTAAATGCACCTACTGATTCACCTTCATGTTATATCTACAAAAAGTAACTCGTAGTAAAAAACAAGCAAGCAGTAAAAAAAAACTCGAATGTTGATGAAATTAGTCCCTTCATAAATAAATTAGCAATAATGAATCGAAAAGTGCAGAGAACTACCAAATTTTGCTATACAGATACTCAATAACTTATGGAGATGCACAAATATAAGCATATAATTGTGGGAAAATGTGTAAAGTTGAGGAATGGCATTTACATATTATCGAAACACGTCAATTTCTGATCTAAGTAAGTGAAAATTCGTGAAAGTTGTGTGTTACGTGCATCGCACCAGATTTTTTTTTTTTTTCATTTTTATAATTTATATTTTATCAATTAATAATATACATTTTTTTTCTTTTTCATTTTTTTTAATTTATATTTTATTGATTAATAATATATAGTAAATATATTTTTTTCGCAGAGCATCACTCAAATAATTAAACACATCTCTAAAACCCTACTTTGTCCTTTATAATGCTCAAAATTTGAATTACAATAGAAAAGAACATAAAATAAACTTTATTCTGGGACGATGTCTCTTAAGAATAACATATTGGAACAAAGAAAAAATTTAACTTTTCAGACATTAAAGTTGTTGAGAATAATTAGACTTAGTGCTTATGGACAAACTTTGAAAAAATAATAGTAAATAGTTCAAAAATTAAAAGTGCACATGTTAAATATTATATTCAGATTTTAATTAGCTAAATTAAATATAGATTAAAATAATCTAAATGAAAAATTGCATCAAATTTCAATAATAATAAAATTATTAACTAACTAGCAGACCCGGCCACGCATTGCTGTGGCTCAGTAGTTATATCCTAATATTTTTAAACAAATACAGTGATACCAATATTCATTGATAAAGATGAAAACCTTTCAGCTAATCAAAATCGAACGTGGTTGAGAATAGAGCATTACACCATTTAAAAGTATTTGGTAAAGAATATAGGAAAGTTAAAGTTTTTATTTTTTACATCTCATATTTCAATGTAGTTTGATTAAAAAGGAGCTGATTGTGTTTACGACTCACAGAGCTGCCAACACTATCGCCCTTTTTTTATGGATCGGTATAAACTAACTCGAAATGGCTGTATTTTTCCACTAATTTAAAAAAGGATGACTGAAGTAAGTTTTGGTAACCTCAGCCATTGATCTATTGATTATTGGCCTAACACTACTTCAACTTAGTATTGTTAGTTAACAATGGGTTTAATTTTGCTCAGGGTCATGCCAATCTTGGTTAACGCGTCATATATGTCCTTTTGATAGGCGTTTTTCTCGATTTCTTTGAGACCTCGATTTCCCGACCCTTCGGCAAATAAGCGTTCGGTAGGAGTGTGGTGTGTTTAAGCTTTTAATTTAGCAATATATTTGAGTGATAAGAAATCTCTTCTTAAAGAGGTTTTTACATAATACAATTAAGAATTTTTATTTATTCTAGTACTAATTTGTTCAAAATGTTTTGGGTTAACCTGTTTTGTTTTTTTAACACAAACCAAAGATTTGATGGTTTCCACACACGTGAGCAGGCGATGCCCATTTCCCACGTGATTTATGCCATTGCCCATGGGAAAAACACGGATTTTCAAAGTCCAAGTGGACATTGTTTGCCCTTGGGATTCGTTTATGGTCATGGCAAAAGCCAAACGAATAAGATATTGAAGCCTTTTAAATTTTATTGAAAATTCTGATGGTTTCAGGGGAATAGGTGGCAACAGGGCGATATCTCCTGTAAACCTTCCAGGCAACATTTTTGCTTCAATAACATTTCCTGTGATCCTTTTAATGAACAAACGTGTACCGTTGCACAATTGAGGTGGATTTAAGTTACGAAGAAGAATGATCGGTGAGCCAATCTTCAACTGGAGATTGTTTGGGTGTATATCCAGGGGAATTAAAAAATTCAGATGGGAAATTTATGGCTTCGTTTACATCTAGAACATTGTCAATTGATTTTGGAAGTTTATTTCATCGAAATCAACATTTTTTTCTGCAAAATAGCACGACTACCCAGCCAATTATAGTCCAAATAATTGTTCAAAATATCAGGAAAGACACTTTATATTTCGTAGACAGTTTATTTTTCGCCTCTACAACAGCTCAGAAATTTTCTGGTAATTTGATAAATTTTGAATTTCGATGCAGCTCTATTTCACCGTTTCCAATATACAGCAATTGTTTAGAAAATATATCTGCCGATGGATCATTTTGCAGTAGTACTCTCATATTTATGGTGGATAAATCTGAAACTTGCGGTTACCCAAATAACAATTATTCCTGTTCAGTAGAGGTGTAATAATCATTATATGTAAAATTTAAAAAATGCCGCGATTTGTAATCCTCTCTTAATCAACAATCATTTAAAGATAAGTAAAAAATTGTATTCTGGTGAAATTAACAATGAAATATCATTCCCAATAATAGCCTACTTTAAATTAAAGAAAGGATTAAAATCTTCGCTGACATTTCTTAAATTTTACATATAAACATAATTACAACTCTGCTGAACAGGAAGTAAAGTCGAATTCCTCTATTCGATTGGAATTAAATTTTCTCAACTTTAAATTATTGTTGATAAAGGAGGAATTACAAATCTTCACTGACATTTTTTAAATTTTACATTTTAGAACGCGGGATAAAAATAATAAAAAGGTTTGGTAAAATAAAAAACACTGTATTTAAATAATAATAACAAAACGAATAATGAAAATAAAGAAACTTCTGTTAAATAAATAAATCAACTGAAAATATAATATTAAAGTCTTAATTATGCAGTTCTTTAGCAAATCACAAAGTATCCCACAACACCTAATCAAAACACACTCAGGGAGTTTTTATGACTGGTTACCGGCAGTGTAGCCACTAATTTTCATTAATTTTTGGCTACACTGACTCCCCAAGTCAGGTTTCTATTAGGTTACACCTGTGACAGTAGGTGCTGTTACAACCTTTATAGAGTATTATTTCAAATAATAGCCTAATTTAAATTATTAAAATGTATTTACTTTACTAAAAGTTGATATCAGGGTGGGCCACAACAAAGCGTTTCAGCGCTTAGCTAGTAATTTAATTTAAATACAAATAAAAAAGGAAAAGGAAGAAAAAGTACCTTCACTTTTGAGAATTTATTGTAATCTTTTCTTGATTTATTTATTCTTTAATGAAAATTAACAATAAATACAAAGATTTGTATTACTAATAAATAATAATATAGGAAATAATAACTGCATTCACATAACACAATACAAAATTATAATAATGATAACTTGTATTACAATAGCATGCTTATAAACAAAAACGTTATGAAATCGATATATGACGCCATGTTAATAAATCGAAATACGACCTACTGTATTTGCAATAATTCGCTAAATAAGAATTATTTTGATCACTAATCAAGTTAAAAACTATCCTATCTATTAAGTTGGCAAAAACTATATACATTGAGCCAAATTTCATTAAAATCGGTTGATAAGTTTCTGATATATAAGACAAACATCGGGACACGAGATTTTTATATATATAAGGATAATTAAATAATTGTATAGTGAGGAAAAGAAATGTAGTAATCTGTATACAAAACTGATTTTGAAATACACAAACTTAAGGAGAGAGAATGTAAAAATAAAATTTGAAAATATCCTTTATCAAGGTAATCTTGGATTAGCTGGCATCTGACTGTTTTTTAGGTACATAAGGAGACATTGAAATAGAAGGTTCTTAAATGTGGATCGGGAGGTTCCATGTCTGATATTTAGGAAGAGGGTATTCCAGAACAGGGTGGTGCAACAATGAAGGATTGCTGAAATAGATCAGATTTGTAAAGTGGTGTATAGAGGTCAGAAGGACTTTATCTTGTGGAAAGGGGCTGAATGGAGGACTTAAATTGCAGAGATTGTAGGTGTAGGAAAGTAATTTGGTTAGGAAGATAATTTGGAAATGGAATGTGCCAAGGAAATATTGTCTTGGGAAGGATGGGAAGAGCCAACTTAATTTTTTATAACAATGCGGGACAGGGAGCGCCTCTGGGTCTCATTAATAAATCTTTTGAAAATATTCATAATTCTTCATTATGCGAAATTTCATTATACATTTATTGTTCCCACATTAATTTTTTTTTACCTCTTTTAGATACTGGAGAGTGAGCTGAGCCAGCTGGCACCGGATGCTGCCACACTGATCAGTCGAGGGGATGGCTTGATTTTGAAAGTACACTGTGTTATGCCTGAAAAGGCTCTTGCTTTGAAAACAACTTCTCAAAATAAGTTGAGAGCTAAATGGGCCGAAGTAATGCAACAGACCGAGGTAAGTATTGGCAGTTAAGTTAGGTTAGGGATGTGTACAAAGCTGATTTGAGATTTGTAAAAAGTAGTTTAAACTAACAATAAGGTTGTGATAATGGGCTGTTCTCATAATATTGGAAAACATAAGACAAAAATAGTTTATAATTCACTCCAGGAAGTGTTGGATTTAGCTCTTGCATCATTACTTAAGTTATTTTTAGCTTTTACCGATAATTATTACTATTACAATTATTTACCGATAATTACTTGTATTACTCGGCGTCTCTGTTTGGTAAAATAAGATTGCTGAATATCTTTCAAATACCACGGTTTTGTTCATGTATAAAGTAATATGATTACATTTTTTTTTCTGTTTTTTTTTGAAGATATTTATTTTTATTTTTCTGAAATATTATACATTTAGGTTGGGTATCATAGTTTTTTTTTTTTAATTTAAAGTTAATTTTAGGTTGATTAGCAATATTAAATTTAGGAACGATTACAGTATGGTAAAATTTATGCCAAGCAGGTGTTCAGTTGGCATAACTGCTTTCGTTAGGTATTGTTTACTTCATTTTAGTACTTTTAATTGTAAAGTTAAATAAAATGAAACATAAATAAATTATGTACAATATATTATAAATTAATGGAAAGAGTTAATAAGATATGGATTGTTGATTTATTATATAATATTAAGAGATAAAATTTTTATATATTAAAAAATAAATAAGTATATCAATTCAATAAAGTTACAATAATTTATTAATTACTTTTGATATCAATATTTAACTGAATGTTAAGATTAATTATCATTAAAATTTGCATATACAAGAGAATGGCCCATTTTAAATATAATTTATTAAAGAAGCATGGTTTGAAGTGGTGTCGAGTTTCTAAAAATTTTAACTGAGTTTTGTTTGTATAAGTAATTAGTATTAATCCGTTGGAAAAGTTTTACATGTGTTGGTTTCATAGGCTCAAAAGTTGGATGCTCAGAGAGCTGATGTTCTTCTAATTGAACATCACAAGCTAATAACTAATATTAACACAAAGATAACTAACATCAATCTGAAGTTAGGACAAGCTAACAATGACGAAGCCAAACTACAGGTAATTTTTTCTTAACATGTTAACTGCTAGTCTATATTGCAATGAAAAACTGTTGTAAATACTTCTTATTTCTAAAAATAAAACAAAAGAAAAGT
Source organism: Aelia acuminata (assembly GCA_911387785.2). NCBI lineage: Eukaryota > Metazoa > Arthropoda > Insecta > Hemiptera > Pentatomidae > Aelia > Aelia acuminata. Next base: position 68,459,679 of record OU426982.1, on the reverse strand, counting down.
GCTTTTTATTATTATTAAGACTTACAGACTTATTTTCAGGAAGTAATGGTGGAATACGGGCTATGTGAAGAATCAATGTCCCGACTTTTTGAAGTGACCAATGACTTATCAAATCTTCAAGTTGTAACTGATAGTAAAGAGCTTGCTGCCGCTTGGAAAGCATTGAGCGACAAATTTAATACCTTGAAGAAAAGTCCAAATCTGAAGGATAAATGTATACTTATGCCAGATAAGGTAATGTAATTCAAAGCTCCCATGTTCCTTTAGTATACTTCCCATTAAGAAAGCATTGGATAATTTTAACTTTTTTAATAATCATTCAATTATTTTCAATAGATAATTCATGTAAAAATGGTATGAATGTGTTTTATCATCATCATTATATTCTTTTACCCTCCGTTACCGCTAAGCAGTGTGAGGGTCCAATCTGCAGAGTCTGGACCAGGTGTCTAGTTCCCGAGTCAACTCCTTTCTTCCGAGCCAATCCATTTCTCTCCTCTGGAACGCTTCTTTGACACCTTCAGGCACAAGGAGGTGCCCGAAACATCTTAGCCTGTTTTCCTCCATGATGGTTTCGGCTGCTTTAACTTTGAGGTTAGCCCGTATGGTGGTGTTCCGTACCCAATCTTGTCTTACCTTTCCCTCTAACGTTCGAAGGTAACACATCTCCATAGACTGTATTTGGCTCTTGTGCTTTGTTGTTAGTTTCCATGATTCAGATGAGTAAGACAAAATAGGAAGAAAAGTGGACCTATAGACAGCCAATTTGGTTTCCTTGGTTACTTCTTGTTTCCACAGAAACCCCCGTCGTAGAAGGTAAAACACTCGCCCAGCCGCTCTTATTCTCTGAGTCACCTCTTCATCTATATAGCCACTCTCTTTGAGATGAGCACCCAAATATTTAAAGTTGCCAACCTGCTCCAATCTCTCTCCGTTCGCCCTCAGGATTCTCATTACTCTTCGGGGTTTCTTCCCAATCCACATGCATTTAGTCTTCTCGGGATTAATTTTCATATTTACTGAGGCTATTTCTTCTTTCAAAACATTTATATTGAACTGAAGGTCCCCGTCATTTGCGGCTACAGTAAACCATCGATATAGCAAACTGGTAGGGGGTTTGATTTTCATAGTTCGCTATAACGAGATTTGTTATAACCGAGGATTCTTTTTTTTTAATATTTTTTTTTAACCAATGGCCACACTAATTTGATCATATTTCGAAGAAAATTCATTCCTTAGAACTAGTTAAATTAATTCGCATTTATGTAATTAATTTTTAGATAAACTACATATTAATTAAACAATGAGATTCAATTATTTACCTGCCAAGTTCACTTGAGAGTTCTTTAGCCTTAGCTTTAATAAGATGGTCTAAGATTGGTATTTGAGATCTCATTTGTTTAAAGCAATTTATCAATTTTTTTCCAAATATTCATGAGCGGCAGAGTGCAGTCGTTTATTTGATGCTGAAGTTAATCCTTGGGCTGCGGTCAAATCTATTTTATCTTTTTTTTTTATAATGGTTGACAATGTTCATTTTGGAATCCCATATTTTTCTGCGATGGTTTTCTTACTTAGAATTCCCGATTCAATATCCTGGAGAATTTTTAATTTTTCCTCGATTGATAAGGATTTACGTTTGTGACACGTTTACCAACGAACTCATTGTGTATTTAAAAAACATTATAAACGACTACAGAACACTGATTCGAATAATACAGAAGTCGAAACAGAACTGAGCTAGTTTTGAGAAAAAAGTCAATGGAATTAGAGAGAGAGCAAAAGCAAATCGGATTAGTTAAGAGTAAAAAAACACCTCAATTCTAGAAACTGGAGCCACTTCGTCTTCCCGCACTCATTCTACGTCATACAGTAAAAAAAAAATAATAATAATAAAAATTCTAGCAGTTCGTTATAACAGAATATAATAATTCTCAGGCATCAAATTTAGTTCGTAGTTCGCACTAACCGAGGATTTCGCTATAACGAGGGGTTCAGCAGAAATATAATGGTAATTTTGTGGGGATAGTATTTTGGTTCGCTATATCGAGGTGTTCGTTATATCCGAGTTCGTAATAATGAGGGTTTACTGTAGTAAGATTATATCATCAGCGAACACAGAAAATCTTGTAGGTTGCAGGTTCCTGTGACCTAACTGGAACTGTCGCATTCTCAATTTTGTCAATCTTAATGCCATGTCCAAGATTAATATGAATAGTAATCGACTTAAAATACAACCCTGGCAAATACCTAATGTAGTCTCGAATTCTTTTGTGGTGTGATTCCTGGTCCTAACCACATTCCTGGTCTTTTTATTGAGGCTCATTACAGCCAAAGTCGTACCATGGTCAATCCCTCTATCTGTCAGTTCCTGCCCGCTCTATATCTTCCGTTCTTACTCTATCGAAGGCCTTTTGAAGGTCCCAAAGCACACCGAAAGCTCTCTTGCCTTTTCTATACTCTTCTCCATTATTTGTCACATGGTGCGCACTTCGCTCCTTTCTGAAGTCATACGGCTCTTCTCCGAGGTGGGCATCGACTACTTGCCTTATTCGTGTTTCAAGAATCCTCAAATACACTTTGCGGGGTACATTGAGGAGAGATATTCCTCTATGGTTGCCACACTCTCTGTTGTATCCTTTCTTATAAATTGGAACAATGACAGCGACTTCCCAGTCATTAGGGATTTTCTTTTGTCTCCAAATAAGATTCAGGATATGAAGGAAAATTTCTTGGCCCTTGGAACCCATGTACTTAATCATTTCAGGGCTTATTTCGTCTATTCCTGCTGCTTTACCAAGTTTTAATTTGGCAATGGCTTCCTGGAGTTCTTCCTTTTCAATCTTGTCTTTATCCCAATCCCACAACTCCGTCTGGGTCTCACACGATGTTACATCCTGTCCCTCTAATAGATCTTAAATTAAATAGATCTTAACCCGCCGGGGCTAGCTGATGTGCACAGCTAGTGGGGATTAACGGTCCTCTGGGTTCCCGAGTTCAGTACTCAGCACTTACACACACAGGACAGTACACAATGCACCAATACTGACACAAGGACACCCACAGTACACACCCTAGGGTCACCTACCGTAGGAAGCCACCCCGGATGGGGGAGCCTGTCAAGAGGTTTTAAGGAGGCAGTCCCTCCACCTGACTCGGGGGAATTTGGCTGATTCCCAACTCCTCCTAAAATAGTATTATCAATAAAAATGAAAGAAATAGAGCTGGATTGACTTTGCGGAATGAATGTTTTTTAACTGGTTTTTATTAGCAATATCAGTTTCAAAAGACACTAAACACAATCTCTCTAGTTTTTAGACTTTTCTCCCTCAACCTAAACCAGTGCTTTAAATTTAGCCACTCCTATTTGATGATACAATTTAATTATTCGGAAGAAATAGAAATCGACACGGAAATTCAAGCTGTAGCTGTCTCAATACACCTTGGAACCACGTTTAGGCCGAGCGCACATTGAACTGTGCCACGCAGGCGACGCAGAGCAGAAAAGGGCAAATAGACACAGATCAAGGCAGGGCAGCACGAAAAAAAACTGCGTCGCACAGTTTTCCGCGAACATTGGTCGGCGCGTTTCGTTTCTAATTCAGTTTCATAAAAACTGCTCTGCTCTGCTCTGCGTCGCGAGTGTCTCAATGTGCGCTCGGCCTTACAGTCTGTAATATCTATCTTCCTCAGGATAGTTCAATACAACCCCTACATCTCTTGCAGTTATATAACCAACTTCCTAAACCCATTGTAATGGTAGGAGACTTCAACGGGCACCACACGCTCTGGGGCTCCAGGGATATAAATACTCGAGGCAGAATCATTGAGGATTTTATCAACCTCTCTGAACTTCTGCCGCTCAATACAGGGGACCCAACTTACTTCAGCTCCGCATACGGCTCTTATTCGGCATTAGATCTTTCCCCTTTGTAGCACTCCTTTATACAGTAAAATTGAATGGACTGTTCTGCCAGATCTATATGGAAGCGACCACTTTCCTGTCCGCCTCTTACTTGGAGACATGGCCACGAGGGAATATAAAACTAAACCAAGATGGATTCTAGAAAAAGCTGACTGGCCACTTTTTTCTTCACTCTCTGCTCCCCCTTTAACTTCACCATCGGAGCTTAGCATCGAGGACGGATGTCATACTATAACTAATTTAATCACAAATGCAGCAATGTCCGCCATACCGAAAAGTATAGGGGCACCCAAACGAATGCCTGTTCCTTGGTTTACTGAGGAATGCAAAACTGTCATTAAAGCTCGCAGAAAAGCCCTTAAAACATTAAAAAAAATATGAGCCAAGAAAACTTAATAGAATACAAGAGACAGAGAGCTATTTGCCGAAGAACTTTAAACAATAGTAAAACTACATCATGGAAACGGTTTGTAGAGCCCATCAATTCATCAACTCCATCAAATTTAATATGGAAAAGGATTAAAAAAATTAGCAAAAATAACCTATCTACCCGCTATACACTCCTAATCAATGGTGCTTTAAACGATCAGCCTGAAATGGTTGCTTCTCATTTTGCTGATTATTACTCCGACATATTCAAATCTAACCGACTAGAAGAAAGCGATCCTGATGAACCAGTCGCGGATTCTGAACAGAATCTCGTTGAGGATTACAATCGCCCTTTTTCGATGTGGGAACTTGAATCAGTAATGAAGAATCTTAAAGGGACTTCCCAGGAACTGATGAAATCCATTACGCAATGATTAGAAATCTGCCAAGTGACACCCTTAAATGGCTTTTGGAGTACTACAATCACATTTGGCACAAAGGGGAACTCCCAAAACTTTGGCAGCACTCAGAAATCGTCCCTATTCCTAAAGCCAACAAAGACAAACGCCAGGCTGCTAGTTATCGTCCTATCTTCCTCACCAGCTGTCTCTGTAAGCTGATGGAACGAATGGTCAACCAAAGACTTATATGGGTTGCTGAACGTAACAATATGAAACAGAACTTCCAGTGTGGATTCCGAAGGGGAAGAAGTACAACAGACCATCTTGTACAACTGGAAGCGGAAATTCAATACGCTTTTATTAATCGCCAACAAGTGTTCTTCGATATGTTTAAGGCCTTCGACTACATTCAGAAAAGGAACGTCTTAGCGACTCTTCGGGGACTTGGATTTACCGGCAGACTCCTGAACTTCATCAACACGTTCCTCTCTAAGCGTACCTTCAAGATCCGCACAGGAAATGCTATGTCTCGGACCTGTGAGCAGGTTAGTGGAATGCCACAAGGTTGTGTCCTGAGCATGACACTTTTTATACTAACCATCAATAAGTTAGGTGTAGGCCTACCAAAGGGAGTCAAACCCATGTTGTTTGTTGATGATTTGGCCATAATATGCAGAGCTAGCGATACCTGTACTATAAAAGCAAAGCTGCAGGATAGCATTAACCGCATTAGCTACTGGGCGCAAACTTCGGGGCTCAAGTTTTCCTCTGACAAGATGAGATGCCTTCACTTCAGTAGGAAAAGGAACAATCCATTGTCGCCAGAACTTTCATTGGATAATAAAGTGCTACCCTATGTAGGCAGCATAAAATTTCTTGGGCTAATCTTTGACTGACGTTTATCGTGGGAGCGCCATATTAACAATCTGAAGGAACGATGCCTAGAAAAGATTCGAATTTTAAGAGTTCTTAGTGGAACTACATGGGGTGCTGACAGGTCTTCCCTCATTAGAATTTACCAAGCCTTGGTAGCTTCAAAGTTGGAATATGCCTGTTTTGTATATGGCTCTGCTCGCACTAGAACACTATCGAAGCTGGATGTAGTTCACCACATTGGGATCCGCATAGCTACTGGTGCTTTTCGAACAAGTCCCATATTAAGCATTTGTGCCGAGTCGGGGTTACCACCACTAATATTCCGGAGACAAAAACTTGCAATAAATTATATAACAAAATTATACCTACGGCCGACACATCCTTCATACAGATATATATTTCAGCCTAAATTCTCTCTAGAATTCCAACGAAAGCCAAATGCCACGCTTCCCCTAGCCGAGCGAATAAAAGCAGCAATAGAAGAAATCAAAAAATCGAATATTAATACAATACAATCGCACATCCCTCCATGGACCTTTCAACGACCCAAATTTTACTTCGATCTAATCAAATTAAAGAAAGATGAAGCCCAGCCAATTCAATTCAGGAACAAACTACAACAGCTAATTAATTCAATAACAAACAGACTCACTATCTATACTGACAGTTCAAAAACAGATATAGCCACCACTTCAGCCTTCATAACCTCCGACTCTACCCACAAGCTCAAGCTCTCTACCACTCCATGACAGCTTCAAATCAAAATATCGTGATTTGTACCGATTCCTTGAGTGCATTATGCGGTCTTGACATATTGTACTCTGACAACCCTGTCGTTGTAAGAATCCAAGAATATATGGCGATGCTCAGGGAACAAGGAACAAATGTCCACTTTATATGGGTGCCCGGGCATACCGGCATCATCGGGAATGAGCTTGCGGACAAGGCGGCAAAAGAAGCTAAAAGCCTACCTGGCCGAGGATGTGCCCTGTTGTCGCCCTCAGATCTGGCACGTCCGTTGAAAGATACGATAATAGGAGGATGGCAAACGATGTGGGAATAAAGTGCACCTAATAAATTGAGAATAATTAAAAAAAGCGTGAAAGAATGGGATAGCTCTTGTCGCAGCAGCCGTCGCGAGGAGGTGGTCCTGACGCGCCTGCGGATCGGACACACAAGGTTCACCCAAGAGCACCTCATCAAAAGGGAACCGCCACCAAGTTGCTCTAAATGCGGTATACTAGTTAGTGTAAAGCACATGATCGAGGAATGCCCTGCATACAGAGGAGTGCTGTCTCGAAACAGTGTGCCAGCAGATGTGAAGGCGGCTCTGGCGTACGAGGAAAATACTGTCAAGAAGCTCCTGAGAAGTCTAATAGAACTGAAATTAATATCAAAAATTTGACTTCCAGACTGAAGATTTCTTAACCCTTAATAAACTGAAATAATTCCACACTGTAATACAGGCGTTGATGACCGTACTACGGTTTTACGCCTCTAAATAAAACCAACCAACCAACCAACCTTAATTTTCAGTTTTAAAAAGCATAATTTAACCTTGATCTTTAATTACTATTTTGAAATTTATTATGTTTAAATGTCCGCTATTGAAATGATAGAGTTCTGATTGGCTTTTACCTTTGTTAGGCTCTGACCATCGTTTTGTTTATCAATTTTTTTTCCCCGCTTATTTTCAATTTTTAATTTTATTAAATTTATATAATTGTGAATGGCAGATTAATTTTGTGGGGGAAAAATCCATTTATTTGACTATTTATACTGTTGTAGGATATGATGGATTCACCAGCTGATTATATTGCTCATGTTAACAAAGTTAGAGAAGCTATATCTATTGTTGCTAGGAAATTGAAACAGCCACCTTTGTCAACAGATTTTGATCCTTTCCACTTACAAGAAGAAGCTTTAAAGGTACTTCACATGCTTAAATAAAACTCTTATTATTTTTAGGAATGTAGTAATATTATTACAAAGTTATATTATTTTTCAGGGAGTTAAAGATAAACTCAACAGACTGAAAAGTGAAGTGGACAAAGTAGACCAAAAAAGAAATAGGATTCTGAGGAAAGTTAGCGGAGAAGGCCGTGAAAATGTTGTGAAAGCAGTAGAGAGGCTAAAACAAGAATGGGAATTAGCTAATACAAATTTAACTGATAGATATAGGTATGATTTTTTATTTATATGAACTGATATATTTATTATTTATATTATGGTCAGTTAAATAATAGTAAATCTCTATAGTAGTTTTACTGTTATATATCTTCATAATATATTTTAATTACATAAAAATAATGTAAATTTTTATACTCCAAACTATTTGAAAATCAAAATTGTTTTAAATTTATTTTACTTTATTTATTTATTTTTTTCAAACTCGCAAATTTCACTTCAAAATCTTTTGAGTTGAAAAGTTCTCTAAAATTATTACTAATTCAGTGATTTTCCCCATTGAAATAATTATTATTTATTTATATTTTATATTGTATTTTATCCAAATGCTGTAAAAGAATCATGTTTTTAAATTTTTCTAGTCATTTGACTAAGTGCAAGGAACAATGGGAATCTTTGCGAAAGAACTGTGAAAAATTCGCTGACTGGCTATCTACCATGGAAACAGCAACCAAGGATTTAGATACAAACAAGCAATCTGCTCTAGAAGTCAAAACAAAGTTAAGAGATTTAGAGAAACAAGCTACAACCAAGACTGGGTAATGTTAAAATATTTACTCAACTAATTTATAATATTCCTCTCAAACATTGTATATATTTGTATTCTTAAATCTATGTTAAAATGTTTTATGATTTCAAATTTTCAGTGTCATGAATAGAATAGTTGGAGCTGGGAGAGACATGGTTGCTCTCGGAGGATCACAGGCTAAAGAAATGTGGCAGACTGTTGAGTCATTGCGTCATCGTTGGAACCATCTTTTAACCCAATTTAAAAGTTTAAGAGAAACGTAAGTTTATTAATTAATTGTTATTGATCCTTTTAAACAATATAACTTTTATATTGCATTCACATACTATAATGATGAACTTCGAATTTTATGTTTAGCAATTATAATTTATGCCTCAATGCTGAAGTAAGTTTTTTTTTTTTTTTTACCTGGCCATGTGTGACATGCGGGAGGTTACTCTATAGGTGTAACCAATCTATTCTAACCATGGTGGGTAGGTTGAGATTTATTCCGTGGGGCCAGCCCCCACGAAATAAAAGTCAACCCTCCCAGGGCGAATTCGAACCACCGCCGTTTGGCTCGAGCATAAAGTGGGTCGCGCTTCAACACTCTCGGCTATCCCGGCCCTGCTGAAGTAAGGTTATAGGATATGGTCTTGGGGCTTTTTGTTACTAAATAATTAACAGTGCTTTTTCCTAAAAAGGCCAATTACAGTCTTGAAATTTAAAAGAAGTGTTCAAAATGCTCCTTTGCATTTTAAATAATAAATATACATACCCGCAACTCAATTGCTGGATTATTTCTTATATGGGAAATAATCAAGCAAATATCTTCCATTAAGGAATGAAGTCATCGGTGTGAGAATGAAAAGTAAGGAAATGAAAAAACTTCAGGTTTTTAAAAGATAAAACTTAATAAATTCTACTCTTAATAATAGAATAATAATAGAAATATTATTATAAAATAATAATAGAAAATTATTAGGTAGAGATCAATAGTGTCATTTAAAATAAATTTAGATTTAATTTAGAATAAATGAGTTACATTGCAAAAGAATTAGCCAAATTTAAACTACATATCCTTTTCAAAAAAAAAAAAAAAAAAAAAAAAAAAAAAATACCACTTCCAGACTATACTTATTGATTTGAATGCATGGTCCCTTCATATCTTGTAAGCAGTGATATGAATGGCGTTTTAATAGATAATTAAATTCTTTGTTTTAAAAGAATTTAAATATCTATTAGATATTTAATAGAGATGTTAAGAATTTCTAATCTGTTATTCTTAAGGGACTTAGTCCCAGAATAAGTTATATCTCTATTCTCTTCTATTCTTAAGTCTATATAATCACTTTTTTGTTTTTATCAATTACTATTCTGATCATAACTTGATTTGAAAAACAAAACATTTATAGCATATTGCATTACCAGAAAAGCCATTAAAGCCAGTTGCAAGAAGTTACCCTACAAGAAAAATGACTCATGTAAATCATTACACTAATGAGTTTGTTTGTTTAACGTCCACTTTTATGCTACTAAGGCTATTCGGACATTAGAAGAATATCTTTAAATTGTTTCAATTTTAATATTATATTAAGAATAATGGTGCAAGTACAATTACTGTGTAGTTAACAAAAAATATTATTTATTAATCAAAAAAATCAGAATCAATAGGTTTTTCATTATTTTTTTGCCTTATCTCTAGTAACATGGTGTTGAACAAATTTATTTATCCAGTATTGTTCCCCAGATTATTATTAATTAAGTGTGCATGTGTATTTAATATTTTTATAAGTTTTCTTTCTACTATTGATATCTGCCCCAATATAAATTTATTAACCCTTTAATGCCTGTAGATTGATATCGGTTTGAGTGCTGCAGTCCCTGGGGCCTTTAGACTGATATATCAGTTTTAGCGCTTCAGTCCATTTAGTCTGTAGACTGATATATCAGTTCTGCCCGCTTCAGCGTTAGAAGACTGAAACTGTGGATCTTACTTTAATTGATTTCTTAATTCTTTCCATTTTCCTCTTGCACAAGGATAAAACCCCCAGTAGTCAGCACCTTAAGAGATGTTTTGTGGCTTCTTTTGAAACAAAAATTGTATTTTTACTTTTCTCTTTCGGATTTATTGTATCATTATTAAGGAATGGGACATTCATGTATCGTAGGTAACAACTCGTAAAAAAAAATATAGTATATCATTTAAAAATGTTGTAAAATAAACAGATATATAAAACATTTAATATAACAGTTCTAAAAATTATAAATAAGTATCTCTACTTAAGTATGTTCCTACAGGTATTTTTTTAATTTCATGAATATTAGAGGAGCATAGTGAGCAGACAAAATTGTCATCATTTCTTATTCATATTTAGGATGAGTGCAGGATATATGAAAATTATTTTTACATAATGTCATTCACGTTTCTCCAACCCTGTTTCCAGCCCGCCCGGTACTTCCCAATGACGAGGTTTATTGTTTCCTCAAAAATATCCAAGGGTGGCAAACTAATTGACATGGGGTTCTTTTCGGGTTTTTCCAAATTAATTTTACCTGCACCTTATTCCTTAGTCAAATAGGGCGAAATAATTATTAGTATTACTTAAAAAAAAAATTAAAGTTTTGAAATCCACCCATCCAGTCCAAGTCTGAATGAAAAAGGATGATAGACTTTAGAAGAAAAATATGAATAAGGAGATAAAGAAGAGTGAAAGTGGCAAAAAGTATGCAGGCCACCGGGCATGGCAGCCGGTCTAAGGTCACAGGGCCTGACATGTTGTTATAATCATAATACACTCGCACTTAATAATACGCTCAGACGCTAAAGGGTTAAATATATAATTCCAACTCTCCTCTATTCATTTTTACTTTTATTGAATAAAAAAACTAATTTGCTTACATGTTTACAGTATTCCTCAAGACATGGACATAAATATATAACTCATTTCTGAATCAACTATACAATTAAAACTTTAATTTTTTTTAACCTAAAAATGATTCAATTAGGTAGTTATAAACTGAATCTTCCTCCTCCGTTCTATTATTTCCTGAATAGCATTGTAGCTTTATTAGTTCATCAATTTGATGGGTTAATTATAACAAACTGACAAATATATGGATAATCTTTTTTAGTTAAAACTAAAGTGTTTAAAGTTTTTTTTTATAATTAAAGAAGAAATGATTAATTTTGTTTAAACCATGGTTGGTACGTTTTTCGTAACAATTGTATTAATTTTTGCATTGCTTTTTTAAACTTTTTCCTTTTCTTTTAAATATGATTTTTTAATTTTCTGGTTTAAGAAAGTTTTATTATAATATTATGCTAATTATGATTTTTAAATTAGAATAAGGTACTTTAAAAAAAAAAAAATTAATTTATGATAATAATGGTAAATTGGTCAATATATGCATAGATATTTTTTAAACATAATAGTTAGATATTACAAAAAATGAAAGAAAAAGTGGAGAAGATCCATAGTTAAGAGCTTAGATAAACCTCCCTTGCTTTTTACTTCCCTCCCTTCTATCCCTCAGAACCCAATGGGTTGGGAATGGCCCTTAGCCAAATCTGCCTATCTGTGACACAAATGTCAGTGTACCCTGTGGAGTCACCCAGGAATAGCTGTTTGTTTTTGTTCTTTGAGTTTTCAATTTATGAAATATTAAAAAATGTTCGTCAGTTAACTTTTGAAAATATATTTTTTAATTTAAATATCCAGTCAAATGATTCAATTGAAGTAAGCGATCAATTGATCTTGTTTTAATTTTAATTTAAGGTCAGGATCAACTCTAAAAATCGTTTTAGATATTTGGAGATGTCAAAGTAAGTAGCTTTTTTCCCCTCAATAAATGGTGTTTCCTACACTAATCAAAATTTCAATATCTTAATTATGTACTACTAATACTTTATGTTCAACATTCAGTATCAATCTAGTTAATTAACAAATATTTTTCAAATATTGTTATTTCTATGTGTTTTTATAAGATTTATCTTATTTGCATTATAAATATTAAATAAAATTTAGGAAATTCTCCTCTTATCATCTACATATATTCAAGGTCATTATCAAAAGCTTAAATAAGCTTCGTTAAAATTAAATTTTATATTTTTCTCTGCTACTACCCTATCATTACTGTAGTTTTTTCTGTTTCTAATTTATTTAGAATATCTAACTACGTTAAGAGAAAGTTTGTTAAGAATTTAAATTATTACAATGTATTTGCTATATTGTATTTTTTTTTTTTTTTTTTTTTTTTTTTAACTATGTAGACTATTATATAAAAAGAAATTGAGATTAATGCAATAAGCTCACTTCCATTTGTTGTTTTGTAAAACAATCCTCTTAACTGAGTGGTAATCTTGAATTAATTATTAAGTAAACTTTTTTTAATTATTCAATATCTGATTAATTAAAACCTTAAATAATAATAATTAAATTATAATATTGATTTAGTATAATCTATGATTAAATTAAATTTTAATATTATATTAATTTAAAAAATAGTACATTTTTTACATTAAATAAACATTTCTTATTTAATAGAATATATTAATTAATGATTGTAATTATTATTAATAATTTCAATATTTTGTTCTAAAAAACTTATTGTACAATAGTAATTGACAAAGCAGGTTTCGGGTTGCTGCAATTGATTGACTTAAAATAAATCAAGCCTGTGTTTGAGTTGGCAGAACTGGCACCATCAGTAAAAATCAGTTAAAAGCTATTTGCTGCTAATTTTTTCGTAATTTTTATAAGTATCTTAATTTTTAGCAAAATATGCTGTGTGGTTATATTGTTTTTCGTTATTGTTTCATGAAAAAAAAAAATTGTTTGTTTTGAAAAATATTTTATTTAACAAGTATTCAGTTATAACTTGAAGTTAATATTGATGAGTCCTTGTTGCATAAGCTATGAAAATGTTTTATATTTCTATTCATCCTTAATATTGAAATGTAATAACTCTAAATTCTAAATGTTAGGGTAATTATAATATATTCCACTTAGAATCCTCTTCACATTGCTTAAATTCATTATCTTTTAAATATAATAGTAATGAACTTCCTTCAGATGTTTTCAACTGATTTTTTTTATATAAGTATATATGTTTTGATTATTGTAAAAAAAAAAAAAAAAAAAAAGGAAAGGGAAGGAAATAGTTTAAATTGCATTGAAGTTTAGTTTGCCTTGGCATAGTATTGCATAATATCAGCCTATTGAGACTATCATATAAGGGATCATGTAGATGTAAGGGAATCATGGATTCAATTAAAAAAAATCTTTCCTTCCCATCCTGTAAAATTTAGGCTATCGCAAGATCATTGCATTTTAAGCAAAACATTTTATAGTTTGCAATATAGCTTAGTTTAACAATATATTGTGTTGCTTATTTGGGGGAGAAGGGTAACTCTTTAGTAAGCCACTGAGCTGCTATGCTCAAAAGTCTTGAGTTTGAATCTGATTATGGCAGAATATTTTTTCTATTCTGCCACAGAGTGGCTCTGGGGCCGAGGAACTTCCTGGGGCTCACACAGCCTGGGTGCTCTTAATTGAGAATTTAAGGGGAAGTGATCTGTTGAGCGTGGTTGCGGTCAAATCACCTCCTTGCATGACCACAGACCTAGAAACAGTAGTTCCATGCACAGTGCTGCACCCAAAGCCCTTCATGGGTTGTGGTTTAGGAAAAAAATATTGTGTTGCTTAAAATCACTCCTTCAATTCAATTAAATACCTCAATTCAAAATTAAATCCAATTTTTATTAACTTTCAGACCAATTAAATTTAAAAATATAAAAGATTCATCACACAAGTTATTACAGTATGTTAATCTAATTATAAGAAAAACAAGAAAGATTTTTAAAAATCTCATTTTATTTTATTAAAAAATATTTCTAACTTCTCTTATTATTTAAGGAAATTATTTTTGCTTTAGATTTATTAATTTTTTTCCTTAGGCTTGGAATGATGCAGGGGACTAAACATGGTGCTAAAGGTGCTGTGGAATCTGCTACAGCATGCTTGGACCAAGTGAAATCATTGCTGTCCTCGCAGGCCAATCCATCAGACGAGGCTGCTCTGTCAGTCAGAATGTCTCTGGTTAAGGTATAAAAGTTTCCTCCACTACTATATTTAGACAAAGCACCCCTTCCTGTGCTCAGTGGACCCTCTTAATATATATTGCCACATGTGCTGCAGTTTTTGTTGCTCCCTCCTGGACTTCCAGCAGCTCATAATAAGCTCCTGAGCTATTTTCGGCTAATACATTGTATGGATAATAAAATATTTTGTTCTCTTGCTGTTTTGGGTATTTAAGGTCTGGTGGTGGTTTTATCCATTACTGATAAATACTTTAATTTTTAAAAAAGTCCCCCTCTTTTTGAAAAAAAAATGTATTGTCTCTCTCTTAGAATGAAATCACTGCTTCTTACTATATTATTTATTTACTATTTTTTCTTCATTTTGTTTTCTTACTTCAATGACTAAATTTATTTTTATTTTTCAACTTCTTATCATCCTATCATTTTATTTTTACATTTTTTCTCTTTCTCTTCTCTATTTTTTTTTTTTTTTTAACTTCATCTTCATGTTGTTTCTTTTTATTTTGCCAGTCATTGCAAGAAGACCTTTCTAAAAAGAAAAGGGAATTGGAAAGCCTACAATCTAATGGAGGACAGACAGAACAGTTACAAATGTTAATAACAAACATAAATAAGGTATGATGGTGTGTGAATTATATCAATTAATCTCTCGGCCTTTAACTTTAATTTATAGACAGAAATTAGAAATAGCTTTGTTAAAAAAAAAAAAAAATAGGAATATTGTCTTAATATGTTGATATATCATATATTCTATTTCGTTAATAATATATACAACCATCTATAAATATTTTTATTTTTTCTAGAGCTAACACTATGAACTTATATAATCTTAATTATATTTTAATTATTTATAAGAGTGGTGGTTTAAGTAATTGTATTTTCTAGGCACAAGAAAATCTGTCTGAACACAAAGATTACCTCAGTAGCAAGATTAATTCCTTGCAAAGGCTTTTAGCACAGCTGGAATGTGTAATGGCCTGGGTCAATGAAGTAAAAACAAGAGTTAATATAAGCAAGGAATTATCTCCAGCCGAAAGAACCAGAATTCTTGATAACATCATGGTATATAATTTGAAGTTTATTTTTATTATAGTTATTGACAACTGAATATTTATTCTCTTAGCTCTATCATTAGAACTTAAACAAAAAAAAAAATATTTAAATTTAAAAAATTACATTTACTTATCACAACTAATAATAATATATATTTTTAAGAAATTAAATAATTTATTTTAAATGTTCGATATGTCATTAAAAACAGTCCTATTTTATTGTGTTTTTGGTTCTGCAGGCATGTATTTATGATCGCGAGGCTGAGGTAAAGGAGGTAAAAGAAAACTTCAACAATTTGGACAAAGAATGTAGAGGGGATATGCCTGCTGATTTAAGGGTAAAAATAGTACAATAGAACTCAGTATTTTTGGAGTAAGAAAGAACAAAAAAAAAAATACTTATTTTATTTATAATATTTTTAGGAGCAAATAAGGAAGCTCACTGAAAATTGGCAATATTTGAAAAATCGTGGTGAGCTTACTCCTTCTAAGATCCCAGTACTCCAATCGCCTATCATGAACCGTCAAGCAAGTCCATTGATTCGTAGGAGCCCAGCGCTTAGCAAGAAATCAGACTCTGAGTTGCTGACATCTTCTCCATCGCAAACAGTTAAAGGTAAGAATAGAATACATTAATTTTCATCATCCCATTAAGTACTGTTTTATTTTTACTTTGGTGTACCAAAATCACTGGATTTTTTAAATGTTTTTCTTTAATTCTTTGTTATATCAATTAAACATTCCTTATCCTTATCTTAGCTTATACAACTTCCTCTATTTATGTTTATTTTTTGAAAACTAACTTACAATTATAAAAATTAAAAAGTTTAAAATATCGTGCTTGCTTAAATTCAGATGAGAAGTTAAAGTAAGGCAGAATGTCATTGGCCATCGTGGAAGAACTGTCACGCCATCAGTTTTTGCTTGATAGTTAATGGGTATTTTCATTACTGCTTATCTGCTAAACTATTCTACTAGTTTAATATATGGGAAAAAATTATTCCGAGATATATTTGTGTTTCTGTTATTTCAGAACTTGAAATTGATTCTTTCCAATTTTACAGTAAACTAGTGACCCGTGCAAATAATTCGCATACCGTATTGATCAATGACCTAATAGTCCTTGTTTGAGATTAAGTAAACCTACCTTTGTATAAATAAGAAAAACTTTTTGCCATATAAACTAAAACTTGGGCAGGATTTAAAAGGCTGTAACCAGGTTACTAATTTATACATAAGTATTAGAAGAGTCTAGGGTGGTGTTAAAAAAATTCATAAATAGTATTAAAGTATTTTATTGCAGTTACGTACTTAACTAATTGTAAGTTTTCATGATTTTTTTTCAATTTATTTCATGATTTTTTTTTTCAATTCATTTCATGAATTTTTTTTTCATTTTCATAATTCATCAAGTATCAAGAAAGTTATAGCTTATTGACAAAAAAGCACATTTTAAAAATAATATGTATACAGAAGATTGATCCTGGGATACTGCTCTGGCTCCTATATTAACCATGATGCTTACCAGTTTACATTTTATTAGATTTTTACCTAAAAACCAATTTTATTTTTAATTTTTTAATTAATTTTAGTCTATTAATTTGAGGAACAAATTGTAATAGACTATTTATCAAAAATATTTCTCCCGGGATATTTAATCGTTAGAACCATGACGAGACAGCTGTCTGTAGAAAGATATTTTCATGATTTTTTTTAGATTTTGTAAGATATAGATCTTTTTTCGTTTTCGCATTTACATAAATTTGATAATTTTGAGTTATGCGTAAATAAAGTGGAAGAAAATCTTAAGATACCTCAATGATTGAATATGATCAAGTATATAAGGATATGGTAAAATAAAATAACAAGCATATGGTATAAATAAGAAATAATTTTTTCTAGATTGTTATTTAATCCATTGCAGGTTGAGATGTTATTTTGATGATTTGATAAATTTCATCCCTTGGCCCTCTTGTCATTTAATTATCTCTGTTGCTGTTCAGTGATTGAGCACCATTGGGGAAACCATGCTTCTACCTTATTAATAATCATATTTTTAAAATATTATGAATTATCAATTTTGAATTTTATAAATTTCCCATTGTCTGTATTAAGGAAGTATATATATTCAAGGAATGGCACTGTATAATTCATTCCTGATTTTTTTTTTTTAATATTTCTCTCTGTTGTTTGTTTGAACTGAATCTGAGACAGTTCATCTAGATCTTGGTTTAAGTTAAAATTTTGGGTTAGTATACACCTTTTTCTTGAATATTTTAGCTTGCAGCATAAAATATGTTAGGTCGAAACAAAAAAAATAATAATAATTCTTTATTGATTTGAGGCTAAACAGATATTAGTCAAGTTTTTGATCCCTATGTTAACCTCAACTTTCACGCCATTATCAAGATAAACATCTGTGATGACAAAATATTTTCAATAAAATAGGCTGAATGCCCTTGTCATGAAAATTAAAAGTTTTATTAGTTAAAAACCACCGTCCTTTTCTACTCAAGTCAAAATATTAGATTCGAATATTAGATTAAAATATTCAGGTCATTGCCTAAAGTGTTAAATACTAAACAAACTAGAAAATTTTTTTTTTATGAAACCTCAATGTTTTAAATTGCATTTTTCTCAAATCTAAGATTTTGGATTTTACATACTTTCTGCTGCTGGCACAGATATATTTTAGTAATCTTTGTTATGATAGGAACCTTAGTCTGAGGCAATTTAAATTTTCTCAATATTTAAAAAATAAAAATCAATTTATGAAATTTCTATTGCTGTTTGAAAAGAATAATATAAATACATTTTAGAAACAATCATCAGTAGTCCTCTACGAACCATTGCGGGGTTGATTGATTCTTTGTAAGTCTATCTTTTGTGATGATTTAATTATGTTATTTCTTCTTTCTTTTTTAAAAAGAAAAGAAAAGGTTCCCTCATTTCTCAAAAAATGAGATGTTTCAAAGATTATTAATCAGTTCTATAGATTGATCTATAATAGTAGAAAATCAGCTGATTGTAGGTGCAGTTTTCCTCCTGCAGTTTTTGTAGATTTTTTTTTCATTGATTAAGATGTGTTCCTATATTGTTACTAAGTTGCCCATAAATCAATTACCTAATTGTTACTTAATTTTTTTATCTTTATTTCTGAATGTATATAATAACAACAAGGTGTGTTCCCCTTTCCAAATATAACAGGTTGTATCCAGGAAATGGATTTTAGATGTACATTGGAAATAAGACACAAAATAAATGCTTATTTACTGTTTAATGTGTGAAAGTGAAAATATTATTGCTGTACCCTCCTGTGAAACATTGATTTTAATTGAGATTCGCTGGATTAATTGTAGTTGCGTATAATCTGTTAGACTTTTTGACTATGTGTACCTGAATATTCTGACAAAGCTACACGAAGTGACTGTTAATGATATACTTCAAAAGGTTTGCTCAATGAAATATTTCGAACCAGATTTGTTACTATTTCTGCTACATTTATGAGTCCTGTCCAAGTACACTCAATAACTTTTTGCATTGATTATTTTGTTTTTACTGAAACGTTCCTACACCATTATTGTGTTGTAATTTTTTCATCGCATTGATAAGTCTTCAGACATGTCCAGTAAAGGAATTATTCAGAACAAGTCTAGTAAAGGAATTATTCAGACAAGTCCAGTAAAGGAATTATAAAGACTGAAGTTCCTAGAATAATTTATCCTTTATATTAATGAATTAAATATTAATGTAGGCATATATTATTGTAGGTAAAAATATAGTGTATATTGAAGTGCCTGCAATGTTTCTTTTGATATATAAAAAAAAGCAGTTTTTTATATTCTAACAATCTGGTTAATATAAAATCAACAAATATGCACGAATATATTAACGCATTCTATTAGTCAGAATTTTTTTTTAATTTTTCATTAGTTTTGTTTTTCTAGTAGCGTACCATGAGTGGGGGGGGGGAGTATGGAGGGGCAGTTGGTCCCCTGGACTGCACTTATTGGGGTGCCTTATATCAAGGAATCCCCCGCCCTCACACATTGGGTGGTCTCCCCTGTACCGGGAAATCCCGTATAACCTAAACGGCGAGGAAGGGGAGGAACCCAAAAAAAACAAACAAAAAAAAACATTGGCTGGTCTAGGTAACACCATTTTCTGCTGAAGTTATTCCGTTAATGAGTTGTACTATTATTAGTTCCAAAAACACCCAGCAAACAACACGAATTATGTATGATAGTATCTATAAAAACAATTAACTTGTAGAACGTTATTGGGTTATTAGCAACATACTATTGATCTACTTATTAATATATAGGTATTTTGTCTGGTATTCTAAATATGTATTTGGAACGCCAATTCAAATTAGCGAATTTCTCGCAGTACCGCAGGCCCCCTCGCGCGCGCATGTCTCCCGAGCTAAATGGCTTCGGTTACTGGAACCCTTGTAGGATGAGATGCTTAAAATTCTCCCCGTCAGCTTAAGGAGCTGACAACATCGTCTTGGGAATGCAAAGGACCGTTTTAAAAGTGTTCCTACGTACCTTCGATAGTCTAACTCTACCGAGAAAGGCTTTGAATCCTATTCTGTTCTCTTAGTAACAATCGAATTAACATGGATGTAATCTGTATTACACAATGGAGTTCATTATCCAATATATGGAATATGGACTGTATGGTTTTTTTGTTTTTTTTTTCTTTTTCTTTCCTCCCTTACTTCGGCTATACGTTTTTTTTCCCGAGCCAAGGGAGAAGGTGGGGATTAATTTGAAGTTAAATGTTCCTGGCCTGGGACTCGAATTCGAATCTTCTGGTTACATCAATCGTTGCCAGCCAACGAGCTTTTGTAAATGAGTTCTGCCTCCTCTAAACTGATATATTTATTTATATTAGTTCAATTGTGTAGGTAATCTCTTATTTACATATAGAAGGAGATGGTTAAGCCTATATCCACCCCACTCCCACCAACTATCTCCTTCATTAACCATGAATACCTAATATAAATTATATGTAGTTTAAGGTAAAGATTTCCGTATGTCACTTCTGGGCGTGGTGTATTCTGGGAGGTTATGTAGAATCTTATCGCGTCCGTTTCAGTTAAAAAAAGGCCTTATCAACTCTGCTCACTACGCTCGCTCTTCAGAGATAATTAGATAATAAACTCCAAAGGTTCTAGTTTCCATATGTTACTTCTGGGCAAAGCCTATATACAGTTTGATTATTATTTAAAAATTAATTTTAGAATTCATTCGGTTCAAATCGTGATGTTACTTAATGTGTGAGTAAATAAAAGGCCACTGTTTTCTGCTCTTGACCCCGCCCCCCTCTGTGTCCCTCTCTTTTTCATATTTTGAAATTATTTTTTTGTGTCGCCTGTCCCCAGAAAAAAAAATCTGGTGCGTGCGCGCAACACACAACTTTCACTTACCAACTTACTTAGATTAGAAATTAATGCGTTTTGTTAATTGCCACTTCTCAAATGAACAGAACGGCTTTAATTATGAACAATGGTCTGTCATTAAAGGCGTACTCCGTATGCGTGGGCTCAACGAGTTTTATCAGTTGACTGAATATTTTTTTTTTTCTCCTCTTTATGTTTTCTTTATTTTTGTCATATCTCATATTTAGCCATTCTTACCATGGGCGTACCCAGCGGGGGCAGGGGGGGCAGCTGCCCCTTCCCCTGGAAGGCTGGAAGCAATAATTTTTTAGGCTTTTAAGACGGGAAGTAGTAATAGAATACATTTTTTTCAAGCAAATAATTGTAATAACTTAGTTGATAAAGCACTGCTATAATTATACATAATTTTGGTTTCATTCACCTTTTCCGCGGTAAGGTGTTACAACCTGAACGACCATAGCTTGCCCCCCTAGCTTTTAGCTTTACCTAGTTTTTAGCTTGCCCCCCCCCCTAGTTTTGATCCTGGGTACGCCCTTGATTCTTACTTTACTTCATATTCATTTCTTACTTTTAGGTGTAACGAGAGACGGTTAATTTCTCCATATAAACAAAACAAAGGTACTTCATAGGAAACAAGCAAACAAAAAAGGCTCCCCCCCCCCTAACAAAAAAGCCCCCTCAGAACATTTTAATAATGATAAAGCTTACCTGATATTAAAGAAGAACTAATTTTCATTAAACATGACGAATTTGATAAAAATCGTTAAAGCCGTTTTTGAGATCATCGAAAAAAAGGTAAAAATTGGAAAAACAATTATGAAATAAAGTGCCCGCTCCGTTTGACCAATTTTGATGAAATGTTGGCTATCTCATCTTTGGCATACACATACGTCAAATACCCAGTTTGATCAAAATCGTTATAGCCTTTTTTGAGTAAATAAAAAAAAACACGTGAAAATGATACAAAATTTATTAAGTAAAGTCCCCCCTCCGGTTGATCAATTTTTATGAAATTTTTACAGTCATATCTCGGGCATATAAATAGATCAAATACTCAGTTTAATCAAAATCTTTAGAGCCGTTTTTGAGAAAATCGAAAAAAACCTAAAAAGTTATTAAATAAAGTACCCCCTCCCTTTGAGCAATTTTGATGAAATTTTTGCTGTCACATCGCGGGCATATACCTACACTAAATACCCAATTTCAGGTTCCCACGGTTTATAGTTTTTGAGCTAGTCTGTTCACACACACACACACACACACACACACACACACACACACACACACACACACACACACACACACACACACACACACACACACACACACAAAATTGTTAAAATAAATAAAATAATATGTAAATACAAAAATAACAAATTAATAAGTAACTATTAAAAGCAGGAATGCGCTCAAACAAATCACGTTGGGTGTATCGAATTCGCATGGAATATATTAATAATAACTAATTACCTGATAATTATTAACACTCGTGTATTGTTGAAAAATTTACAAAAGGGCACATTGTAGTAAGCGCACGCCTCAATAAGGGGAACGATTGGTTGTGGCACGCGTTGTAAAAAAGTTGTTTCCTTTTTTTTTTCTTTTCAAATCTTAATAAAAATGCCCTCATAATTTCTGACCTGAGGTATCACATTGCCCAATGACCTCTCTTTAAGAGACCAATTACAGAGATGATAGGTCTTCTTTCCTGTCTTCGCTAATGGTATTTTTTCTTCTTGTCTTTATTGTATATGATTTCATGAGACCTTGACGGTTCGTATTATTTACTTCTAATTGAGGTAGTTAGCCTATTGTGTAGGAACCATCCTGTAATACTCTGAAGAAATTATGCGGTGCTTCGAGTCATCAAAATGGGAAGGAACCCTTTTGTAATAATGAAAGCGGTAGAGGGTTAAAGTTGGTAACTGCTGAAGATAATGGGGGTAGCGAAAGAAAATAAAATTGAATTGTAGCGGGAGAAGGGGGGAGGGATGGATGACTAGACTGGGAAGGGGAGATAAGGGAATTCAGGAAGTGACGAGCTTTGTTTTTCTTGGTGCTTCTTTAATATCACGACAAACAATTTGATACTTGGTCCTTAGGAGGGCTGATGGGGGTTTCTTTTTATATATAGCTCCCACTACCTCACCTTTATTGAATTATATATCTTTATTCTTTTATTTTATTTTTCCAGATCTTTATTTCTTAGTCTAACGCCTTTGTTAAAAAATGTATTTGTTTCGTATTTTTAATATTAGAATAAACTCGGTTTCTCTTTTTATGTAGAACTGTGCTTGTGTAACTTATTTTTGTACATCACGCAGTGCTGTACTTTCCTAATTATTTAATTTTTCATTGTGCTGCTTTATTTATAATAAATTTATGTACAAATTAGTGTATTATGTTTACGTATAAATATTATTGACTACTGTGAACATGAGACCTTCCATAGTTGAGCGGTACAGGATTCATCAATTCTGTTTAGTTATGATAAAGTATAAAATAAATTTGATAAAATTATAATGGTAGTTAAGAATTAAAGAAGCATTAGTTGAGTACAACTGTTGAACTTGCTTATTCAATTATTCGAAATTAATTGAACTTGTTCGATGAAATAAATTCGCCACAACATTGCACCCATTTTCTCCACTTCCTAGGTTCTTCCCTCAATTCATAGATCCAACACCTCATTCCTGTCTTTATAAAGTTTCGGATCTTTATTTATGTTTGTACGATACTGATTTTATCGATGTTTATATTAGGATAAAGGTTACAAATGTAAACAGATAAGGAGTTGAGGTAAGAAGGATAGATCTTGAGTCAACAAGAGACTATAAGATACATGTGCCTTCAACTCTAAGCCCTCATATAAAAAAGAAGCTGTGGCAGACCAATAGAGGCGGCTCGGTATCAGAATAATGTCACCTCTGCAATGATTTATATATTATCCCTTTTTTCCACCCTCCTCCACCACCCTTCTCATCTCCAATCTTCTTTCGTTACCGATATCGCTTGATAGAAAGGCCTTGGCGATTTTTCTCTTTTTCTGCATTAGAAGACAATATTTGCCCGGTTCCTGAGCCTAAAATAAATATATCTAACTGTTTATTTTGATGGATTAGTTATTGGTCAATCTTAATCTCGTCGAATATACGAAGCACACAATTTTAACGCTGTCTTCTTTCTGCGTTTAGACAACATATCAACATAATATCATTAATAATACAACGTTAAGGTAAATTTTTAAAAATCTTCTTCCAAATCAGTTATTAATGCTACGTCAGTTAAAATACGTCAGTACCAGATTTTCTTCTTCTTTTTCTCAATTTATTGAAACTTTTTAAGCCTCCTTGAAACTTTATACTCTTCACTTTTCTTTTATGTTTGTAAGTTAGTATTTTCCTATAAAAGTGATTTTAGCGTTCAATGGAAAGAAAAAAAAAAATTAACAATTGAATGTTTTATAATGTATAATATTAATACGAGTAAGTTTCAAGATCGTAAAAAATTGACTGCTACAAAGTATTTGTAACTTTGATCCATCCTGCATCCAGATCTCAAGACATATTGTTATTAAAATATCTGGCTTTAATTTGTTCTCTCCTCAATTTTCTCGCAGTATAATTATTATATAATTTTATATATTATATAATATAATAAAATATTATATATAATTATTAACGAGTTCCTTGAAGTTTTTGTTCATTCCTCTAAAATAGGCTTGCTCTTTTGTTTTAAGAAAGCTTCTTTGCTTCCACTTTGGGAATCACTCTGTTATTCTTAATCCTGCCGTTGAGCCCAGCTTTGAGGATCCTTCCTCTGAAAGTCCTCAAATCTTCATCTATATTGTAAGCCTTAAAAGTCAGAACCCACCCTGATAAATTATTAAACAGTTGGTACTCTGTTAGTTTAAAGTTACTATTTGTCATTGTTATTACGCTCAGTGTAACGACTTAGGGAGTATCCTTAACTTTTTTATCACCTTTTTGTTTATTAGCGTTAAAATTATAATATTCTCAACTACTATTTAATTTAATGATCACCATTAAGTCGCGATACTAATGAAGACTAGAAAATAAATTTTAGTGCGAATAATTAATTACATTAGAATGAACAAATTCTCTTTAATAGTCTTACTGGATTCGTTTGCATTACATTATTGATATTTGCTTCTTCTTTTCGTGATGGTTTTCTTTGAGATTATTATGATTGTAAGGCTTTAAGCAGCTACTTGATTCTTGGTATGGGTTATGTATATAAGTGGGAAAAGAAGCCCGAGAAGAACTTAGGCCACGTTTGGGGCTTATCTCTTCAATATTTCTTTCCCCCCTTCTCAATATATCCTCACGGCTTAGAGGATGCTTCATTTCTTCTTCCTCATACCCGCCGTTTCTGAAAAGGCTCGCGTTGCAAAAAAAAAAGAAGTTTATTCCCGATGGAATTACGTTAGCGGTTGTGGATAATACGGCTCGCTAGGGCCTATTTAATAACATATTTTTTATTTTATCAACACTCTTTGCATTGTATTTATTTATGCACGGTGGTATTCTTGATTTGACTGGATGATTTATGTTATCTACGTTTTGTTGCCAGTTCTGGATTTGTATTCTGCACAAGTGTCAATCAAGCTATCAAGGTTTCCCTAAGATTTCAAGTTCACTTGAGCTCGCCCAAAAGGAAAAAGAAATTCCCTAAGGTCCTTATTCGCTTGTGGCCCTATCCTTACTATATCTACGTCTAAGTTCAGGACCACTCGCCTATCTAGAGAATGATCATTAGATCTTGTACCTAACCACCATCAAGGTGGTGTTGACACTTGTGTAAATGGACCAATTAAATCCTGGTTTTAAACGGTATAGCTTTTCTCTCTCTCTCTCTCTCTCTCTTTATTTATCTATCTATCTATCTCGTTCTTATTGTTCAATATTTATTAAGGAATGACATATCAAACTGTTCATCTATCTATGGCATACATTGAAAGAACTTACTGTGGGTTATTGCTTCTATTAAAAGGCTTGCTGTTCTAGCATAGTCAATTATAGGCCGAAATACATTTCGATATAAATAAATATTTGTATCATTAAATCAGTTTAATACGCCCTCTGTATGTTGATATATTTTATTTTCGCGATTCTTCTTATTATTTTAAGTTATTTCTATGATATTATGCTTTTATTGGATAATTTATATAATTAAATGAGTTCCTTGAAGCATAAATATATGTATATATATTTATATATATATATATATATATATATATATATATATATATATATATATATCTTCCTTATACTTTCAATATATTATTTGATTTAACTCAATAATAATTAATATTGAGGTATTAACAAAACAAAAATGAAAAAAAAAAAAATTAAAATTTTACGTTTTTTATTTTGAACCTGAGTGAAAATATTAATTTTTTGTGATTTTTTGATTGGTTAAAAATAAATATTAATTTTATAAATATTGTGTATCATATTTCAAATTGAAAGATTTTATATTATATTCCAAATCGAACAATAATATAAAATATAAATTAATTAAATTAATATTTAACATAAATATAAATATTAATAAATATATAAATAATAATTAATAATAAATATATAAATATTAATATAAATTAATTAAATTAATATAAACAATAATATAGAAATAGAATATATTCTAAATATTAATTTTTTGTGATCTATTGATTTGTTGAAAGAAAATTAGGTTTTTTAATCTTAAAAAATCTAAATATAGCTCGTTAAGTTTAAATGAATCAGATGTTTTTTTCGATTTTGACAGTGAAAATATTGTTTTTCTGTGGCCTTAATGTATCTTGAATAAAAATAATATATTTATAATCAGCCTTAAGTAATATTATCAGCCTTTATAAATAAACATCAGCCTTGAATAAAATTGTCGTCACTAGCAATCTGTCAAATATCATTCAAACCATAGCCTCCATTTTTGATATTTTTCTATTAAATGTTTTGTTAAGATTAGTAAGTAAACATTTGTTTTACGTTATCATGACCGTTCATTGAGGAAAATTTTGACTTTTTAACGTTAAATTGACGTTATTTTAATTGTTTACAATTATTGATTATTTTGCCAATTAAAATATATTTTTTATAAATATATATAATTTAAATAATATTTGTATTAAATTGCAATAAACTCCGGTATAAGTGATAACCGTATACTAACTAATACGATATAGAACATATTCATAAACTATTTCACTACATAGTCATTTGTAATCCTAATATAACG
This sequence comes from Aelia acuminata, assembly GCA_911387785.2. Taxonomy (NCBI): domain Eukaryota; kingdom Metazoa; phylum Arthropoda; class Insecta; order Hemiptera; family Pentatomidae; genus Aelia; species Aelia acuminata. The sequence goes on along the minus strand of OU426982.1, from coordinate 68,432,590 downwards.
AGGTTGAAACAATGGGGTTCAACTAGCGACAATAATAATTTAGGATATGTAAGAATGTCGCCGATTTGGCACGATCCCGACACCAATCCTTTTACAATAAACTCCCAAATCATCCGAACCCTCTTGTTTCCAGCCTCGCTTCCTCCTCTATTCCAGACAATCCTCCTAGGAGTCTGAAAAGAAGATGGCCTCGGGACCTTCTATGTTAAGTGTATTAGTTGAGTGCTACCAATGGATAGCTTCTCTTCATGCTTATTCCTGCCATTTTCCTTTTTGATTGTGATCTCATTTACTGGATGTATTAAATGTAAATACAGTTGTAAATTTCAATAAAAAAAAAAAAAATGGATATGTAAGAGATAAAATAATCATTAAATGCTCTATAATATTTTATTTTCTACAGAACGTTAAGTGGTCCATTTTAAGTACCAAGTCCAACGGCGCTTTTTTTTCACGCCCCTTAAACTAAGTGTTATACGGCACTAATTTATCTTTTGACTTTTTTCTCTTCCTCAGTCTTTTATTTTTCTCTCTTCGTTCAGCTAAGCATTTTCTCGCTTTCCTGGTCGAAATAATTAATTTCGAAAACGTGTTATCAGAGCGGAATTTTATATTTTTCCATTAATAATAACTTCGTAAGTAAAGATATATTGTTGGTTGTAAACTGTTTATTTTACTTATGGTTGTGAGGATTGATAAGAATTTCTTCTAGTTTTATTGATTATTTTACTCAATTTATGAATGGATTGTTTTTTTATTTTACACTTTTTGGTATCTGGCGTTCAGCCTAATTTTAATTCCCATCACAAAGTGGTATGATGCTAATTTTTTTTTTTAAATATAAAGATTGATAAATAATAACTTTATTCGTTAAAAAAATCTTGTACAATTTAATAAGATAATTAATTGATCTTTGTATTATGTACATTGCTATAGAGTCTTGCATACATTATTTACATATTCATCTTCTATAATCGTATCTAGCAGGGTTTGAAATTAACTCTTATTTTCTGGGAAAGAGAATAAAAGTCGAATCAGGACTTTTATATTTCTAATAAATAAATAAAAGTCCTGATATGATCTTTATCACAATGATATCTAATATAAAAGTCAAAGCTTGATTTTCATTATTTAAGGATGAATTTATTAGCTTTTTTATCGGATTACTCCATACTGTCGGATTTCTCCATCAATATTAGATTATCAATTGAAAATGATATCGATTTTTCGATTACGCGCTCCGGTATCGATTTATTTCAACTTACGCGATATAAACGATATTGGTGACAACTCATAGGTTATTTGAGGTGCTGAATTTGAAAATGATATCGATTTTTCGATTACGCGCTCCGGTATCGATTTATTTCAACTTACGCGATATAAACGATATTGGTGACAACTCGTATGTTATTTGAGGTGCTGAATTTGAAAATAATATCAATTTCGGATTACGCACTCAGGTATCGATTTAATACTAGTTAAGGGATATAAACCATATGAAAATCGGCATTTGGTTTGGAAGGTGCTGAATTTGGAAATGATATAGTTTTTATGATTAGGCTCTCAGGTATCGATATATTACAACCTACACGATGATAACGATATTCTGGTCATAAGTTGCATACATTTTAAATATTTTCATAAAATTAGTCATTTGCAAATAGTATCGCGTATGTTAAATAAATCGATACCTGCGCGTACTCCAAAAATCGATATCATTTTCAAATTTAGCACCTCGAATATCCTAAGAGCGGACCCCAAAATCGTTTATATCGCGTATGTTGAAATAAATCGATACCTGAGCGCGTAATGCAAAAATCAACATCATTTTCAAATTCAGCACCTCAAATAACTTATGAGTGAACACCAATATCGTTTATACCGCGTATGTTGAAATAAATCGATACCTGAGCGCGTAATCCAAAAATCGACATCCTTTTCAAATTCAGCACCTCAAATAACCTATGAGTGGACCCCAATATCGTTTATACCACGTATGTTGAAATAAATCGATACCTGAGCGCGTACTTAAAATATCGACATCATTTTCAAATTCAGCAACTCAAATAACCTATGAGTGGACCCCAATATCGTTTAAATCGCGTAACTTGAAATAAATCGATACCTCAGCGCGTAATCGAAAAATCTATATCATTCTCAAATTCAGCGCCTCAAATAACCTATGAGTGGACCCCAATATCATTTATATCGCGTAACTTGAAATAAATCTATACCTGAGCGCGTAATCGAAAAATCGACATCATTTTCAAATTCAGCACCTCAAATATCCTAAGAGCGGACCCCGATATCGTTTATATCGCGTATGTTGAAATAAATCGATACCTGAGCGCGTAATGCAAAAATCGACATCATTTTCAAATTCAGCACCTCAAATAACTTATGAGTGAACCCCAATATTGTTTATATTGCGTATGTTGATATAAATCGATACCTGAGCGCGTAATCGAAAAATCGATATCATTTTCAAATTCAGTACCTCAAATAACCTATGAGTGGACCCCAATATTGTTTATATTGCGTATGTTGATATAAATCGATACCTGAGCGCGTAATCGAAAAATCGATATCATTTTCAGAATCAGCACCCCAATTAACCTGGAAATCGACCCCAATATTGTAAATACCGGATAAGTTGCAATCGATACCTGTGCGAGCCTCAGGTTGTATATCGATATTTTTTCATTATCAGCAGCCTTGATAATCTAATAATCGATCTTAAGATAAGGTGATTCATTATAGCCTATAAGATTTCCATAAAAACGGTTAATCCAATAATGAACAACAATATGGAGAAATCTGATAAAAAAGCTAATAAATTCATCCTTAAATAATGAAAATCAAGCTTTGACTTTTATATTAGATATCATTGTGATAAAGATCATATCTGGACTTTTATTTTCTGGCTCGAAATATAAAAGTCATGATGTGATTTTTATTTATTTTTTAGAATTATAAGAGTCCGGATTTGACTTTTATTCTCTTTCCCAGAAAATAAGAGTTAATTTCAAACCCTGGTATCTAGTAATAAGATGTAACAAATCAAAATAATTCACTTTCTAATAGATTTCTAATAGTTGATCTATGTTTTCTTGGTTGCTGATGATTCAAACAATTACACTTTTTGTATCTGGCGTTTATATTTTATTTTTATTTATATTTAAAAAAAAAATAATTTATAAACAATATTAATGTCTTTTAAGAAGCACTTGTTGATTTTAATTCTGTAAACTGTAAAATTAATTATTAAATATCATTCATGTTTAGGCAAAACGGGTTGACATAAAAGAAAAAAATGTTTTTATCGTCTTCTTAAAATTCATAAGTGACTATAATTTATGAATATAGTTTCATTTATTATTCTGGAATAAAAAAATACAATCAAAAAGAATTCTTAATGAGTTTCAATAGCTTGGAAAATCGTTGAACGTTTAAACTTCACATTCGATGATTTTAACCCCTTTTGCCCAAACACCAGTGATATTATGTACGTATGTCTTAATGCCAACAAAACACGAAGTGCCGCAGCTTTTCCCTTTATACATTATGTTTTTCTTCGTAAATGACTAATCGGTATGTCGGTTTTATACAGTTCTAACTATATTAATCTTCATATTATGGAAAATAAGTTTAAACATTTGAGATGCTAACATTTTTTCCTCATTAATGAAATTTAACAAATCTGTCCTCATGTCTGTACAAGTCAATCATTTCATAGGGGGGGAGGGGGATATTTATCTTTCACTTTATATTAAAAAATTAGTTGTAATAAGTACAGTAAATGCTATGATAGGCAAAAATGATGCTGACTGAGATAAAAATAAAGTTACTTGTTTAAATCTCATTTTGGTCAAAAATCTTCTTTAATGTACCAAATTCCTGAAAATGCATATGTATATTCCAGCTCATTATACATGGTCATGTTAAAATATTGGTTGCTTCCTTATTTCATTTTTAGGTTTAATTAGTTCGTGAATATTTAAGGTAATACCTGAATAGTACTGAAAATTTTTATGATCAGAAGGGGGGGTTGAAAAGCTGCCTTAATTAAATTAATGTTAATAAGGCTGAAAGGATGATGGGATGATAGGATAGTGGAAGTCCTAAAATTTGCCTATACAGATATAATCAGGATAAGGATTCTTAATTAGTACCTGACATCGTACAGGTTCGGAACCTCTTTTTACGTCCCATCCGAAGGACGGCACAACCAAAGATTTTTTACTCCCTTTAAAAACTCCTAAGGCCACCTGGTAGGATGCGAACACGCGGCGTTATAAGCTGTTCTGCTTTACCACACTTAATTCTATGTATGGTTCCTATAAATTCCACTGTACCACACCTAATTTTAAATTAAGCGTGGAATATCATAATATAATACTACTATTAATTGAAGGGGTCGGGGCAAAATAGTGCCAAGCAACATTTTTAACAAAAATGAACTGTTGCTGCAGTCTGCTGTATATTACGTAGGACTTTATGTCTATGAAGGAAATGCCACCTAAATTTGTCTATAGAGGCTCTAAATAGTCATATTCAGGTGGCAGTTCCATCATAGACATATAATCCTAGGTAATATACAGCAGACTGCAGCTACAGTTCATTTTTGTTAAAAATGTTGCTTGGCACTATTTTGCCCCGACTCCTTCAATTGTAGTAATATTATAGATGTAAATCTGTGTACAGAGTGTTATTTCGAAACAAAAATTAATTTTTTAATTTGTTTGCACAAGACTTTGAAGATTTATAACACTTTGTATGGATGAATTTGTAACACGACGAATGGATGAAAAAAGTTAAAACATTCAGGTGATTGCGGACCGTGTAAATAGCTAAATTTATAACTAATTAAAAAGTGAGTTTACAAAAAGCCTAAAACTTTTTTAGTTGTGTTTTTCTCAATACTAAGATTTTGTACTTAACACCCTTAACACGTTAGGTGCGGCGGCGTATTTCAGGGGTATCCTGAATTCGACGGTATCGGTCCCCGGAGTCCGACTGCTAGCATGAGCCACAGACGATATTGGACGTCGGGGCCGATGGGAATACTTTGACGAAAGCGTTATCTTTTGATTAAAAGGGAATTAAATGAGCGTCTCAAGGGCATTATCTCTTGGTAAGGATTGGATCTAGACATAATAGGGGTAGGACAGGCCGGTACAGGATTTACGCCATTACTTATCGAAAATCGGACCTAGGAGTCGGATTCTAAAAAACAACAGAATTTCAGCTGTTAGCAACATTTTCTGCACTAAAATGCAATAATCTCATTAAAAATTGACTAAATTGAGATTTGAAGTGTTCGGCCTTTCGGACATTTTCATGTGAAGATCGGCTGTTAAGAAGGGAATGTAAGACATCGGACCCCGGAGACCGATGCCGCACCTAACGTGTTAACTAAGATTTTGTACTTAGCACCCTTCCAATCGAACGCAGAAATAATTAAGTATAATTTAAAAAATAATTTTAATTAATGTCTAATTAAATTATCAATCACATACTATTCTCCTCATGTGCACCTGCTCAGGTCGCATGACACTACGGACTCCATCCACCCTTATGTCCATCATAAGATCAATTTTGGTGCATTATTTTATCTTTAACTATTTAAATTCCGAAAGATTTTATGTTTTTATGTAAGCTTTACATTTATTTGAATTAAAATCAAATGCTAATGCTTTTTTTTTTTTTTTTTTTTTTTGTTTACAGACAACAATATCTGTCTTAAGTATGTATATATTTTTTCACATGAGCAATTTATATAAATTTCAACTTTATGTCCATAGTTAGCCGTATCGTTATATTTAATCCTATATTATCACGAGTTTCTGACCGATACTCCCCGATGTTCGGGCATAAATAATTGAAACTGGAGTTGGAATTCCACTCGACAGCGTTGTCTGGTGAGGCGAAGTGCTGAAGTTTCACAAAGTGGTCGGAGTATATTTAGTGGTAGAAGTTTTGAGTGCACCTTGTGTAAGAACAAGAGGAAGATAGTTCCCACTGGGTAAATTTAACTTCACTATTACCTCCCTTACTGTATACGACACATCCCTTCGGTTTCCCTAACTTCCTATTCCTCCATTGTAAAAATGGTAGTTTCCCATTGATTTTTTGCCATAATTTACGATGCATATCTACTCCTTGTCCAGCATTAAACTACAAATCCTCATTCTGATTCCTATCACGTAGTGCAATGATGCTAATTCTTATTTTTTTTATTTTTTAGATAGTCTATTAGATTATCTAAATAAGATAATCTATTGATCATCGTACTATATAGCTTTCTAGAGTCTTGCAGACGTCATTTACCTCGTATCGTATCTAATAATAAAATGAAACGAATAAAAATAATTGACTTTCTAATTAACAATAACTACGATAAATTATTTAAACATTGGCATATATAATAAAATTTATCTTTGGTCTTCTGCCTCACCGTTAAAATGTCGGTTAAGGTCACTGGTCATTCCTTTACTCAAGATTATGCATCTAAAATATTTTAAAGTTTTTAAACATTTATTTTTTAATAGTATTGCTGAAACAACAATAAATCATTTTTAACTAAATTCTTCATAAGCTTATAATTGAGGTTGCATTTTCAAATTTCACATTTCTGAAGCCTGCAAGCTTGTAGTTTTAAAGTTCGCCAAAAATATTCTTTAAAATTTTTAAACTATCTTTGATATTATTACAAATAATTTAAAACCTTACACATCTATCAAAACCGAAAATCTCAAAATCATGTATTGAAAAAAATGTTACTTAGTATTATTGATTGATAAAAGCATCTCTGGGATAAAATATATTAAAAAGTACGGGCGGGAAAAGTTCAATTCCGGCCGCCGTTCGGCTAGAGCAGGCTAAAGCTATCCCGGCCCCGGTTCAGGCCATTTGTAGTGTCGTTTCTCCATAGTATCATTAAATAGAGATTTTAAATAATGTTATTCTGTATAAAATGTCGTTAAGCTGATATCATCCCTTATGAACTCTAATTAGGAAAGTAATGGTTAGTTAAAATATCATTAAAAAGTCAACCGTGTCAGGAGTAGATTCGTTATTTTTCTTTCCAGTTCTGACATTTTTAATAGATTTAACGATTACATAAATATATTGTAGCTTATGATACCTAAGGAGACACAAATACCTGTACCTGTAAATTTTGTGATTAGCGGCATTCGTTCAAACGATTTCTTAAATGGTAACAATTGTTGAAATAAAAAAAAAACAACTTCATAATGTAAAGTACTTCCATAAAAGTGTCCAGTATCAAGTATCATCTGGCCAAAGCCAGTAGTGAGAAGAAACAGGGAAGAATGGAAAATACACACGTGGAGGTGAGGGACGGTTTTTGAGAGATTAGGTTGTTCAGTTTTCTTTTGCTCTACAAGGCCCGGGGTTTCCTTTCATCTTTCCATCTATGAGGAAAGCCTTTGTGAGTGGGGGGGGGTAGAGGGAAAGCAATTAGCCCGGATAATAATCCTTTCAGTGTTACTTCTCTTCCTTTGCTTTGGGAGAAATGAATTGGGCTAAATATAGGTTTTCGTTTAAGCCTTTTAATCCTTCATGCCGGTAATCGTTCAATTTCTTGGGGTGTTCTAATTTTTATTTTTTGCAGTTTTTCTGAAAGTAGTTGACACATATTTTTGCATCATGTTTTACTACTATAAATCTAAAGAAATAAATTCTTAAGTTCTTTAAAACTTAACATCTATATTTGCGCCTGTCTCAATTAAGTTACGGTCTTATTAAGATGTTCAATTATGATTATTAAGTTACAGGAAAAAAAGAATGAATCGTAAAATCATGTACGAAAATCAAAACACTGTAACATGGTGACTTAGTATCTGAGTTCCCATGATTTTTTTTTCCCCACTACTCTGAATAAAGAATCTTCCATTTTTGCTTGTTCATAATCGGATAATTTATGTAACTTAAATGTTTGCTACTGCGGCCCACAGTGGTCCAAAAAAGCTGAAAATGGGAAAAAACCTAATATCTATTATAATTACTTTGCTAGCGGCTTGGAATCACCCGTGTATTGATTTTTTGAGGTGCCGAATCTAATGAAATCAAAATCAGTACAATGGGACCACCAGATCAAGTCCAAATTTGAGGTCAAAAAATCAAAAATATCAAATATTCGTATTTGATATAGTCTTATATGTTTTTTGAGGAGCCGAATCTAATGAAATCAATATCAACGAAATCAGAGCATCAGATGAAGTTAAAATTTGAAGTGGAAAATAGAAATTTAAATAGATTTTTTTTATGAACAATAATACAAATAGGATATAATTATTTAATCTTGCTTAAATAAATTTTATGTTTCCCCGGTTAGCTTTTTTTTTCTTTTTATACTTGTATACTGGTCTTAAATCCGTAATATATGGATGAAAGATGAGTATATATAGTAATATATGGAGTATATATCATAAATTATATGGAGTATATATCATAATATATATGAGTAATATATGGATGAAAGATGGTCTTAAATCCGTAATATATGGGTCGATTGTTACAAATAATTGTTGGAAAACATCTTCATTCGTTGCGACTCGAGATATCTTCCTGGAATGATGTTCCCTGTACTGATTATAATTTTTGTTCCTACTCTCCATGAGCCTCTTCTGACAGGAAACCGATACAAAGAGCTGCGTGCTCAATCATGTCTGCTACATGGAAAAGAATTTTGTGGACGGTCGGTGGGAGATAGTACCAGGGGTACCGAGTCACTGCCATCTCAGCCGTTTCCGCTGCATACTTACGAAATGCTGCAGTATCAATCGGGTACAGAGAGCAAATCACATCTAGTACTGTTTTTAATATCATAATTAATTCTTCATTTATCCCTGTAATTTGCGCGTTTAATGAAGTATTTTCAAAAAACTTGCAACAATAACAGCATCAAACTGAAATAAATGTACCACCTCAATTTTCAGGGGTCAGAGCTCTAGTGCAAAAGATCACCATACACTAAGCAAACTGTGCAACCTCAAACAACCTACTTGTAGTTTTAGTTTATTTGATTACTTAAAATACAAAATAAAACAATTTTTTTTTTTTAGTATTTTAGAATTAAAATTAAAATATTTTTATTTTATTTTAGTATTTTAGAATTAAAATGAAAATAACGTGTGATTCATTTTATTTTAATTTTAAGCCAGTCCCTCTACCTTAGAGACCTATAGGAGGATTTTTCTTAACTAATAGTTCCTCCCCAAGGTCATCCGCCTGAGCCACTCGCACCGTAGCGAAATGTTTAAATCCTTATAAATCCCAAAGTTGGCCGAAGTTGGCGCTGAAAATTTTACCACAGTTCCTCTACTACCTACAGTTACATATTAAACCATTGCGACCGTAACGCAAACTTTTTATAAACCAACAAAGTCAATAAATCATACTTGTTTCAGCAACGATTCCGAAAATTAATTTCTTCTCTAACTACTGATATTATTTAAACATGTCTAGTCCATAACAGTGCACATATAGATGACACACTCCTGATGTATTGGGGAATATTTTATTGTTAATCTTATGCAGAGTGGAAATTTTCTTTTATGTTGGTTGAAAAGTACGATTTTTTCAATCATTAACATGTTCAATTTTACTGGTACACACACATTTTAATTTTGAACTAGTTAATAAAGTATATTCTTTCCATTGTTCTACAAGTATCTAAGTATTCGAAAACCAAGAAAAAATTAGGTTTGGGCTACTTTCATTTATGAGGTTTTTTCCCAGGTTGGACCACTGTGCGGTCTATCGTAGAATGCCCTAGTGTTCAGAACCTTAGGGTTGAAGAACAATAAAAAACTGGTCTAGGTTCATGGATTATAGCTGTTCAAGGATCAATCCCAGGGATTGATTTTTCTTTCCCGGATGACCGTCTATGAATCTCCGGGCGACTTCTTAACATCTTGGAAAACACATCGGGATACTGGATTTCTGACGCATCCAAGTAATCTTCAGTCACTTCGCCCGGTGGGTGTAAGATTTCGTTATAATAACGAATATTCTTTTTAAAAAATAAATACCTGCCTTATTTTATCTGTAATATACAGACATAATTTTATAATCCGTAGTATTAATTAAACTGAGATACGGTAAAAAAAAAGAAAGAAAAAACTTATCTGCTGGTGTGTACATTGCTGAATTAAGGAGTATCGTCTAAATAATATGAAACATTTCAATATATTAAATCTTTTTTTCTCCCTGATTCAATGGTGTAGGTCAAGAGGTCTAAGCTCAATTCAATATACCGCTATTAAAATAAATTTAATATTGCTATTAGAATTATTTTATGCATCTTGTTTCCCTGTTATTTCAGAGCATCTTATATGCCAATATAAAACTACCTTTTAAACTTATATTCGGCCATAGCCGATTTTAGTGACTTTTGATTCTTATATAATTATTCTTTAACTAAGCTATGTGTACCCAGTCTTTAAACTCTGCTTTTCCTTTATTTTTCAATAAAGATTTTTTATCGATTATGAAAAAAAAAATTAAAAACCGCGTTAACGTCCCCTTGATATTTGAAGTTTTATATTTTTTTGAAGATCCGTAAAATTCCAACCCGGTCCGTTAGTCGTTCTTGGTTCATCACTTCATTTGTTCAGACTTCTTTTATTTTGGATATGACATTACCTTCAGTTTCCCATTTCGTTAAACATTGGTGACCTATCAGAAATGTCAGGTTAAATTTTTATTGTTACTTTTTGCTTTATGCTTTTCAGTTGTATATTAGTATTATTTTTTTCTAGTCTATTTGATTAATGTCCCATTTGATAATGAAGGCTTAGTTACGCCTTACCTTCATCTCACCTTGTCTGCGCAAAATCATATTTTTTCTTCCTCGTGTCATGTACTATTATTTCTCATTATAAATGCTCATTGTGTATGGCCAATGAACTGAAATATGGAAAGGCACAAATGCGGAATGCTGAGGGATAGATTGGGACATAACAAGTTGTGTTTGTGTGTGTATATGGAGCACCCAATGAAACTAAAAGATTTTTATTAATTTAAATAATACAGAAAATACCCTAATGAGAATATGATAATAACCCTAACCGTACTACCTTTTTTTTAAATTACAATTGTCTTAGGTATATATTTTTGGCATTTAATGAGCTTAGACTATATTTTTTTATTTTACCTTGTGATTTATTTTACAATCTGAATCGAATGAGGCTTGAAGTTTTATTTAGGTCAGGCCGTACATCAGACCGGCAAAGGAAAAACAGCTTTCGATAAAATATTCATTTAGGTCTGAAGCTGGAGCGGTTTATATTTCCGTGGAAAGAGAGGGGGGTGGAGGGGGTTGCAAGCTGGACCGGAAAATGCTGGAACACAGGCAGGTATTTGAAATGCTCTCTGAGGATTCCGCTTGTTTGTCGTTTGCTAGTCATTTTTTAAAAATACTTCTGGAGTCGAGGGAGATCTCCTGCAAATATGAGGTTTCTCATGAGAAAAAATATGTACAATGAAAGCAAGGTCTGTTTTTACCAAATCCACCATTTTTTTTTGTTACCTTGAAAAATGTCTCGATACATTCTCTGAGGGAAAATAATTTGGAAATGAAAGTGGATCTATTATGTTCAGCAATAGGGACCTACATATTTCCTATCTCGACAAAGTAGGTATAGAATATGGGAAACATCATATGGGTAGGTAAGGTGCAATCAACCTATCTAACCTTGGTGGGAAGGTCTGGATTTTTTCTATTAGTAGGTACACCAGGAAATAGATTTAGATCCATTCAGGGCTTGGTTTGAATAATATAATCAAAATTATAAAAATCATTTTAACGCGTTGTTTGTCTCGCAGCAAGACAGTACTATCATTTCAGTTGGTACATAAGGAAGTCTTTTCAGATATTATCAATTTTTTTTAAAGATCGTATTTTCCTTACATTTTTTAAAACCTCTTGAGTTACACATTTTTAAGCTCGGAAAGGAAGGTTCTTTCTTTTACGAAAAACAAAACTAAACTGTTGGCTCACGTTGAATGCCGAATCGGAATCTTCATTTCGATAAGTGGCTGTTCAGGCTTCCTCTTCATTTAAATGACTCTTAAGCATCTGTTATTTTTTTTGTTGTTATAAATCCTGTTTATGTGTGTGTACTTCGAGGTTAACGATTTATCGTTAACTTATTCAAATATTATTTCTCAAACCATATATTTTTTTATATTTTTTGTTCTCCAATTTAAATCACTTTTTGTTGGTGCTATCATCTTATTATTATATATTTACATTCATATTTAATTTTTTTGTAGCAACATATTTAGTATCTATTGAATTGACAACTTATAATTTAATTATATTCAAAGTCGATATTTTTTCTTCTGTAATTATTATTATAAATTTTACGTACATTGTTAAAATCTAGGAAAATAAATACTGGTTTCTTCACTTACTGTATTATTGGGGGGAGGGGCATTTTTATGGGGATTACTGATTTTTAGAATCGTTATTGATATATCTCGGTTATTACAATGTTGTATGCATCTTTTTTTTTTTTTTATATTAGCCTTGGTTTTATTTATTATTATTCTAGGTATGATATTTATAATTTGTTATTTATGCCAAACCTGTACCGATTTCTATCACACCAAAGAGAAAACTTTTTTTGTTCTTATTAATTTGTTGTTGAATGCCCCCCTCTAATGATCAACTCTTCTTATACCTTACTCTTTTACTGCGATTAACTCTATTTTACCGCTACTTATTCTATTTTTTGGAGGGGGCCTATTACAAATAAAGTTCGGAACTTCCGCTACTTAAACAATAAATTCCTTGAAGATTATTTATGATAACTAATATTTTGGGTCCAGGCAATAAGTTTGTACGCGCCGCCCTCACCACCCCTCCTTATATAATGAGCGGTTTCGGCTTGAAAAGGCCGAAATTGATGAGCTAAGTTGGAGAATGAAGAGGAGGGCAGGTACTTATATGAACGGTGGAGGGGGGGGGGGGTCGTTAAAAGTTTCGGTTCGGTTTAGAATCTAGTTAGCCAGGGTTCCGGAATAAACAGAAATTAGTAGCAACTCCTAAGCCGTAACAGGCACTCGGTCCTCGATATAATAGGCTTGGTAAGGGCTTGCAGTGCGTGAATGCACCCTACGGTCGCATGCTTTATGACCATGCCGTGTCCCTGGCATCGGTATTAAAATATCCCATGAGATTACTGCACCTAGAGCTAGTTTCCACCATATCAATAAATATTTCAGGCCATTTATTGCGGTGGTAGGATATGACGATTACTATTTGTAAAAGAACAATATGATATTCAAATCCAAAACTAATAGCATTAATTTTTTTTCCTATTACAACTTCTGAGTTTTTCATTATTCAAAACATATTTTTGTTTCAAATAATAGATCAAAGTTAGATCTAGAATGTTTTTATAAGTTCTCTAAATACTAATATTCCTCTTAAATTATATAATGGCATATAAGAATAAGTGTAACTCCTACATAACGATCACAATATTCTGTTTGGATGAGCAACAATAATGAGGTTTCGTTTTCTGCTCTCCTCGAAAATTTCACTGAGTTTTCTTACTCGCCTCCGAGACTGAATATCTCATTTAATATTTCTCAACAAAATACAACTCTGCGAACAACAAATTCAACTCTGGGGGTCATTATTGTTGAAGATATGTTATGCCTTGACTAAGGACAACTACAGGGTATTTATAGAATTGTTTTTTTTTTTGTTTTATTTAATGTAAATGAGCATCCAAGCGCGATTTGCAATGGAATGCAATGCTTATCCTCTGTTGTGGGCTATGAACGCATAACATCCAACTCAAGTTCAACAACTAAATGTCAATGTGAAAAGAGGTGACGTGGTTATAGTTTCTACCTTCAATTATTATTTGAAGAATTTTAATTGATGAGCATTTATAAATCTTGATGCATATTATGTCAGTATGCTAGTATAATAGTATGCTACTATGCTTACACGAAAAGTATGTACAACTTTTGTTATATTAACTTTTAAATTTTGCATTTGGGATGGATCGCAGCCCTCGGATATGTTCGCTCTTATATTAGTATTCCACTGTTGGGACCAGCCCTTTAGTCATAGAATGACCTTTACTCTCTAGGCATTCAAAGGGCCGTTTACTGTCTTCCGGTCACATTCCATTTTGCGTAAAAATGTGTTATACTTTTTCTAATTATAAATTTGTTATCTCTATTCACAATCGATAAGCTAAACAAATAAATGAATACCAAAAAGCTAATTGATTGCAATGCATTCTTAAATCTGACCACATACCGATTATACAAACATTCATCCACTTATGTTTTTATTTTATAAGCTGTTACTGTTTTTTTTTTCTGAATCTCTAAATCCTTAGTTATTATATCGTTCCTAACATAAAATGGTGCTACAGCAATTTCAAGTGAATTACTTTTATGATAGATTCCACCAAAGTTCTATTCCAAAAGTATATATTGGTTGTGGTAGAATTTTATATAATGTTAGTAACAAATAAATTTTAAGAGTTGTCTAGTTACGTGGATAAAATGCCATATCTTCTGTTTAATTTGTTTAAGATGAAACGTATTTTTAATATTAAAAATAAATAAAACATAATATCATTAATTATCTTAACGTTTAATAATTTAGTGCTTTCCACATAATAATTCAGTACTTAAAGGATCTCAATGTTTATTTTAGGAGAGAAAACTTTCTAATGAAAATACTTTGAATAATTTCATTCTAATCGTTATACTTAATCTGATATTTCAAAATATACCATGAAATACTGCCCACAGTTAACAAAGAGTTAGTTGTAATACAATGTTAGTAGCGCTTAAGGATAAATCGTATTTATGTATGAATGAGTTTATAATATATTCGGTTGGAAAAGTTGTATCATATGAAGCACATAAGCGCTATATAAAATACCAGACTTTGTAGGTCTTTTCTATTCTATCTTGTAGGTCTATTCTATTTTTATCTTGTAGGTCTACTTACCCCATACTAAGTAAAGTATGATAAAAGAAAAAAATTCTTTTCATCGAATTAAGCTCTGCTAAATCGATTTTGGGCTTGTCGGCTTCTCTTTTTTCTCTACTAACCAGTTTTCTCTAAGAGAATTCGTGAAAAATCATGGAAAATGCTTAATGCTTAATGATAAGTAAGTAATTGCATCTTTACTTGCCTTTTATTTTTCGTATACTATTTTTCTGTAGAATTTTAGATAAGCCTATTTTTTGTTAAATCAGTTCTGATATTGTTGGGGGGGGGGGGGGGATTTAAGACATGAGCATATCCAGGGGAGGGGGTAGTCATGTCCCAGGTCATGTGTGGTTAGAGGGTACGTTACTCCTTAAAAGGAAAAAAATATACGTGACTAGAATAAATTTTACATTTTGTTGCAAGAAAATAATTCTAATAACTAACAAAGCACTGCGATAATATAAAAAAGCACTACCATGTTTAATTTTTCTTACAATTTTGGCCTTTTCCGTCCAAAAATGTTACAACCTGATCGACCATGGATCCCCCCCCCCTAGGTTTGATCCTGGGTTCGCCCTTGATTTATTTCTTATGCTAATTTCTTCCTTACACAGTGCAATTAAAATTCAACTATAGTGACTGACTATTAATACTAGATGTAGATTAATTTAATAATTAATTTGCTATATTAATTCTCAACATTTTTTTGAATGGTGGTTTTTTATTGCCTTCTACCTTGTGATTTCGGCTATATGGATTTTACCCGGTCCAAGGGAGGGGAATTTGTAATTAATGCCCTCTGTCTCCGGAAATTGTTAACTATCTTCGTGTTGTATACACACGATATACATACGATACGGCACATCTACATGTTGTCAGGTCAATGCAAATTTTCTAACGCGTAAGCATACCTGGAGTAGAAAAATAAAAGAATGTTCATTTAATCTTACGTTCATGTAATTGTTGTACATAGGTAGGAGGGATTATATACCACCGAAAATGTAAAAGTTATATGTATTTCATGATATATATGTGTAAATAATCATCGAAACGTTAAATTATATTTTATGAGACCGATATGTCACTTAATGAAAATTGATAAGTTCCTGCTTGCTTAAGATAAAGTCAGTCTTTTAAAGGCTAAGATTGTACTCTCACATGCATCTAGGCATTACGGAATGAGATGCGGGGGGTAATCTGTGCCCACTGATTCTCTTTATTATTCTGGTGGATAAAGCTCATTTCCTTGAAGGAAGCTTGTACTGCAGTTGGATTCTTACTGCAATCCGCGGCAAAATGCTATCAGCAGATTACCAATAACAACTGTAGCAAGCTACGCAGTAGTTTTTAAATTCCTGATTTTTTACTGTTTTATAAAGTAAAAAATTGGAATTTTAAGCTTAAGTGTATCTTTTGTCTTTATATCTGTTAATTTTTTTAAAAATAAACTATTTCATTTGCTTCCTCAGTCAAACTGTTTTAGTAACTGTTGTATCACAATATCTGTTTTATTACACGAGAAAACAAAATTCCGAGGATTAAGAAATAATCTTCTCGAAGGATGTTTTGTGGGTGATGCAATTTATAGCTTCGATTGATCTCTAATAGTCAGTTATGGGTGCCATGGATAATATTGTTTACTGCTTGGTTTCTGATGACATCCAACACATTCTAACTCTAAGGTGTTGTCATGGTCTCCTTTCGTATTATGTTTTGAAAAATAACTTAATTTAACCCCTTTAACACAGGAACTGTCCGATATTTTTTAAAATAAGAATTTTATAAAAAAAAAAATATTTTATAAGAAAAATTTATTTGTATCGTAAAATATAATATACTTAATATAATTTAATTAAATGTAGTTAATATAATATAAAATATAAATATAAAACAGTTTTTCTCTTTCTTAATAACTATTGTAGTCACTCTATCTGATGGTTTTATAATCCAAGTGAGATTGTAAATTATTTACTTTTATCGTATTATAATTTTATTTAGAAGAAATAAATTTACTTTATTATTATTATATAAATATAAAACAGTTAAACGAGTCAGACTTGAAAATGATTCAAACGTAAAATCGAACACATAAGTATTTATGTTTAGATTTTTATTGTAATGCGAGCGTGACAGAAAATTTTGTTTTCTGAACGCATATTCTTAAAAATAAAATAATATGTGCATTACAATCTGTATCTAATAAGAAATTTATTTACATTACTATGCCTTGTTCATTTCATCTAACTCTAACTCCTCTTCTCCTGTAACGTCTTTAAGAATGGTTTGTATTTCTTGGAATGTTTTCCCTTTAGTTTCTATTATATAAAATTTGCAAAATATGCAAAAAAGAAAGCAACAGGTGCCGAAGAAGTAGAACATAGCTTCCATTCCTCCGTGCTTTTGATATACTTCACCAAACGCTTTGTTGATTCCAAAAGATACCAACCCAAAGATGATAGACGATATACTCGATGCGTAGCTTTTTATGTTTGTTGGGAAAAGCTCCGAAGGCAAGAATGGTGGCATTATTCCTAATCCTATTGACCAAGTTACTCCATAGAGAAGCAGACAGACGTACGGTACCCAGGCGAAAGTGGATGTGTCGATACCATTGGTCCCGAAGGTGAAGTACACTGCGAAGATGAAGTTAACGATCCCCGAACTAAGAGCAGAGTACATCATCAACCTCTTCCTTCCGCATGTCTCGGACAATAAAGCACCTATGTAATTCACAGCCACTAGTAAGAATCCAAAAATTATCATGTAGACGTCAGGCTTTAGCCCTCCTCCTGTAGGGGGCACGATCGACGGTCCAAAAGCCAGTATTGGGCTTATCCCGCTCAATCGTTGGATGGAGGAAGTCACGATCACTATTAGCAGCGCTCTCCTTCTGGACTTGGTCGAAGCGATGTCTATGAACCTCGCCCTATCATTCTTGCAGCTTTCTATCGATGTACGAACCTGTTCCAATTCAGCTTTTACATTGGCTGCTCCTCTGTGGACGTGCCTCAGTATCGACAGACTTTTTTCAGCTTCCCCCTCTTTTTCTTTGAACAGTAGGTAGAAAGGAGTTTCGGGTATACACCAACCTATGGCCAGGAAGAGTATCGCGACTAAAAGATTGGCAATGTTGACTCCTTGGTAAGAGAGACAAGCTCCTATGACGTATCCATAGAATGAGCCGACTGATACTGCAGTGATGAAGAGGGAACCTAGTGTCCCTCGGAGATTGAGCTGAGCTATTTCGGTCAAGTAGACCGGGATGACCCCGAATGCTATCCCCTTCCCCATCCCGGCCAGTAGCCGCGCCAGGTAGATGTACCACATCCCCGAGGCGAAGATCGTGAGTAAGCTAGCTGCGATGAACATCACAGCTGTAACGTTGATGACCAATTTCCTTCCTACAGTGTTGATGAGATAAGATGCAGGTATGGGAGTGAGCATGGTTCCTATATCCATCAGGGATACCATGGTCGCTATTTGGCTCGGCGTGACATCTGGGAAGATATCTCCTGCCTGGAGGGCAATAATCGCCGATGATGGCCACACCAACCAGGCAGCCGCAACCAACGAGCATAAGTTCACTGAAAAAATAATTGAATAATTTTATTTAATTATAAAGTTGCGCTAAGATGGGACCTGCATTGAATTTGATATCTAAAGTCAGAATTTCTATGAACTTTTCTAACTATTTTTTTCCCTTATGGATCATATATATAAATTTATTTATTTTTTATTAATCATAATGTATTTAGTTATGCTTAAATAACTATTACTGGAATTGTTGTTAAAAATTATGTTTCGCCTGACAACCTCCACACAGAACAACGCGTTATATATGTTCCTAGGGTTTTGCTCAAACGGCTTCTGGAACCCCAGACATTCGATATTACTTACTATCTGTACACAGTGAATGTTAATTTTATAAGCATTGTACATTTTGTTCGGTTTTAAAGTTGTTTTTGTCTTTGTCATTGGTAAAATTTTTAGTTTCTATTTTATAAGGTCATTAATTTTAATTGTTATACAGTTGGAATTTCAATAGTTCTACCGATTTCCAATGTAGTACCGGAATTAGTTGATAGTGAATTGTGAGTGCACTTGAATTGTTAACCAAAGGTTGTAACATTAGATAAAAAGTAAGTGGCTTGCATATATGTAAATATTAATTGTTTTACTTTAAGAAGTACAAATAAAGAAGTTATTAATTACGTAATATCACTAACTATTAAGGATTGACTCGAATATACAAAAAAACTAAAAAAAAAAACTGAATCTAGTCATAAATCGTTTATTATCGTTCCTTCAGTATTTTAAATCAAAATCGTTTTAATGGTTTCGCGAAAATCGACTATCGAAAATAATTTTTACCGTCGAAATGAAAAATCTTATCGATAAAAGTTGAAGACCCTAACAGTAAAAACGTGTTAGCTTGCATATAAAGTCGGTTGAATGATTGTATTTTGTAGCTTGTGTACCACTAGGCATCATGGAATCCAAATTTTTACAACAAAATTTCGTTCGGGGAACGTATCTGTGGTGTTAAATCCGTAAGATGTTTGAAATATTTTTTTAGTTGTTTTCCTTGTAACCCGGTAATTATGCATCACATATTTCATAATGGAGGAGCTCGCTTGACGCAAAATGTGATTTATACATTTTTTATTTCGAGTAGCTGTTTCTCCTGTAGCAGACGTTTAAACATCATGGGTATAATTCATTTTTTGATAAATGCACTCTTTGGCTAAATGACTTAAACTATTTCAAAAAGTCATTATGTACGAAATTGTATGTCTTTTAAGACATTGTAATTTTCTATGTGGTGCATCATGTTCAAGTTATAAGGAATGAACTTAAATGAAGTCGAGACATTTCGCGGCTTTCAAATAATGAAGAAAGTTTTATTGAAAAACTTGGTTTCCCATGCTTTGTATGATTCGTTAGAATTGTTTAACCGTTATTAATGAACAATTTATGGAATGGTAATAAACAATTCATGACAAGTTTCAGTTTTTATTAATTTTCGTTTTTTTATGTTTGGTGTAGAGTTATTTTTTTAGCTTAATTTTACTATAGGTAAAAGTATACGTAGAAGGAGAAGGTAGAAAGTACTGGAGCTAGTACAAGTAGGAAAAATTAATAATTTAACTCTAAAAAAAAAAATACGTACAAAAATAAATGTTTAATATTTATCGTTTTAGACCATCGTAGTTTCACAATTTATATGACGTTATTTCGATTGAATATAACTAAACTGTGGCTATAAAATTGTGTAAATTTAACTTTTTTAATTAGTTTTATTTACATTCTTGTAGTTATGAGAATTCTTTAAAAATATAGAATCCTTGGTTTTATTACTTTACGGTATTTACAGTAGTTACCTAATTATTATTTTCACGGTCACTTAATTCGTAGCATGGATACTTCTATCACATGCCTTCGAATTGTCTTTAACTTGTATTATTTATAGTAATATACAATTTAACTTTATATTATTATTATTATTATTATTGTTGTTGTTGTTGTTGTTGTTATAGAGGAATATGAGGTGTTTAGAATCAAAACTGTTCACGTTCACAAATTTTAATTAAGATATTAATTTTAGAGTTTTTCAACAGTGTTTGAATCCTACTGTTTCAGTTAATAATTTTATTTTTATCGTTGTAGTATAAAGGCTCACTTAAAGAAGGATCATAATTGAGTAATAAAAAAAAACTAAGTTGACATAATATAATTTGGCCTTGAACTTTTCAAGGATAACAAAACCATTGTCGCCTTCTGTTTGAAAACTTCTATGATGATCAATTTGGCTCTGAAAATATAAATCATATAAGAGTTTTGCTAAACATTATTTTTTTAACTTTAGAGCTTACTACCTCTAGAGTAGTTTCTGTATTTCAACTAAAACTAATTTTTAGAAATCTTATAATCGCAATTTATGAAAAATAAATTAATTTTAGATATAAAAGTCATGAAAAACTATGGTATCTCCCTTTATAAGATTTGTATATTTATATCATATTATTTACAAATTATGTCAGGGTTGTCACCACTGTTTTTATTATTTTCAGATCTCACTCATCGTTATTAAAAAAGTAAGATTAACTTACAAAGATTAGTGAGGTCGATAATTATTCTGTACATAGACCACTATATAGAATCAACTGTCCTTTGCCGGATTGGAACCAACGGCATTTCTGACTGGAGTTCAAACGGCCGGAATAGAATTTCATGCTTAGCTATTAGTTATGAAGTTATTAGTTATTCAGTATAGGGTGGATAGAGAAATTTTTTATATTTTTATTTTATATTTCTATATTTGAAATATAAAGATAAGAAAGGTTAATAAACCTTTTTAAATTATATTAACGGTTTTTAATTGTATTTACCTTATTTTATTTTAATTGTAGTACCTCATTTTTCTGTGTCCTGAGCTGTCCAGGTACCAAAAAGTAACATAAAGAGGTAGTTAGTCGTTTTATGCTTTATGGGGACTCGGTATGTTGTATTTGGAAATCACGACAGGTTAACTATGAGAAATAGAAATTAATGGAGGAATCGGATTGTGAAAGGATTTTTATTATTGCTTATAATTGCTTCAAAAACTATGAAGAATAGTTCATTCGCGATAAGTAAATTGTACTGGAGTTTTACTGTTAAAAAAAATATTTCTAAAAAATTCTATGCACTTTTTATATGACTATACGTTAATGGTTTAGTGGTACAATCCCTTTCTGAAATCTGCTTAGAAGATCATAGCAAATTTTTAAGCAAACTTCTTTTTTTTCTAAATTTGGATTCCCTACAGTTTATTGTTTTAATTGCTAATACCTCTATAGCAGGATTTTTGCTTCGATATGTTTTAGTTATAGTTATTACTGCGGTTCGAATCAGCTTACCTATTGTCGCAAATCCATATTGAACCAATACGGCTCCATTGATGAACTTCATTTCGTGTTGTCTGTTAGGTGACGGACAATCTTGCTCACCCTCGATCCATCACTGGCTTCAATAATAATTGCTTGCTTTATCTCTGTGTTATCTGAGAGTGGAGGTAAAATTTTCAATTAAATCCTCATAATGCCATTTGATTTGCAGCTTTCATTCCGCCTGGCTGGTTTTACTGTTCTATTGTTAAATCCAGTCTCCCATCCCCACTAAGGAGAGATTTAATGATGGCGCTTCAGAAAATATAAAGAATCTTCTATCAAATATTATTACTTAAACTATTATTTCTAAAAGTTTTTTTTGGTAAGCCATAACTTTTTTGATACTTAATCATATCCGATGATTGGGGATTATCGTTTTAAGGTAAGGCGCGAAAAAAAAACTGCGTCACACAGGTGACCGCGCACATTGGAGGGCAGTTTCTGTGCCGTAGTTTTCCAAGGCAGGGGCTTATTTTTTGAAAGTATGTTAGATTTCTTGGATTCAAGCTCAGAACCTGATTCGGAAAAAGACGTGGAAACGAAAAAAAATGCTATATCAAGTTACTATTTAGTCTGAGAGATCCAATGCTTAAAATAATAACTTATCGTGATGTTTAAAATCATGTAATGAGAGGTCTGGCTAAGCTCTAAATTTGTAGAAGATTTTTCCTTTTATCATATCAGGCTCAAAAACTTTGCGTGTACAATGCCTCTTAAAATCCATTTACATGATTTTAACAACATAATATCATTATGTAATAAATTTTTATTTATTCTTCTTTATTTTTGTTAGAAATTTGTTTCCGATTTTATTCATTTGATTAATGAATATATTATTCATTATTTTGTATTCTTTTAATTTTTTATAAATATTTACTTTTGTTTTTTATGTAAATCTTATCTTTCATTATCCACCACTACATTAATTATTTCACCAGTTCTAATTTTTTTTTTTTTGTTCTAGTCAGTTAATTCCTTAGAATCTCGTCTCAGAATAAGGTTTATTTTTTCTTCTACTGCATTCTGTATGAGGATATAAATAAATTATGTAGAGATTATCAAAGAGAAGTTTCTTATTAAAAAAGTTTCAATCAAGACATGGTCGATTTTTAAATATCAGTTTTCTTTTTACTCAAATATATTTAATAAATGAAGAAATATACATTATTTGTTTTTAATCAACATTTCCATTAACTAAATTTCCATAAAGACTGTTTTTTCGGTATAATAATATCAGTCAAATTTTCTTAAGATCATAACTTCTAGTATCTATTTATAAGAAAACTTGTTTTTCTAATTTTTAAACGTGTCAAGGTAAGACGAATAAAAACTAACAAAAACCGGAATAAGGAATTACAAATAAAATAACAATATTAAAAACGTTGAAGCAAAAGTATCTACTTTTAGAACTTCAGAAAGGCCCTCATCTAAATTTTAATATATGAAGGATCATGGGGAATAACCACGGTAGTCCAATCTAGTCCATTCTGAGAAAAGTGAAATTTAAAGTTTATGGTCCCCTTGATACATTTTCCAAAAGTGAAAATTAGTTTCAAAAAGGTATTCCTCTAACCGAGATAATTGTTTAGCACTGTACGAAATTTCTAAAACCAAATAGTAGTTTAAATGCCAATGAAATAACAAAACATCACCGAACTGCTCAATGTTGTGGGGAAAAACCACTGTAGTCCATTGCTTATTTGTTTGTGACCTGTAAATTATTATTACTTTTTTGGGTAAACAAACAAAACAATAATACTTTAAATGAAAAAAAAAATTCTATTTCCTAATAGAAATAAATTTGTTTCTCTATTCTGTCTATTATTGTGAGGTCGATAGTTTTGTTACCCGCGTTGATCTTTTGGCCCATTCCCAGTATTAATTAAACTTTTATTAATAAACCGGACTCGAGTTTCATTAATGCCATAAATTGACAAAAGCCTTCAAACAAATTTGTATATCACTGTATTATTATACATGTATATGTATAATATATACATATATGTAGTTATTGTTCTCATCTTTCACTATAACTTTGTAAATATAAGAAGATTTATATGGTATAGATACCTCAGAATGTTCTGGGACGACTTTGGATTGGTATAACAGTTATTAGACCGCTAAGGAAGGCGTTTTGCTCATCTCTTGACGACATATTATTAAAATTAGATAATATTTTGTTTCTGGTAGATAAAGGAACGTTTTCAAAACTCTTATATCTTTTACAAAAACAGTTTTCACCTGACTCGTGAGTTGAAAGTATGAGTTATTTCATGACATCAGACATTCGTCTGTGTTTTTTTTTCTTTTTTCTTGTTAATTTTTTAGACTCGTATTCATCTTCACTTGAACTAAAGTCATTGAACTAAAGTCACGGTTCATACTCGTATATACTTCAACCACAGAAATGGACTGTTAATCTTTCCCAGACACTCAGGACTTCAGCTGTTTTTCGCCCTTGTATCGATTTTAAATTATAGATTTCATGTGGAATATCCCTTTTTTTTTCTCGACTATAATAAGTATGAAAAGAAAGTACACTTCCTAAACTATCAGATAGCACCACTTGTTTCAAATCAACAAAAAGTGGACTACCGTGGTTTTTCACCCTGGCCCTTCATATGTATATATTTTTTTAAAAATAATTTTACAATTTTACAACTACGTTTTGCATCCTGAAATTGATTAGTTTTAGAAATTCAAAACACTCGTAATATGCACTTTTGGAATAGCGAGAAATTTCAAAATTATATTATCATTTTGAAATCTAAAATAACAGAATTATATATATTTTTAAAATTATTGTATTTTTAAAACCAGTTTTTTCCCTACTACTTATCTAGAACACCCTATATATACACAAGACCTACTTAGTTTCATTAATCTGCTTAAGAGAAAAGTAGAACTTCGAAAACAATATTACGAGTATTAAGTGATAATAATAGGAATTAAAATAATCAAATATCGAAAACTGCGTCGTATCGGCACAGTTTTCTGCGTCGTATCTGCCACAGATCCACGAGTGCCACATCGGCCTGCTCTGCACTGCGTCCCAATGTGCGCGGTTCCTATCTAATTCACTTTCCACAAAAACTGCTCTGCTCTGCCCAACGTCGCGGGTGTCTCAATGTGCGTTCGGCCTAAAGATCCCCTTCTCCTTTTGGTGGGAAAAATATTCAGATCTTTCAAGAAAAAAAAAAACTCAGTAGAAATCATAAAACCTTTTTTGCGCATAATTCGAATAAACTGTCGATTATATTAGAGCTTTTTGACCTTACTGTAGGTAACCCAAATTTTTAACTAATTTCACCCTGAAAAACTATATTTAAAAAAACTAAGAATTAAAAATAAAGAAAGATATATTTAAAAAAAAAAAAAAAAAAAAAAGTATTGTCCATCAGTTAACTTTCGGTGAAATATTTACAAAATCTTTTTTAAAAAGGGTGAAATAAATTACAAGTTCAGATTACTTACAGTAAGGACAAAAAAAAAAAAAAAAAATGTTTTATTCAACTTTAATTTTATTAGCAAATGGCGGAATTTTATTTATTTTAATGTATACTGATTATATAATATATATACAGATGGAATATTATTGTCCATCAGTTAACATCTGGTCAAATATTTACTAAAAAGATTAATAATGCTTGTACGAGAATTTACACCGTCTGTGATCATTTAACAAATAATAATTTTAATATGAATTAAATTATGTTTATTTACTGATCGATATCAATGACAAATGTAAGTGACTGATTTTGGTTGTGTGAACATTTGTGCTTGGGCCCTCACGTTGGGCTTTTGTAATCGTCGTAAGAGGCTCTTACTAGCGAGGCCTAATCGGATCTCTTTCTCCTAAGCCAAAGTCTTCTTAAATGGATAAGTAGGGATTTGGGTTTTATTACTTGTTCAACTGCTATCGTTAAGGATGAAGTGGTGGTGGGAGAGGGGAGGGGAGGTATTTAGTTCGTTAAAACAACTATACTTTATTGGATAACGATTCATTTAATTATACCAGTGATTACTTGTATATGAATTTTAAACAGATAATATTGATATGTTTACATATTTAGGTACATTGGTACTTTTGTTTGTTTGTTTTAACGTCACTTTATGCCACTAAGGATAATCGGACGATGCTTCAGTGGGAGTCCGAATTCCGGCCGCGAGTCTGGTTTTAGGTCTGGTCAGCAGATTGTTTTTAATGATTTTTTTAAAGATAAAACAAGTGATAAAATGAAAAACCTGTTTGTTTATCCTTTTTTGTTTATTATTATTGTATTTTATTAAATATCATAAACAGAAGCTGGATCTCTTTTTGTGGTGGAATTTCTGTTTATGAGTAAATGAAGAGGATTTGGAAAAAATGATTAACAAAACGTTTATAATATAAAGAAAAAATAGATTTATTTATACATAAACTAACTAAACATATATACATATAAACATAAAACATATAAACTAATTAAACCCTAATTATTTACATTTTTTAATGAAAATTTTAAACAATTATTAGTGCATATCATTTAGCTCATAATCTGTTAATATTACCGATTCAATATTATTAGCTGTCTAAAACTAGGGTAACTGTACCAATAGTTGACAGGTTAAGAAAAAAATATTAGATTATTGACACTGTTGACTAAAATATTGATGTTAAGATAAGCTTTGTTATGAATTTAGTTAGGCCAACCCTCTAGAAAACTGTGAATACAATATCTTATGGTCTACATTTATTAAATTTTTTTGCATATGCACGTTCCAAAGTATGTCTTTATGATGTATGACAAACGTCACAACGTTCTTTTTTCTTCAAAAACTCTGAATGTTTTCATGTCAAATCATATTTTCATAATAATTATTATCATTATTACTTATAAATTTACCGTATGAATTAAATTACATCTCAAATTAACAGGTCTTATGTATTTTTTGAATGAATCTATTCAAAGCTAGCTCTTTATAGATGATCTGCCTAATTGATGTAAATCAATCTCATCTTCTCCAGTAACTTCGTTTAGAATATTTTGTATTTCATGAAATGTTTTCCCCTTAGTTTCTATTATGAAATAAAAACAGAATATACAATAAAGTAAACAGCATGATCCGAAGAAATAGAACATAGCTTCCATCCCTCCTTGCTTTTGGTATATTTCACCGAACACTTTATTGATCCCAAAAGATGTCAATCCTGACGTTATGGAGGTTATGCTGGTTGCATAGCCTTTTACACTTGTCGGAAAAAGTTCCGAAGGCATGAATGGTGGCATTATCCCTAGTCCAATTGACCAGATGGCTGCGTAGAGGATTATGCAAACGTATGGTACCCAATTGCAAGTTGATGTATCGATGCCATTGGTCCCGAAGGTAAAGTACACTGCGAAAGTGAAGTTAATTATACCAGAACCAATAGCAGAGTATAGCAACAGCCTCTTTCTTCCACAAGTCTCCGACAATAAAGCGCCTATGTATTTTACAACAGCAAGTAATACGCCAAAAATTATCATGTAGACGTCTGGCTTTAGTCCTCCTCCTGTAGGCGGCAGAATCGACGGTCCGAATGCCATTATTGGACTTATCCCGCTGAGTCGTTGGATGGAGGAAGTCACGATAACTATTAGTAGCGCTCTTCTTCTGGACTTGGTCGAAGCGATGTCTAGGAACCTCGCCCTATCATTCTTGCAGCATTCTATCGAAGCACGAATCTGTTCCATTTCAGCTTTTACACTTGCTGCTCCTCTGTGGACATGTCGCAGTATAGACAGGTTTTTTTCAGCTTTCTTCTCCTTTTTTTTTAACATGAGGTAGAAAGGGGTTTCTGGTAACATCCAACCTACCGCTAAGAATAATAGAGCGACTACCAGATTAGCTATATTGACTCTTCGGTAGGATAAAGTAGCTCCTATAAGGAATCCATAGCACGATCCCACTGAGAATATCGTTGCAAAAAGGGAACCAAGTGTTCCTCGGAGATTGAGCTGAGCTATTTCGGTCAAGTAGACCGGGATGACCCCGAATGCTATCCCCTTCCCCATCCCGGCCAGTAGCCGCGCCAGGTAGATGTACCACATCCCCGAGGCGAAGATCGTGAGTAAGCTAGCTGCGATGAACATCACAGCTGTAACGTTGATGACCCATTTCCTCCCTACAGTGTTGATGAGATAAGATGCAGGTATAGGGGTGAGCATGGTTCCTATATCCATCAGGGATACCATGGTCGCTATTTGGCTCGGTGTGACATCTGGGAAGATATCTCCTGATAGAAGTGCAATATTAGCCGATGATGGCCACACCAGCCATGCGCCCGCTATCACTGAGGATAAGTTCACTAAAAAAATGAGAGTAATAATTACCATTAAACTAATATATTAGATACTTGGAATCATTTCTAAGATGCCTAATGTACTCAAAATTTCAAAATTTTTAATTTTAACTAAGCGTAAACTCTTGGATTTAAAATGAATAATTTAGCTACTATTTAAAGACCTGGAACTATTTGTTCATTGTAGGGTGTATATATATATATATATATATATATATATATATAGGGAGCGGGGTAGCCCACTGGTAAGGCAGTGGACTGCTGTGCTTAAGGTCCCGAGTCGAATCTGACATGGCTTATGATATCTTTATTATTCGCCACAGTTCGTCTCGTGGGCCGAGAGACCCTCCTGGGGCAAACCCAGCCTCTATAAAGTGGGTACCCTTAATTGAAAAATTAAGGGGAAAGAACCTGGCGGTTGAGCGTGATCACGGTCAAATCACCTCCTTGCACGACCGCTGACCAAGAAACAGTACTCTTCCTTATATAGTACTGCACCCAAGACCCTTTATGGGTCGTAGTGGTACAGGTTTTTGTTTATATATATATATATATATATATATATATATATATATATATATATATATATATATATATATATATATATATATATATATATATATATATATATATATATATATATATATACATACATATATATATTTAAATAATTTATTTTTTGAAGAGAAAAGATTTGGCTCTGCCGGGAGTCGAACCCGGGTCTCCCGTGTTACGTGCGCGGATGCTAACCACTGCACTACAGAGCTCGGCTCAAGGCAGAGCAAATCCTTCCTCTTCACTGATATCTACTCCCCCTATCTCACAATTTTTGAGAGTAGTAGCGGGAGGTGGACAAATTTTTTCCAATTTATGATATTTATTGACATACGTCAATTTTTAAATTATTTTATATTAATCTAATCTTGTTTTGTGGGTGACCACCATTTTAAATTATTTTTAAATAATTTATTTTTTGAAGAGAAAAGATTTGGCTCCGCCGGGAGTCGAAACCGTGTCTCCCGCGTTATATGCGCGGATGCTAACCACTGCACCACAGAGCTCGGCTCAAGGCAGAGCAAATCCTTCCTCTTCACTGATACCTCCTCCCTGTTGTAGTAGAAACATCATTTCCTTGTAATATCGAATGTTATTAATTTTAAATTTTTTTTTTTGTAACCTCCGGGTTAATAAGTTTCAGCACAGAGCAGTACGAGCAGAGCGTGGTTTCGATCCACGGACCTCTGCTAGGGTATTTTATTCAAATTACCTAAACAGGTTATGGGCCCTGCATGAAGTTTAAAGGAACATTCTAAAAGAAATAAATAAATGAAAATTTGTAAGACGTTAGTGTTCTGAGGTAAGTTTTTTGTTAATATGGAGTCCAAATCACTCATGATTCCTCAGATTGCTCTGTTAGAAGGGAAGAGCAACTGGGAAAATTGGAAGGTGAAAATAAGAATGGTATTGAAAATGATACCTAAGGCAATAGAAATAATAGATGGAACTTATAAATGTCCTTCAGACCCTTCTGATATAGCTGATAAAGAAGCTGTGAAAGCTTACAATACTAATTTAGCTACATTTAATAGAATTGACAACCAAGCACTGCTGATTATGTCTAATAACCTGACAGAGGAGATGTTTGAAAAGGTGAGACGCTATGAGTCTGGTAGAGATATGTGGTTGGGGCTTTGTCATCTTTTTGATACATTTTCAGAAGATAGAATTTTTGATTTGTATAATAAATTTTTTGAAAGTAAGAGAATGCCGGATGATGATGCTGTTACATTTATTACTAGAATTTCTAATGCATGGAAACAGTTACGAGAGGAAATTGATAAGCAGCCTACTGATAACAAAGATATTTTACTAATATGTAAAATTTTGAAGTCCCTCCCTGATAAATTCAAATCGTTTACTGCTGGATGGAGACTCATAAATGAATAGAACAGGAGTTTAAATAACCTTACACATACTGATATTATTAAATTTTAATATCAGTGGGTATTTTATTCAAATTATCTAAACACTCCCTCTATCTATATACCTCTATCCCCACAATTTTCGCGAGGAGTAGTGGGAGGTAGACAAATTTTGTCCAATTTATGATATTTATTGACATACGTCAATTTTTAAATTATTTTATATTAATCTAATCTTAATTTGTGGGTGACCACCATTTTAAATTATTTATTATTTATTATTTTTAAATAATAAATTATTTAAAAATAATTTAAAATGGTGGTCACCCACAAATTAAGATTAGATTAATATAAAATAATTTAAAAATTGACGTATGTCAATAAATATCATAAATTGGACAAAATTTGTCTACCTCCCACTACTCCTCGCGAAAATTGTGAGATAGGGGGAGTAGGTATCAGTGAAGAGGAAGGATTTGCTCTGCCTTGAGCCGAGCTCTGTGGTGGTGTAATTAGCATCCGCGCATGTAACGCGGGAGACCCGGGTTCGACTCCCGGCGGAGCCAAATCTTTTCTCTTCAAAAAATAAATTATTTAAAAATAATTTAAAATGGTGGTCACCCGCAAATTAAGATTAGATTAATATATATATATATATATATATATATATATATATATATATATATATATATATATATATATATATTCATTCATCATGGCCAAGGCCTACCTGATAAATATATCGCACGTCGGTAAAAAGATGGTTACAACTCTAAATATTTCAAATCCAACAAACCGTGTTAGAATCAGAACAATACCCACAATGCCAGAATATTTGTCACAGTAGTATTAATAGTTCCGTTCGCGCATTGGCGGATCCAGGGGAGGGGCTGTGGGGGCTACAGCCCCTCCCTTTGGAAAATATTTCGTCATTTTAAGGTAGAATTTGACTTTCCTTAAAGTAAGGATGCAAGTTAAAGAACAAATAATGTGCTGAACAAGTAGAATTTTAGTTGTGGGAAAGGAACATAAAGGTAGAAAAGCTGATTAGCAGATCCAAATGAAGGGCTGTAGGGCTGCAGCCCCCCCCCTTTACGATCGGCTGGATCCGCCCATGCGTTCGCGTATCCACAATTAACCATATTCTTTTATGGAGAAAAGGATTGTATTAACTAACGCAGTTGAGGGTTACTTTTGAGTTGTGGTTAGTACCAGTAGTTCTAACTGCTCCATTTATAGAGTATTTGGGATCAAAGTCTATTTTCCTTAGTCGCCGTTTGTAGTCATATAGTAAAATTGAGACTGCAGTTGAAACTTCACATGTAATCATACATCAGTTTTTTAAGTTGTCCATCTTCTTGCCGACGTGCGATATATACTCGTAAATATTAATATTTTAAAATATTAATAAATTTTACATTTTGGCAGCCTCTGTCATCCTTAATTTTTATAGATAGATCGCATATAAAATGTGTTATAAATTTAGTTCGAATAAAGGGAAAGTTCGGTTAAAGCTTTCAGAAGCAACAATTGGAATTCATACATATCAGAAAGATCTACAAATGTTTATTGTTCTGTTCTGCACATTAATGTCTTGGGTTCCCCTCTACTAGATAAGACCGTTATATTTTTCAATGAATAAATTTATCTTACCAATATTTGCAAATCCATATTGAACCAACACCGCGCCGCTGATCAACTTCATTTCTTCTTTGTGTAGTGGTCGTCTTCAATTCGTCCTTAGTTAACCATCTCTACATTCTGCAATAATTGCTTCCCTTATCTCTCTGTTATCTAAGAGAGGTGGTAAATGCATGTAGTTAAATCCTCTTTGTTCTATACAATTTGTAACTTTTAATTCCCTCAGATAGTTATTAATAATGTGTCGTAAAACCTTAATACCGTCTCTTCAAGGAGATACCAGATAAGATGTCGATTTAGGTTTTTTCATATTTTGCTATATCTATATACCTATACACTCTTTTGTATTTTTTTTTACTTTCATTCGTAAGTAATTACAGAAAAAAAAATACAAATACTTAAGTAATAAATCACAATTTATTTAAAAGTAAACGAATATTTTTCTCTTTTAATCGCGCAATTTAAGGTTTCAGAACTCCAAGTAGTTTAAACAAAATTTCTGTTGACGTAGTAGTCCACTTCTTTCCAAGCACCTCCCTGCTCCTAAGTTGAGTAAAATTACGTTTAATGAATTAATTGAAGCTGAAAAATACTCGTACTTTTATATTTACCTTTAGATAATGATAGATAGATAATGAAAAATAATGATAGATGATAAATAATGATGGGATGATAAATAATGATGAAAAATAATGATAGGTAGATAATGAAAAATACTTTTATATTTACCTTTAGATAATGATAATAAATTAAATGAGTTGCCAATCCAATTTCAGATCAAGAATTTAACGTTAATTTTGTTGGCATTGAATCATTTAAGCATTGCTCATTCTTGTCTCTGTACTTAGGCCTCATTCCTTTCGGATACATAGCTATTTATTAAACAGGAAATCATGAATATAGGAATCTTCACTGATCTATTACAAAATGACATTCATAATAAAATAAAATAATTCTTGATTGGTTATCTTTTTATTTAAAACTGCTTAAATACAAAAATATTCAAAGTTTTAATAAATAATACAAGTATATACATATTTACATTGAAAATAAATCGATAAAGTTAAATGTACAATGCATGGTATGCACTTATCGGAGGCGCTGTTTGTATGACTCTCTTACATGGCGAACCCTCAACAAAAATGAGTATCAACTTTATTAATTTTTAAATCTTCTTTTTCATTTTCTGTTGCGCACTCGCCTGATTCATTTTTTAGGATAGTCTGGATTTCCGCGAATGTTTTTCCTTTTGTTTCAAATACATAGAAGTGAGAAAAAATCACACACACAATACTGGATGTGGCGAAGTACAAATACATGCATTCTACACCCCAACGATCGGATACTTCTAAGAATATCCGGTTGAGAACGAAAGATGTACCAGCTAGGAATATCGCGGAAATGGATCCGGCGTGACATTTTATATTGGTAGGGAACAGTTCCCCGACAAAAGTAGAAGGTACGAAGCCGATACCTATGGAGTAAGTAAAAGCAACGGATATCAGAGAGGCGTAAGGTACCCAGAGCCATGAGGATACGTCGTATTGGTGTGATTGGCAGTAGTAGAATACTCCTGCTATCCCTTGAACCGCAGCGCAGGAAGCGGCCGACGCCAATAGCAACTTCTTGCGTCCCCAAGTCTCCACCAGTGCTGAAGGCAAGTAGTTTGCTATGACGGTTACAGAGCTGAATATGACCATGTAAGTTTCTCTGCTGAAACCTCCTCCATTCTCTGGAAGTGTAATGAGGGAATAAGCAACGGTAGGGCTAAGTCCACACGAGCGCTGGAACAGCGATAGTGCTGTGACAATGAGCAGCGCCCTCCTCATCGGCGCGGTAGTTACGAGGTCGACGAATCTTCCCCTCTGCTCCATGTCGGTAGCTACTGTTTCTTGCACGAAATGGGCTTCATTTAATAATGCTTCGTTGTCTCTCTTTACTTGTCTGTATTTGGACAACGATTTAATAGTTTTATTTTCCTTGGTTTTCATTGCCAAATAGTAAGGGCTCTCCGGTATAAAATAAAAGAATATCACAAAAATGACTGGTAGAATTGCGTTGGCTACGTTGAGTCCTTTGAAAGTGAGGACCATGCCTAGAATGTAGTCGTATACCAGGCCAGTGTTGATTAAGCCGATGAACATAGCGCTCAAGGCTCCGCGGATTTGTGAGCTGGCTATCTCGGCAAGGTAGATCGGGATCACTGCGAAGGCGACTCCCTTGGCCATTCCAACCGACAGCCTGGCGGCGTAGAGGTACCAAACGTTGTTAGCGGCGAAGGTAGCTCCGCTAGCGAAGATGTACATGAAGGCCGTGCTGTAGAGGGTGGGCTTCCTGCCGAACATATCCATGCAGTAGGCCGCGGGGATGGGGCTGAGGACATTTCCAAAATCCATCAAGGATACCATCGTAGATATCTGACTCCTGGTGACGTTGCAGCAATATTCCCCCCTGAGCAACGGGCCAATGGCTGCGGCAGGCCAGGACAGCCATCCTCCTGCGGTCATTCCTCCAATACCCGCTGCAATAAAACGGAGAGGAATCAATTACCTGAAAGGCTGATCACTTTTTTGCTAGAAAATAATTTGCTAACATTAACTTCGTTAAATATTATTGTGGCTTGAACAATTTTTTCTTTGTAAATTGTCTTTAGTATTATGTTATTGGTTGTATCTAATATTCAAGATACAGTTGGTTTTTAATTAGCTTTTATTTTTTTGTTTCAGGTGAGCTTTACAAAATATCTCAGATTTCAGATATAAACGGTAAGCATGCTTATTTTACGTTGCATGAATCGGATAGAAAATTGTCGCGGATTATTTTCTTAGAAGAAAAGATTTCCGAACAGTTAAAAGATCTACTCGAACAAGTTAAAGAACTTCAGGGAAAATTAATTACGGGCGTCTAAAATGAAGCTAATTTTAAGCATTACTTGTACTTCAATAATAAAATAGCTGTTTTAACACTGAATATTTTTTTTATAAATTAAATTAATTAGCTTGTTGGCCTTATTTGAAAAAATTGGATGGTATTACTGAGTATGTTTATGGTTTCATATCTATGATTATTATGGATTCAATGATTTGATAAGGTTTTATTTATGTTTATTTTTAATTTCCTGGATATATTAGTCCGTTGTTTAGCTAGTATACTCAAATTGATTAAAGCTTTTACTATTTATTAATAAAATTATTTTTATAACACTATTGCTAGGAGATGGCAATAATAAATATATCACTCAAGCCAATTAATATTGCTGTTTACTTTAATCGTTCGAAGTTTCACGCGCTTGTTTGATGTTTAAATCACTTTTTTAGAATTATTTAAAAGATTCATTATCTTTTATCTGTTATATGATTAATTATCTTTTATTAAGTTTTTGTACCTGAGGTTTTTACGGATGTTGTGTAAAATCAGACAATATTATTTTTGATGTAGGTGCTTACATCCTCGTTACAAGATTTTGATTTTTATGTCTAGAAATCATTTGCAAAATTCTTGTAGTTATCGAAAAATTAAAGAAAGGGCAGATTTGGTAGATTTTCAAAAATAAAGCAATTGTAAAAAATAGTGTATTTTACCGATAAGTCCTACTCCATACTGATAAAGAATTGCCTTGGTTGATACACGTTTGGTTTCCATATGTGAAGGTCAGCTTACTATGAGATAATTTTGTCAACTTCTGCTGTCCAAGCTCCTCTCTTCCCTCTGCTCAGTGTGGCTGTGTCTGGTATGAACGCACTATTTTTTCCCTCCTGTTTATGACAGTTTTGAGATGGCATAAATAAAGATGTTCAAGACACATGTTATCTGTCTCCTAAACATTTTTTTTTTTTAATATCAACACCTCTCTCGTTGATTTTTAAGTCAAATAATAGGTGCGACTTAATATTAAGGCAGAATGAGTGTATATGAAGAGCATGATTATTGCTGTCGCCAAACAAACTGAGAATGTTCTTGTTTATCAAGACTTACGGAATGATATATGACTACACTTGTTGATTTACAACAACGCGCGCGAGAAGCTCTTTCTCATTAAACTGTTGCACAAAAGGATGAATCATTCAGCAATGGGATCTTATCTATCAGTAGCTTTCCCTATTAGGTTCATTCGCTCTTTAGCTTCTGGTTTCTGAGATTGCTGGTGCACTGTGACGTAGTTTTGACATTCGCAAAATGTTCGCCATCCAGGTTTTATGTGATTGTACATTAAATATGTGATTGAAATTTGTATCTGCATATTTATGAGTAAAACTGAACAAAAATATACTCAATGCTTTATTCAAATCTCAAAAGCATTTTCAGTATGTTTCCATTGTTAAGATTCTTCACTGATATCTTTCAGGAATTCTTAACTCAACGTGAACCTTGTTAATCCCTACGTGTTAAAAGTACTTTGGGTACAACTTTTCAATTAAACCATAATCGACTTTTCTATTGATTATGCGATATTGTGCTCCTGCACTTGATTAGATTAAATTTCGATTATCTATTTTATCTCTTATTGAAACATACATTAGTTATAACTAAAAATATGTAATCTGATAAATATACATATACACATACACAAAAATTCACTCACATATATATATATATTATTTATTATATATATTATATACTAAAGAAAAGGAGTGGTGGACTGGGGAGTTAGTCTTGTTCTGAAGCTCAAGTCATATGGTTATTTGTGTGTTACAAAGTTTTATAACCTGTATAAATATTTATGTATTCTTAATTTGTGTCTCGTTGAAACTTGTTATTTCTCTTTCAAGAACAATTGTGTTAACATAAACATAACATAACAAAAAATAACATAAGTGTTACAGTATATTAATGTTAAGTTATTAGCATTTGTCAGATTTCGGAAGTTAGGTATTTCCATAAAACATTCAGTTATTAAGCTTATTATATTTACAATGATTTTACAAAAATAAATTATTCCATTGAGCTTCTCTTTTTTTTGGTAAATCGAAGTATGATAGTCACATTTTACAAAATATGAATTATTTTAATGATTAATAGTTATTACTATGAATATAAAAATATAATTAAAAACTTATAAAAACATACAATTAAGATGATCAGTCTTATTTTATTCATTTTATACGATTGCCGTTACTGATGCACTCAAAATGGTCTGAATTTCAGCGAAGGTTTTCCCTTTCGTTTCAAAAACGTAGAAAATGGTGAATAACGTGCACGCGATGGATGTCAAGGTAAAGAACAGGTACATCCACTCCACTCCCCAACTATCAGCCACTTCTCTGAACACCCTATTGACCACGAATGAAGTGGCTGCGAGGATGATGGCTGAGACAGAACTAGCGTAGCACTTGACATTAGTAGGGAACAGCTCTCCGACTAAAGTGGAAGGAATGAAACCAATCCCTAAGGAATAAGTTAGAGCAAAGATGACTACACAACAGTATGGCAACCAATTCCAAGAACTCACGTCATATTTCCTGGTTTGGAAGAAATAAAATATACCAGCGCACCCCTGCGTTATGGCGGTGCTTAAGGCCGAGTAGATAAGCAGTTTCCTACGCCCCCAGGTGTCAATCAGAGGCAAAGATATGTAATTGGCAACGACGAGGATGAAGCTGAATATGATCATGTACACCTCTCTACTAAGGCCTCCACCGGTCTCTGGTAGGGTTATGGTGCTGAAGGCGAGGGTCGGGCTTATCCCGCTGCTCCGTTGGA
Organism: Aelia acuminata; assembly: GCA_911387785.2. Taxonomy (NCBI): domain Eukaryota; kingdom Metazoa; phylum Arthropoda; class Insecta; order Hemiptera; family Pentatomidae; genus Aelia; species Aelia acuminata. Next base: position 68,395,075 of record OU426982.1, on the reverse strand, counting down.
ACAGTGCCAGCAATACGATTATCAAGGTTGCCTTCCTCATTTCCTTAGTTGTGAAGATGTCGATGAATCTTCCCCTCATCTCCAAATCCCTTTCTACCGTTGCCTTCACCACCTTTGCTTCTGCTAGCAGTGCCTCGTTGTCTTTCTGCAGCTGTCTGTATTTGGATAATGACTTTATTACTTTATCTTCCTTTTTCTTCATCGTCAAGTAATATGGGCTCTCCGGTACAAAGAAGAAACTTATGGAGAAAATGATTGGGACTATGGCGTTTGCTATGTTTAGTGCGTCGTAGGATATGAGAGCTCCGAAGAAATAGTCGTAAAACATACCGATATTTAAGAAGCCGATGAACATGGTGCTCAAGGCTCCCCTCACCTGGACGTTGGCTACCTCAGCGAGGTATATTGGTACGACGGCAAAGGCTATCCCTTTGGCAAGTCCTGCGAAGAACCTTGCGGTGTAGAGGTACCATACATCGTAGGCGACCATGACACAGATGCTGGAGATGATGTACATGAGTGAGGTGATGTAGAGGGTGGGTTTCCTGCCGATCCAGTCCATGAAGTAGGAGGAGGGTATTGGCGTCATGATGTTGCCCAGGTCCATGAGTGCCACCATGGTGGAGATCTCGCCTCGGGACACCGTGCAGCACTTCTCACCCTTGAGGAGGGGCTTGATCGCTGCCGAGGGCCACGCCAGCCATGCCCCTGAGGTCATTGCCCCCATGCTCGCTGCAACAGAATTTATATGTTAACGGTGGCATCATTAATTAAGTCTTTGGTGAAATAAAGTGTTAAATTTTAACCAGTTCAGAATTAAATGAATTAATTTCTTTTTAAAGTAAACAAACTCATCAACCCAGCGTCTTTGCTCTTATCAAAAGTTCATTTTAATCATTTAAGTATCAGATGTTGACATTTTTAGTTTTCTAAAACCAAATCTGATAGGTACCATGAGAAAATTAATAAAGGTTTTTTTTACAAGAGATTTAACGTTTTCTTCCACCAAAGGCTCCAATTGTTAACAATTCGATATGTATCATATTAAGAATTTTATTAATTATTGTCTAAGCCATTAAAAATCAGAAACAAAAATTAGTAGATCGTAATCAGTTCATTAATTTTAAGTTTTATTCATAATAATTTCAGTTACTTTTGAAGATCTATGAAATTATCAATTGGTTGGTTTTCAGTGATTTAAAAATAATGTAAGTAATTATTATTATTTGAAATAATAATAAGAAATTTCACGTATTAATTTTATGTTTATAAGTTATTGGGGCTAGACGAACCTTGTAAAAAAAATCTGGTGCGTGCGCGCAACACACAACTTTCACTTACCAACTTACTTACATTAGAAATCGGCATGTTTTTTTAATTGCCATTTTTATAAATAACATAAAAAAGATGACTTGATTTTGATTAAAAATGATTAATTTAATCAAAATCATTAAAGCCGTTTTTGAGATATTCCAAAAAAATGTGAAAATTGGAAAAAATAGTTGTGAAATAAAGAGCCCCCTGCATTTGACCAATTTTGATGAAATGTTGTCTGTCACATTGTGAGCATATACATACACCAAATATCCAGTCTGATAAAAATCATTACAGCCGCTGTTGAGTAAATAAAAAAACACGTGAACATATGAAAAAGTTTATTAAATGAAGTACCCCCTCCGTTTCACCAATATTGATGAAATTTCGGCTGTCGCATCGCGGGCATATACATACATCAAATACCCAGTTTCATCAAAATCATCATAGCCGTTTTTGAGAAAAAAAAAAAAAAAAAACGTAAACATTAGATAAAATTCCTTAAGTAAAGTGCCCCCTCCGGTTGATCAATTTTGATGAATTTTTTACAGTCGTATCTCGGGCATATACATACATCATATACCCAGTTTGATCAAAATCGTTAAAGCCGTTTTTGAGTAAATAAAAAAATTACGTGAAAATGATACAAAATTTATTAAGTAAAATCCCCCCTCCGGTTAATCAATTTTGATGAAATTTTTACAGTCATATCTCGGGCATATAAATAGATCAAATATTCAGTTTAATCAAAATCGTTAGAGCCGTTTTTGAGAAAATCGAAAAAAACCTAAAAAGTTACTAAATAAACTACCCCCTCCCTTTGAACAATTTTGATGAAATTTTTGCTGTCACATCGCGGGCATATACATACACTAAATATCCAATTTCAGGTTCCCACGGTTTATAGTTTTTGAGCTAGTCTGTTCACACACACACACACACACACAGACACACACACACACACACAGACCATTTCGCGGGACTTGGTTATTTCGACTCAGGGGGTCCCAAAACGTGTATTTCCGTTGAAAACCGGAAGTCGAAATTTTTCACGATCGCAATACTTCCACTTACTATATATTTCATATATAGGTAAGTGAAAGTAAAAAAACCGTGAAAATGATACAAAATTTATTAAGTAAAGTCCCCCTTTCCGTAGATCAATTTTGATGAAATTTTTACAGTCATATCTCGGGCATATAAATACATCAAATACCCAGTTTGATCAAAATCGTTAAAACCGTTTTTGAGTAAATAAAAAAACACGTGAAAATGATACAAAATTTATTAAGTAAAGTCCCCCCTCCGGTTGATCAATTGTGATGAAATGTTGGTTATCACATCTTTGGCATATAAATAAATCAAATACCAAGTTTGATCAAAATCGTAAAAACCGTTTTTGAGTAAATAAAAAAAACATGTGAAAATGATACAAAATTTATTAAGTAAAGTCCCCCCTCCGGTTGATCAATTTTGATGAAATTTTTACAGTCATGTTTCAGGCATATAAATAGATCAAATACTCAGTTTAATCAAAATCGTTAGAGCCATTTTTGAGAAAATCGAAAAAAACTTAAAAAGTTATTAAATAAAGTACCCCCTCCCTTTGAGCAAATTTGATGAAATTTTTGCTGTCACATCGCGGGCTTATACATACTCTAAATACCCAATTTCAGGTTCGCACGGTTTATAGTTTTTGAGCTAGTCTGTTCACACACACACACACACAGACCATTTCGCGGGACTTGGTTATTTTGACTCAGGGGACCCCAAAACGTGTATTTCCGTTGAAAACCGGAAGTCGAAAATTTTCACGATCGCAATACTTCCACTTACTATATATTTCATATATAGGTAAGTGAAAGTGAAAAACACCGGTAATTCTTTTGTAGCCTTTAGGTGATTATTTTTTTAACTATTCACAATCATAGTCAACATTCAATTTTTTTTTAATTCGCATATTTCTATTCAAGTTTGAATCCGATATGTAATCAGACATTGTTAACGAATAATTTTTAACCGCTTGCACTTTAGGAAATAATAAATATCTTAGATTTATTGAGATCTCACAAACCTTTTCGATTTATCCAAAATTCAAGTATATACTTGTTTGAATTATGATGTTATAACCACAAAGTAAAGCGAAAATCTGTTTTAACGGACTCCTTTAATCGTGATTTTTTTTACGATTGAAATTGTTGATTATCACTAATATAAGTGTAGCTTTCGGTACCAACTATTTATAAGTAAGAGCGATTATTATCTTTTATTATTTTGAATATTTACTAATATGGCTTATATTCTATGTGGAGTTTATTGTATGTAATCAGTTACGTACGTTGAAGCAAATAATCTGGCTGCGCATTTGACCTGAGTCTATTTTAGATAATCGGCAATGCTCCGTTCTTATCATTCTTTTTTATCTGCGCCATTGCATCACGACTTTAGATAATTCCACCATTTCCACAAACCCCCTTAGGCTGCATCGGGAGGTATCGTCAACAAATCCGATTATATTTCATAACACCCATACCATGTTTACGTGCACATAGTCCTTACTATTAACATCTTTTATATTTGTTATCCCAGTTAGCGTTTTCTGTAGGTATCTGACATGACTCCATTGCCTGTCGATAAGGAAAACACATCCAGGCTTCGAATATATGTGACGATATTTTTTTCCCTTTTCACTTTTGTATTGTTATCGTATTTACTTGCTTTATTCCGTGTCATGTGGACGAGCGTGATGCTTCCGTTACGACTTTTTCGGTATTGGTGCCGTTTTCAGTTCAAGTTATTTTTCTTTTTATTGCCAAAAGTTTTTTTCGTATTCAATGCATATTTTACCCTTATGTTTTGCATTATAACCGTTCAATGTGCAAATTTTATTTTTCTATCATTTGGATTCAGGCTTAGTAGAAATGAGGAGAAGTCAAAAAGTAAGTATGCGTGTTAATAAGTTATTTATTCATTACATTACATTAGAGTATTGTAAAAAAAATGATATTATAAAGAAGAAATTATTTACATGTATTAAGAATAAGAAAGAAGTATTTTCCGTTTTTGTTGATTCAAAAATATTAAATTCAAATCTCAAATAATTTTATATAGGTTCGTTTTGAGTATTTATTGTTTGTAGGAATGGCAAGAAAAATCTATGCATTCTGAACATAAAATATCTTCATAAAATATTGTGTTTATTTCTACTATTATTGTTATGTGTATTCAATATGCAATATACGTTTGATATTTAATTGAAGGGTAGAGTAATTACTGCCAATCAAACAAAAGTAATGGTTTCGGGCCAAATTGCATCTTATAGTTTCTAATCCACTTTTTAAAAAAAATTCTTGATAAAAAATGTTCATGTCGAACGAACTTGACGTTTGTTACCCAAATGTTTATCTAGTTTTGGGAAAGCTTTACATCAAAATAAAATCAACATCCTTTTATTATTGTTACTAAAAAGTTTGAAAATAACAATTCAAAACATTGATCAACTAAAAAAACACTTCTTTTATGTCCAGAGGAATTTTTCATCGCTTATTTTCGATTCCCATTTCAATTATTCCATCACAGTATATAACCCGGCAAGTTGTTCCGTCATCTAGACAAGCATTTAATCACCTTGTTACCACCCCCCACCACCTGGAGGGTAATTAGCCAGTATAATTACTATGGTGTAAAGAGATGTAGAATGGACAGGGGCCCAATCACGCATAATTGGAATATCATCAAGGGCCGCTACTGTTGATGCTAGCAAAGCAAGTTCGCTTCTGTTTATCCCTGAAATTAAGTACGTTATCATCACAATTAGGCCATGTTCCGTCCAATGTATGTGTTCATGAATGGAGTTGCCACCAGGGAATTAATTCGTTGTAATCCAAGTTATCCACCTGTTATGGCTTCAATAAACTTTGTAATCGTTATGACAGTAATGCAACTTTTTTCTTTTTTTTAATGAAATGATTTAAAGTCAGGTTTAGGTGATTAACGTTTCTAAAATTGTTTCATTATGAAAAGTGAGGTCAGCTAGAATTTTGTATTGTTTTTTAATGTGGCATATGGTAGATGAATTTCTAAATTTTATTTTCCCCAATTGCATTTTTCAATTGATTGAATGTTAAGTAATCTTTGTTGCATACCTAAATATCTACTAGAAAATACATTTCAATTTATATATATTTCAATATTTTAATTTTTCGGTCTCCTGATTTTTTATTTTGGAAATTTACTTAGGTCTATTGAATTTGTAAGTTATATCTGCGTAAAAGCCCGATTAAAATAATCATCTCCCAGAAAACTATTTTTATGTAAAAATGGAAAATAAAGCTAAATGGGTCTTTTTTTCACTCATTCCGAGACATTCCCGGAGAAAAACTATCTAGAGTTTTTCTTGGGCAATTAGTAAAAAACCTCTATGCGCCGGGATTTGAACTCCAAAACTTCGGGTTATTAATTCTGGTCAGGGGCAATGAGTATTCCATAGCCTGTTCGGCCATCCCACTCAAAAGATAAAAATATGTACTTAACCTAAAATTATAATTTCATTTGAAAATTGTCAACCCCCCAAAAGCAGATCCCTATCCCTTTAATATCCCTTTTGCCCTCCACCCCCACTCAGGATCTGGATATCTTTTCCTTGTCGTATAGATATCATAACATTTTCATTAAAACATTTGCTCAAGCGAATTTCTATTAATATCCAAATTCGTCAGCTGTTTACTAATTTGGTTTCGAGAGCTGATTGGTGTTGTTTGGCATCGTGTGTTTAATAGCTATTAAATCCAATTGAAATGAATGGCTCCTGGCTAGTTTGTGGTGATGTAATGTTTGTCTTGCCACTTTTTTTGTGAGCTCTGGTATCCATTGGCCACTTCAGGCTAGCAGATGTTGAACCAGTTCTCATCATCAGTTCTATTGAATATTTTTTATAGATGAAGAGTGTTTAATAAGTCTTCAAATGTTTTTCTTACATATGCTAGTTTTTAATCCTTAGAGGACATTATTTTATTTTCTCATTTATTTTTTAATAAGAGGAAAAATGAGAAGAAAAAAGCTATAGTCATTATCTGTATAAAGAGTAATTTTTAATTTTTGTTAGTGCATTAATATACTTTAACTCAATTTTTATTAATTTACTTTAGTCATTATTATTTTAATTTTTTAAAATCAATAAGAAGGCTTATACAGGAACAACGAAAAGCTGATGCTATGAACGAAACACACAACTTTCACTTACCAACCTACTCAGATTAGAAAATTGGCATGTTTTGCTTATTATAAAAACGCTATTCTGCAACTTTACACATTTATTTACTAATTTTTGTTTTATTTTAGTTATAGTGTAATATAATTTGTATTGTCAAGATTGAAATTTCTCAGTACTTTTCGATTCATTATTGTTTTATTTCTTTTTTAAGGGGTCTGAAAAAAATCCTAATTTCATCAATAGTGGAGTTTTTTTTTACTGCTTGCTTATTTTTTACTACAAGTTGCTTTCTTTTTGCAAATGTTTCATATAGGTGAATAGATAGAAGGTGTATTTAAGGCCCATAGCATATTCTTGATAAAATTATTACTTAATTTTAGATTGTTTTATGCCGGTTTTATACCTCTCTTATATCTTTCCAGAAACCGAGAAGATCTTTTTAGAAACCTCTAAAACCACTTTATATTGCATTCAGAAATCTATTATGGGACTAAAGTTTGTGAACTAAAGAATAATATTGAAGATTATCTTGTACCATATGTTCACTCCGTAAACTGCTTTAATTGATTTGAGCACATCTTATTTACTCTCAATTTTTTTTGTTTTATATTTATGAGGCAATTAAAGGAATGAAATGAGTACTGCGTAAGAGCATAAAGAAATTAAAGAAAAATGGTTATATGAAAAAAATAAATCATTAATAATTAAATACTTATTGTTAATCTTTTACAGTAGAAATGCAGCAATACTGAACATATTAGACAAAAGTTTTATTTTATACGCAACGAAATTAGGTTCCCCGGGTTAATTATTTACAATATTAGTTGAATTCTTTTCTGCATAAATTATTTTCAATGTTTATTTATTTCGCTTATTAAGTAAACGCTTTAGAGGCTGTGATGAGTCAATTGTTCTTAACTCTACCACCTACTTTTAATAAAATTTTCCACTTTTTTTTCTCTCTTTCGCGCCCCTTATTATTGAAGAACGTTTATGTAACTAATAGGGAAACATTTAAATTATCTGTTAGTCAGCTAAGAGATAATTTATTGTTTTGCGTCATTTATTGCGATATCACGCGCGTTATTTGATAACAGGTTATTTTACACTCTCGGCACAGGTTATAGGTGTTTTGTGTTGGTTTTGCGACAAGGTGTTTCTCTTCTGTAAGTGAATACGGCGATAGATGACCTTTGGGGGGAGCTGGATGAAAAGTTAATTTGGCCTGGCTGATTGGATCCAGGACTCTTCGTGGTAGAGGGGCCATAGCATCTAGTGATATTATACCACGTTCACCCAATCGTGTTTCGGTTATTAATTGGGTTTTAGCTCAGGATGTATGCGTATATACATAGATATTCACATATGTTTGTGCATTTATCAATTACCGTTTCCAATGTATATGAAGTCGATATCTATTAACCCCCAGATAATCAATTTTCAAAGGCGTATAAATTTTTTTATCATTTTTAGTCACGAAATATAATTAATGGAAAATTTCGTATGTTATAAATTGCGCACTTATATTATAATTGAGTGTCTCCTTGAAGCTTATGTCGATTTAAAAAATACAATAAATGATTTGAGCTAAGGATAAAAAAAAATCTGAATGCTAACTTAAAAATTCTAAAATAAAACAACCCACCGTGGTATGAATCTCTTCACCTACATTAAGAAGTAATGTACCTACTACCATATGGTAGTACCCTGAAGTGCCAAGAGAGTATATAAACGTATATGAATGAAAAGAGTTGTTTCTCCTGAAGAAAGCGTTGCTTGGTAATTCTTATTCTGATTATTGCCCGCGATGTGACAGCAAAAATTTCATCAAAAATGGCCAAACGGAGGGGGTACTTTATCTAAAGAAGTTTGTCTAATTTTCACCTGATTTTTTTTATTTACTCAAAAACGGCTCTAACGATTTTGATTAAACTGAGTATTTGATCTATTTATATGCCCGAGATATGACTGTAAAAATTTCATTAAAATTGATCAACCGGAGGGGGGACTTAACTTAATAAATTTTGTATCATTTTCACGTGTTTTTTTTATTTACTCAAAAAAGGCTTTAACGATTTTGATCAAACTGGGGATTTGTTGTATGTATATGCCAAAGATATGATAGCTAAGATTTCATCAAAATTGGTCAAACGGAGCGGGCACATTATTTCATAATTTTTTTTCTCCAATTTTTACCTTTTTTTCGATGATCTCAAAAATGGCTTTATACTTTACTTTATTAACTTTATTATTTTTATCAAATTTGTCATGTTAAATGAAAATTAGGTGTTCTTTAATATCAGGTAAGCTTTATCATTACTAAAATGTTCTGAGGGGGCTTTTTTTTTTTTTTGGGGGGGGGGGGCTTTTTTGCGGGGGGGGGGCTTTTTGGTTTGTTTGTTTCCTATAAAGTACCTTTGTTTTTGTTTATATGGAGAAATTAACTGTCTCTCGTTACGCCTAAAAATAAGAAATGGCTAAATATTAGATATGTTAAAAAAAAAGAAAACATAAAGAGGAGAAAAAAATAAAAATATTCAGTCAACTCATAAAACTCGTTGAGCCCACGCATGCGGAGTACGCCTTTAATGACAGACCATTGTTCATAATTAAAGCCGTTCTGTTCATTTGAGAAGTGGCAATTCACAAAATGCATTAATTTCTAATCTAAGTAAGTTGGTAAGTGAAAGCTGTGTGTTGCGCGCATCGCACCAGATTTTTTTTTAATGATGCGAGGTAATCAATATCTGTAATCAATATCCGTAAGGTAATCAATATCCGATCTATAGCGATTTTGAGTTTTTTAGTCCTTAAAATAGTTGAAAGCCTTTTCTCGAAATTTTTCGAAGATGAGTAAGGATATGTTTTTTGAATACCGATTATAAATTATTACTGAAATCAATTTCAGGATCAAAATGAAATGACAATTAGTCGTAGAGGTTGTGTTATCAGAACGATACCACTGTACTTTAGGCGTATTTTTTTTTTTTTTTTGCCTCTTTCCTTCTTCCTATTTTTTTTTCTCGCTTTAGTTTTTGCGTACCAATGCTTCTCCTCTAAGTATAATATCTGGGTTGAAATTTTGTATGTAAATTACGAAAGTGTTGGAGAAGAGCTTTTCGGGGTCTTTATTATTCATTAGACTAAATAGCGACCAATTTACAAAAGTACTATGTATTTGAAATTGTGTTACCTCGCAGAGTAACAGTTGAACGCGACCTAGTTTTAAAGAAATATTTTCTTCTTTTTTTTCTATTAATTTTGTAAAAAGAAAATTGCTATAGTCATTTATAAGATAATGATAAGATAAGAAAAATAATTTAGTTTCCTTTTCAACAAACATGCCTGAGGTTTTATTCTAAAATGAACCTTATAAAAGTTGCGTTTGCATAGTTACACAAGACTGCTTGCTTGTTTGCTCTGCTGGGCAAATAATGACAAAGAATCCGATTTTATTTATTCTTTACTTTATATATATATGTATATATATATATATATATATATATATATATATATATATATATATATATATATATATATATAGAGGAAGAGATAGATAGATAGATAGATAGATTCTTTATTGTCTTAGGGCCTTAGGCCCTTTCTTACAGACAAATATATGCATATGGCTATAGCAATGAATGAAACATAATTCATTTAATAAGATAAAGTAAAATGTAAAATCAAGATAAGAGCTTATAAATAAATCATAAACACAAAAATAAGGACACATATCATTTTCACTGCCCTTCTTCATTTTTCCCATTTTTCCTTATATATATATGGGAGTAAAGTAAAAATACACTTCTAAGGAAAAACTAATATATAAAAAATTAAAAGTAAAAAAAGTAAAATGAAGAAAGAAAAAAAAAAAATAAAAAAAAAAAAAAAATAATAAAAATAAAAATAAATAAACAAAAAGACAAAAAATTTAAAAATAATGATAGTGATAATTATCAATGAACGATGAATACAAATGGAAAAGGGGTTGAAGGAAGGGGATTGGGTAATTGGAAATGGATGGGATATGTTAAGGTGCACTCGACTGGCCCGCGTCCAAGAATCGTCGGAGACAAGCCTTGCGGAAGAAAGACGCCGATCTCACCTCTATCGGAAGCTTGTTGAGCTCTCTCGCTGCCGCGACGTGGAAGGCGTTCCTCATCATCTCTGTCCTGCATGCCGGTATCTGGAATCTGCCCTGCAGCCTTTCGCTATTTACTACTTTAAAACGATTGTGCAAGTCTTCGGGAGTTCCAGAGTCAAGGATTCTTCTTGCGACACACATCAGATTGAGCCTCCTATACTCCTTAGCTCGCAACCAGAATAATTCTTTTATATACGGACTAATGTGTTCATCTCTTTTAATACAAAAGATGAAACGTATTGCCGCGTTGAGCGCTCTCTGTATTCTGGCGTCTTCCGAGTTCGCAATGTCTAAGTACACAGTGTCGCAGTACCAAGCAATGGGGAGAATCAGTGCTGAGACTATCCTCTTCTTGGCTTCCACTGATAAGAAGCGTTTCCATCTCGTGAGGGAGTGCAGTACTCCGTGAACACGGCCCACAACAAGGCTAGCCTGGTCTCGCCATGTCATTGAGCAATTCACCACCAGCCCTAGATATCTAATCTTTTCAGTTCTGGGTAGAACCTGATCTACAATCATCAGTGGACGTAGCGAAGCATACTTTTCAGCTTTAACAATAAGCTTAGGGCTACCGACTAGCATCCAATGAGATTTACCGCTATTGAGGCGAAGTCTGTTAGTTAAGGCCCACCGCTGAAGATCCCTGATGTCTTCATTTATTCGCTCAATAGTCGAATTTACATCCTCTGGTGTACTAGAGGCCCAAATAACCACATCGTCTGCAAACATGTGGATCCTGGAGTACTTGAGGGACTTAACTATGTCGTCGATGTAGCCCAAGAAAAGCAACGGCCCAAGAACAGATCCCTGAGGAACGCCTGTAATGCAGTCCAGCCATCCAGAATGACTACTATAAGTTCTTATCTGCTGCCTTCGTCCCATCAGATATGACCTTAGCCACTGGAGTACCTGCTCCCCAACACCAAAGCTTCCGAATTTGCTTAACAATAGTTCATGATCGACAGAGTCGAAGGCCCTTTCGAAGTCAAGTGAAACGAATATTGTTAGCATACGTTTATCCATGGCTTCTCGAATATCGGTCAAAACCGTATGTAATGCTGTGCATGTGCTTCGCCCCTGTCTAAAGCCTGATTGGTGTGTAGACAGAAGACTATTGCTTTCTAAAAATCCTCTCAAATCCCTCTCTACTATTCTCTCTAGGATCTTCGACAGTACGGGTAGGAGAGCAATAGGCCGGTATTCAGAAAGAGTCTTGGGCTTTGGTTTCTTAGGAATGGGCCTGATGATGGTGCGCTTCCAAGCTTCAGGGAAACTACATTGTCGCAGGGAAGCATTTAGGATATCTACCAGGACATGGGTGACTCCCAACCTCTCAATCATCGTCTTAGTCAGTCCATCTTCCCCCGCTGCACCAGTCCTTACTCGTCTTAAGCTCCAAACCACATCATCTTCGGTGATCTCATCAAAGATAAGGTCATCCACCTTCTCATTAGTCGGCATTGGTTTGATTATCGCTCTTCCAGGGCCAAGAGGATGAGAAACGAAAAAACCATTTAATTCGTCCAAGCTGCAAACAACATCAACGTCATTTCCACTCACGTCAATGACTCTATGGTTTCTCAGCTCTTTCCAAACCTCACAGGGCGAGCATCTATCGAGACTGCTAGTTATGCATCTTCTTTTTGCATCGCGTATTGCCGTCTTTACTTTATTTCTGTAAAGCCTGTATTGTATAGAATCCTCTTCAGATCCGCTTCTTATAGACATCCAGAAGAAAAAGTCTCTTTTAGCCATAAGGGACCGGATACTTTCAGACATCCAAGGAGAGGGCTTTGTTTTTCGTCGTCTATATGTCCGCACCGGTGCATGTTTATCATAAAGTTCTGCCACCTTCCTACTGAACAATTCAACTTTGTCGTTGACATCAACACTATCAAATACATCTGACCAGTCAATCGCCTGAATATCATTTTTAAAAACTTCCAGATCTATCTTCTTCAGGTTTCTGCTTTGTACAGGAGAAATATTGGGTAATGAAGGGCCTCTCTTGTATAAGACAAAGATGAAATCGTGGGTCGAGATTCCCGGAACATGAACCTGTCCATGACGCCTGACTTTTGAAGGGTCCGATACAACAATATGATCGATCCAGGTCTCGGAGTTTACTGTCGCAGTGTGAGTGTGGTTCGTAGCTTGGAAAGGGAGTATATGTAAGTTTAACCCTCGAAATACGGAAACCATTTGGTTGGAATTGAATGAAGGAGCTGAAGGGTCCGTATTGAGATCTCCCAGCAGTATAATATTACAGTATCGGCTTCTGTGACGTGATAGGACGTCCTCAACTTCAGAAAAGTAGCCACTTTTTGGAGGGCGGTATACCACACTAACACAAATATTCCCACCAGGTGTTCGAACCTCAAGAAAAAGGTATTCGGGATGATTTTCGATGTAAGCAGAAGCCTCAAGCTCAACAACAGGGTAGTCATTCCTTACATAAACTGCCACACCTCCTCTTGGTTTTCCGATTCTATCATTCCGGTATAGCTTGTATCCGTCAACACCTACGCTGCTCGAAGAGAGGGACGGTACTAGCCAAGATTCACTCACAGCTAACACATCAAGCTTAACCTCCTGAAAGATCAGCCTCACCTCATCGATATGCGCCATCAGAGACTCAGCGTTTATATGAGCTATTCTCAGCACCCCACTGTCCTTTCCTACGCACCTCACCAGGTCAGCCAGGGGGCCCACGATTGGGGCAAGATCCTCAGCCGGGTCGACTTCCTCCTCCCAAAGGCTCATATCAAGTAATGGGCCCATGGACATTCAAAACATAAGGACCAGGTCGAGTGCAAACCTCATTAGGGAAGGGTAAACTTATTATCATAGGGAAGGGATGGGAATGGGAACGATCATTGTACTTGTAAATAACTATAGGGTTAAAAAGAATAAAAGAAAATATAATAAAGAAAAGTAATTCAAGAAGATAGATGAATGGATTAATCATAATAAGGAGCATAGAAAGATTTCCGGAAAGAAAATAAATAATAATAATAGAATAGACAATAAAATAAAATAGGACAAACAAAGAGAAAAAAAAAAAAAAAAAAATATGTATATAAGTAATAACAAAGAAATATGGCGAGCGGCTCATGTCATGCCTTTAAACAAACTAGGAAATATCCCTGGAAAAATTATTGCTACTATTGAGATTTATTAAACAACTTCAAAGCGTCGATTCACTTAAGCAAAATAAAAAAAAAAAAAAAAAAAAAAAAAAAAAAAAAAAAAAAAAAAAAAAAAAAAAAAAAAAAAAAAAAAAAAAAAAAAAAAAAAAAAAAATCCTCTATACATATCAAATATATTCAAACTGTATACCATCATTCGCATGAATGAAATATTTACATAGTCATATTACTATTGTGACAATCCTCTCATTAGCCATTTTACTAGAAATAACGAAGCAATACAATAATAAGATAGAACGAAAAGAAAAACATAATATATATAACTATATTATTTAACTATATTTAAACTATATATACATAAATATATTTAAACTATATAGCCACCAGCAAAATTTTTCAGCGAGAATGAAATATTTACATTGTTACATTCCTCTCATTAGCCATTTTATCAGAAATAACGAGCAATATAAAAACAAGATAGAAAGAAGAGAAAAAAAAAAAAAAAAAAAAAAAAAAATGTATATTCAATTAATACTAATTATATGCATATATTTACGTACATATAATTCTCATTAAATACATTCAAACTATATATACACCAACAAACTTTTTTTGGCATGAATGAAATATTTACATTGTCATATTACCATTGTTACAATTCTCTCATTAGCCATTTTATCAAAAATAACGAAACAATATAAAAATATACGGTAGAAAGAAAAAAAAAATAAAGAAAAAAAGAAAAAATTAAAAATTAAATATTCACAAACAAAAGAGCAACTAACAAACTTTTTCAGCATGAATGAAATATTTTCAATATTTACAATGCATAGACCAAGGAGATGTCAAGCAAACAAAAACAAATAAATGTTTATCGTATTCTTAATAAACAATGTATAATGCCAGTTGCCTTCTGAGTGTCTATCTCTTTAAACAGATATCAGTTTCAGCGAGTCATTCAAATAAATAGTTTAGTGAATGTTAAATTTTTGTGGTAAAAAATCTGAGAGATACGGCATTTTCATCTGAACAACGCATGTCTTCATCTTCGTACCCTTTCTTCTTCCCTCATTCTCTCTCCGTGTTCTGTTTAGGCAAATAAGATTGTTGAACTAAATAAATATTTTTGTTGATTTTCTTCAATTTTCCCTCCTTCTCATTCCTCCCTCCTTCTACCTTTTTCGACGGCTGAGTTGTAGATTGTGAAAGGACTAATCTATGTAATCTAAATGTAAGTACTAACTACATAAGGTTATAACTTAAGAAGGTTAGCTAATTCTCCTGGGGTGCTTATTTTTAGTTTTTCTCCTTTATTTTTAACAAATATAACACCACTATTGGTCCAAACTTCTTTAACACCAAAAACCTCCTTTGCACGTTTATAGATTATGCGACGAGTGGGTGTTAAGTCTTCATGAATTGAAATTTCAGAACCTTTTAACTTTGATTTAGAGTAAAATACTTTGTTCCTTATTTCTTTATTTCTAAATTCCAGCAATAGAGTCTTATGGTTTAGTTTCATACGGCCAATTTTTTTAATCTCGAAATCTCCCAACTCTAAGGAGAGGCCCATTTTTTCAGTGGTCAATTTCACAAATTTTTCTTTATTAAAATTTTCCGCTTCATTCTTTTTATGAATCACCAATGAAGCCTCTCTTCGAATTTGGTTTTGGTGGTCGATTTCGTTTTTGAGTTTTTCCACCTCCTCATTGAGAGATTTAATTTTAATATCGACCTCTTTTGCAATTAAGACTGAAACCTGTTCTTTTATTGCTGTCATGACCTTGGATGCTAATGTGGAAATAAATTCTGGAGACAAAAGGAGAGAGAGAGAGAGAGAGAGGATTTTTAGTTAAAACATTTTTATTTTGAAAAGCTAACGTTTCGATCCCACTTGTGGATCTTCATCAGGGCTTTTAAGTCCAGAGTAACACCAGTAATATATTATATTACCAGTAATATTTAGAGTAGTTTATATATATATATATATATATACATATATATATATATATATATATATATATTCATTTCAAATATTCGTAGAGATGCCAGGATGAAATAATGAGAATAAAAAAGTCTTTATGAGAATAAAAAAAGTAAAGGATATAAATGTGTTTTTTTTTTTTTTAGCTATATTTTATATATAAATAAACTTTGTTTAGAAAATAGGGCCCTAATGAAAATTTATCAAATGCATTTTATTTAGTTGAGAGGGATAAATAATGGACTGAGAGAGGTAAGGAATTAGGAATGTTTCAGCCTGCCTCTCTACCCCTTTTATCTATTTACTCTAGACCTGCTTTATCTTGTTTTACTTTGAAATGTTACCGACTTCCCTCTAAGCGATTAATGGACAAAGCATTAAAATTTTAAAATAGGCAGCATTAAAGCCCCCCCCCCCCCCCCCCCCCCCCCGAAGGAATCAAGCATTAACAATTTATACCTTTCGGTGCTAGAAAGATTCGAGGAATGATTTACAAAGTTATTTATTTCATTCTTTAATGGTGGAAGATAGTTGACCGTAGATGTAGTGAAGAGGAGATGGTTGGGTGGTGCGGTCAAAATAAATACCACTGATATCTGAATATTACATATATTATTATTACCAACGCTTAACCCAAATTTTAGGTCATCATCTGGGCTAAATGTGAAAAATTAGAAAACAACAAATCAGAGAAATTATATAAACAATTATCAAATATATGTGAAGCCTAAAACAAAATTAAATATATTAAGTAAAAATAAACAAATTTTTTTTCATAGAATTTTACTTTATTTTTTTATTGAATTCTGTTTTTATATATAACGTTAAAAAAATTCATTTCAGATTCACATCATTCTACCTTATTTTTTATTACATCTCATTTCAACTTAATATTCTGAAATTGCTCCAATCGTTCATCATATGACCCGTAAGGAATTTTCTCCATTGGAAGTATTCCAGTTACTTTTGTGAGAAGGTAGGAACATCTTGTAGTTTCATTGAGAAACACATCGCGAATACTTAATTACTTACTACTCGCGAATACTTAATACTTTTATAAAATTTGAAGCAAATTAAAGATTAAGGTCAAACTTTTGTTAAATGTATTTTTTTTTATATATAATGGAGCAGGAAAACTGGGGGGGGGGGGTGTATATTCTCTAATATTTCAGTGGTTTCTGGTTGCTCTAAGCTTGTTTGTCGGTATGTTCTAGAGGGGTAACTGGGGTGTTCTGCCTTCGAGTTCTGCTCCGACTGATTATTGATATTCCTCATCAGCAGACCTGTATTTGGGTTGGTTTCAGTTTTGAACTAAAGACACTATTGTCATTAATAATGAATGTACTTAAAATTGCTATTACAAGTTATATAATTTGTTGTACTCTTCTAGATATTTTATGGAATATCTAGAAGAGTACAACAAATCTAAAAATAGAAGTATTTTTCAAGCCATGAGGCATCCTCACCCAGATTCTTCCAACTTCCTTTCCCCTTATTTTTCCACCCCTCCTCACATAACCATCGCCTTCCAGTCAAAGACGAGATCCGGATTCGAACTCGGAGTGGGAATATTGTTATTTATTTATAAAGTTTACGGAGTGACGTGGGCTACTGCTCGAGAGGAGACGCTATTTGCTCAACAAGGCTTTTAACGGGAAAGAAAAACATCCTAAGTTTCCCCATTCCTTCCCAAATTGTTTCCATTCTTCAACAAACAGCTTTGAATCGGCGATAATATTTAGCCCCTCCTTCCAGTTTAACTTTCCTTGTTAGAGGCAGTAATAATTAAAAAGTCTATCCTTCTTGAGATTTTCCAGTTGCCATCAACTCTGTCGCTTTTTTAGCCATACATTATTTATTCATTTTACAATTAATTGTTAATTTTACATTTAACACTACAATTAAGTTGCTATTAAATTGTCATTATAAAATCTTCATGGGAGATTGTTCGGTCAGAAATACACTTCAACCATCAGATTTATTTCTTACTAAAGTTAAAAGTCGCGAAGCAATGGAGCGGAATTATGTTGATCTTAAGAAAAATCAACGTTTTTTTTTTTTTTGTTATCAAGATAAAAATTTATTGTCACTACCGGAATTTTTATCAAGATAAAAATTTATTGTCACTACCCTATCTGCTGACCATCCTGTGCCTATTTTTCTCTCTCTACTTCTGTAGAGACATCAATTTTGCATTTAAGATTTGCTTAGTAATTTACTTATTAGTGATTTATTTGTTTACAAACACTCTTAGTAAGATAGTATTCACAGAGAATTATGCCTTTGGGCGGATTCACACTATCGTTCCGCTCCCTATTCGATCTCGGTCTGGCAAAATATTCTAAAGAGAAATAGAAAGAGAGTATTCCACTACCGTTACCGGTCCAGTCTCGCTCCGCTCCCGGTTCGATCTCGATCTCACCCATTCACACTATCGCATAATGGGACGAATCGCCAGTCTAGGTGGAAATAATTCTGGAAGCGCCTTATTTCATTTTAATTTTTCTAAACAATTAAATTTAAGCATGAATTAATAAATAAAATTCAACACAATGTTTCTGAATATGGAATTATAAAAATAAAGAAAATGTATAATTAAAATAGAAAAAAATGAAATATAATTATTTAAGTAAATTGTATATAATGGAATAATTATATTAATAATTATTTTTAAAATGTAGCATTATTCTAAAATTATAAATTAAAATAAAATATGAATTATAAAGTAACATAAAATAAATGTAGGAATTAAATAGGCATTAAATTGTAATACCAAATTCTCAAAAATAAAAAATAAATAATAATAAGCGATATAATATTTCATCTATCGGATTTATTCAAATCTGAAATATCTTAATCGAGGTTACGTTCTTCTTCACAAATCTTATAGTAACTCCAGCAGTCAATGCCGTGTGGAAAAAAAAAAGTAGTAGACTAAGTTACATGGTTGAATCAGGCTAAATTTGTATTGTTCCCTAACTCGTATAAGGCACTAACTAATGACAGATTTACGCCTGAAATAAACCGCACTCCCATATAAACAGTTAATAGAAATTCGTAAAGAAACATTTAGTTTTGATTATACTCTTTAAAAATATCTGGGTGTAGGTCAGAGTAGATTTTTGGTTACCCCACTTTTTTAAATAATAAAATAAGTAGCTTACCGACTTCTAGAAATAAATGAGTGTACTACTCATTTTAGCCAAACACAGATAAGAACTTCCTTGCCGAATAGCCTTTTGTAGCTTATATAAATTAGTTTCCAAAAGAAAAGAAAATACACTTATCTATTTTGGCTCACTTGCAATGAGATGTGAAATTTAACTGACAGCATCATGACGGATTTTCGTTGTTAAACTTTTTTTTTATTCTTTTGGCATTAGTTTCAAGGAATTAATAGTTTTTTAATGATCCGGGTAGACTGATAATTTCATGTAAATGGCATGATTTTCTTCATTTTCATTTATTCTTTGTTCATAAAACTAAAAGAAATCCCTTTCGAAAAAAAAAAATTGCCATTTGCTTTTAATTCTTGTACTTATGACCTACGAATCTCGTTTTACTATACCTTTGGAGTAAGAAAAATATAGGCTCTCAACAAAGAGTATACCTTTAAAAAAACCGTACACCTTTATATGCAAGTCATTTTTTTTTTCTTTTTTTTTTTTTTTTTTTTTCGGTTGGACTAATGAGACCTTTGGCCGCGCAGTGTAGTCTTCTTACAGACATTTGTTTTGCTTGTGGGAGTACAGACAGCCTGGAGGAGGTAGCCCAAACCTCACGTTGCTGCAAGCCATGGTCACCATGGTACAGCGGCAGACTGCCCATAGCTCCATAACCAATCCCATTGGGGCCAATTTGGCAGTGTCCTTCCCACCGATGGCGTCAGCTCTCTCGGGTTCAAGGACTGTGACAAACTGGTGTAGGTCCAAGGATTATGGTAGCTCAGAGTCAGCAGGCCCCGAGGACCTATATTTCTTTCCCTGAAGCATACCGTCCCTGAACCAAACCTCCGGGCGGTTACTGACATCCTGGAGAACCACACCACGATTCTAGATGAGATACACGGGGAAGGTTCATCACTCCTACGCCCGGTCGGTGTGAGTCGCCTCCAGTAGGCTGACGGGCCTCACATACCCGGGGGTGGGGGTAGACGTGGACTGCATGGCTTTTATTGGTGGGCGGTCACCCGAATGGAGCGGTCACCCATCCAAGTACTGACCACGATGGACGTTGCTTAACTTTGATTATCTATTGCAAGCGCCCTTGTCCACTCGGCCATCCCGGCCCCCTTTAGCAATTCATAATGGATACTTTTTTTCTATATAGTGTGGACTATATTCTGTTAAAATATCTGGGTGTAGATTTTAAGTAATCCCATTTTTAATAGTTATAAAAAAAAATAGCTAACCAACAATTAAAAATAAAGGAGGGTACTCTGTAGTATATCCAATAAAATTAATTACTGAATCGTCTTCCATTGCCTAGTAAAAATTGTTTAAAAAAAAAAAACACAATCCACTAGATTTTATTTATTTTGCAATCTAATTTTGAAATAAACTGCCTTAGCATTATGAGGGAACTACCGTGTTTAACTCCCCATTTTTCTGTTAATATGTGATTCAAGCAATTGATAATTTGTAAATGACCTAGCTAGATTGTTGTTTGAGACCGACATGATTATTTCATTTAGTTGATGTTAACTATTTCTGGATTGGCGATTCGTCCCAATGTTTTTTATTTTATTTGAGGGAGATCGAATTCGTTGCAGCATTTTCCTGATTCATAATTTAATTTTTTGTTTGCTTTAATATATTTTTTTGTTAATGATCTGACATTTTTTTAAAATATATTGCATTTTTATTCAAGTTTCAAATTGAACGTTATTTTATAAAAGCCATGATTATCTAACATAAAATGAATTTTTCTCGTGGACAAACCGCTTTACAACAAGATTTAGTGTTTTCTTTTCTTTTTGGTGATAATTTTTTTGAAATCATTTCAAGCGTATTCGAATACATTCGGAAAAAAATTAAATTATTTCTTCACCATTAATTTATAATTATTATTAAAAATTATCCTAGTGTTGCAATATATTCTTCTTATTATATGTTTTGATAATATTATCTTCTTCATCAAGAAAAGTACACTTAACACTTGTAGTTTGTAGAAATAGACAAACGAAATGCTGAACTTTTTTTGGCCGTAAAATTGATGAATAAATAATTACTTTAATAACTGAAAGTTAATTATTAATTAAAATCCAAATACAGACTACTTCGGTTACTGATGGCTTCAATCGTGAACAGTGTAATATTAGATAATGTCAGTATGATGACTTTAGGAGATCGGACCGGGAGCGGACCGATAGTGTGAATAGGCCCTAAAGGTTCATGTTCAGTGTGAATAGAATACAAATTATCTTATGTGTTGCATCGTAAATGTTGTTATTTGCATTAACATTGCATTTAAATTGCAGAGAATGTGCTACATGTTTAAATATAATTTTCCAGCATTGTAGACCGGATTTCCACCTTGCCTCGAAAAATATGAAAGTTGATACTTGAAAGCAATATATTTGTTTCCTATAATAATCATCATATTTGTATTTATAAAATCGTTAATTTCTTGTTTTAAAAGTTATTGGTTCCAGTTCGATTTCATTATACAGGTATATTCTCAAACTGCGATTTTTAAACCACTTATACCTTGACGCGAGCTCCTTACGTAAATACTTACTGAATAAATGCCCATTTCATTAGTAGATATTTCCTAAATTTTAACCGATTAATCTACATGTAACCGATATTATACAAAACTACTTCTTATATTCGCAACTTAAATATAAGTCAAATCAATAATAATTTGATTAAATATTATTTGTCGGTAGTTTAAACTATTATGGTGGAGAGAGATTAGATTGATGTATTCCAGTATTCTAATCTAATAATGTATTCTAAACCTTACGTTGATAGTAAATTTCAGGAGAGATACGGTTTGGGGGACTGGACACCTTTCTTGACCTGGATCTATATGATTCCATTCCTTGACGCTACAGCCCTCCCAGGACTTTGGACCCTCTGGGCTTTGAGCGGATCGGTGGAAGCTTTTTTAGGGGGGTGGGGGTTTCTGATCCCACCATCCCCTTGTATATAACCATTTGGCTTACTAACAGTTGCGTATAAAAGTTTTACTAAGCTTTTTTTGTTGTTTTTTTTATACTTTTGATTTAGAAACACATCGTTTGGATTGCCTTCTGTAATTTCTATCTTTTATCATTTTCAAAGAACTTCATACTTTCGTAAGAAAGAGGTTTGGGGTTTTGAAAGAATGGCTCTCAATCTGCGGCGACAACTTTTTATCGCGTACATATTTCAATGCTTCGCAATTTTATCATAATATACCTATATCATTAACTCTTCAAATATTCAATAATTCACTTCTTTTTTTTTTAATAACTATTCTGAGGATTTTAAAATTTGATTGTTAGCAGGTGAGCTATAATTGGGAAAGTTGATTACCCGATTCGTCCTTTCTTAATTTTTGTGATCTTTAAATAAGCAATGTGAGGACCCTATATCGTGCAGGAGCTCTCCAGGAGTTAACCAATGAACTAGGAAGGATGAGAGTAGACATAGCAGCTATACAGGAAATAAGGTGGAAGTGAAGTGGGAACATACAAAATAGGAATTATGCCATCTTTTACAGTGGAAGTACAGATAAATGTGTCTTTGGGACAGCTTTTGTAGTACCTTTACGACTCAAATCAGCCGTCATAGATTTTCAGCCAATTAATGAGAGACTATGTAAATTAAGGCTAAGAGGAAAGAAATGCCATGTGACCCTCACAAATGTCCATGCGCCTACGGAGGAGAAGAGCGAAGAAGAAAAAGATGTTTTCTATGATCAGCTGGATAGAGCATTGGCAACCAGCCCGTCCTCTGATATAAAAATAGTGCTGGGAGACTTTAATTCTCAGGTGGGAAAAGAAAGTTTTTTCAGGCCTTCCATAGGGGGAAATAGTCTGCACAGCAAAACGAATGAGAACTGAGCGAGAATGATAAATTTTGCTGCATCCAGAGGCCTGGTTGTGATGAGTACAATATTCCCTCACAAAGACAAGCATAAACAAAGGTGGCATTCACCAAGCGGATTATTCACACAAATTGACCATGCGCTTGTCTCCAGTAGGCATTTCAACGAAATCAATGATGTGAGGTCATAAAGAGGCGCAGATGTCAATTCTGATCATTTTCTCGTTATAGAGAAGGCTGTCTCCAGAATAATTTACTCACATCGTAGGCATCTTAACCAAACAAGCAAGTGGATTAGAGATAAATTGAGGAATGAGGATATAAAGAGGCAGTATAAAGAAATGTGGAAGATAGCATAAGGAACATTCCTGCTGTAAGTGGAGACAAAGAGGTAGAATCTCAATGGAGGGAACTGAAAAGTTCAATCACTGGAGCAGCAGAGCAACACTGCCTAGCAGAGCGAAAACCTCCAAACAGAGCTTGGTTTGATGCGGATTGCAATGAGGTTATCAAGGCACGCTAAGAAGAGAAATTGGATGAACGATAGGGTTATGGAAATTGAAAAATCCAGATTCAACAATGAAACCAGAACATTCTACAAGGAGGTCCAGCAACAGAAAACTGGTATAAGAAATGCTAACCCAACAATGAGGAGTGAAAATGGAAGACAATTGGTCGCAGACATAGAGTTGCAAGAACACTGGAAGAAATACTTTCAGACACTCCTGAAATCAGAACATGATATAGAAGTCCCGAAGCCCTGGAAATAATGCGAGTGTTGGCAATGACAATGAAGATGTACCTCCAGATAAAGAGGACATCGAAGATATTCTGGAAAAGCTAAAAAGTAATAAGGCTCCTGGTCCAGACGGAATACAAGCGGAATTTCTGAAGGTGGGAAGTAATTCATTGGCCTGTGAGATACATAGTCTAATATCACGCATATGGCAAGCAGAGAGGAAGCCAAAAGAGTGGTCAGAACAAAGGGGACACGACAAATTGCAAGAACTACAGAGGTATAAGCCTGTTAAACACATCATACAAGATTTTCTCTATAGCCCTCTATAACCGCCTTCTGCCGTATGTTGTGCGCAAGTTGGGAGATTACCAAGGGGGTTTTAGACCCAATAGATCAACAATCGACCAAATTTTCTCTCTGTGACAGATGTGCGAAAAAATGAAGGATATACCGCAATACTATGTGGCTATTGTTCATTGACTATAAGGCAGCATACGATTCAGTGGTGAGAAATGAACTGGTTCAGGCCATAAAGGAGGTGGATATCCCGTCAAAAATTATCAGGCTAGTAATGTGTACAATGAGCGATACTAGCTGTAAAGTCAAAGTTAATGGCAAGCTTACCACCTCATTTCAGGTAAACATAGGTCTCAGACAGGGTGATTCTCTGGCACCGCTACTATTTAACATCGCACTGCAAACAATAGTAGCAAGAGCATCTCTGGATGAGGGCGGTAATATCTTCTATAAAGGGGCCCAATTATTAGCGTATGCAGATGATAGTTGGAGGATAGTGCAGGTGATAGCTGGAAGATCTCTCCTTAATGTTAAAGGAGCGTTTGGGAAACTAGAAAGGGAGGCCAGGAGATTTGGTCTTGAAATTAATGAGGAGAAGACCAAAATTATGATATTGAGGAAAAAGGAACCCTTGCGCCCCCAGACGTGTTACGCAATGGGAAACTACACTTTCCAATGTGTCTCCAGCTTTAAGTATCTCGGTGCACAGGTTAATGCAGCATTGAAGGAGGAAGAGGAGATACAGGCAGGCATTGTCTCAGCTAATAAAGCTTTTTTCTCCATAGCTCACCTTGTGAGAAGCCGACTAATTAGCCGCACAAACTAATTAGCCTTGTGAGACCAGTCGCTACATATGCAAGTGAGACATGGGTACTAAAGAAGTCAACAGCAAGTACGATCGACACCTTTGAGCGCAATATATTGAGGCGTATTCTAGGACATGTAAAAGAAAATGGGGTATACCGGCTTAGAAAAAATAGAGAAGTATATTCCCTCTACGGCGACATGAAGCTGTCGGACTATGTGAGAATTCAACGCCTAAAGTGGTTGGGTCACCTCCATAGAATGAATGATAGCAGAACCGTCAAGGTGTTGTATCAGGGCTACCCAGAAGGAGTGAGAGCTCGAGGGAGACCACTAAGCAGATGGAGGGACAGTGTCTCAGGTGATCTCTGAAATTTTAAAGTGTCCTTAAGACTTGCTGCAGACCGACAGGAGTGGGCAAGGGCGATTGAGCAGGCCAGGGACTGCCTAGTACGTCAGTCGTGCCTATGAAGAAGGATAATTAAATAAGCAAGTCCCGCGAAATGGTTTGTGTGTGTGTGTGTGTGTGTGTGTGTGTGTGTGTGTGTGTGTGTGTGTGTGTGTGTGTGTGTGTGTGAGTGCGTGCTTGCGTGCGTGTGTGTGTGTGTGTGTGAATAGACTAGCTCAAAAACGATAAATCGTACGAACCTGAAATTGGGCATTTAATGTAGGTATGTCATGTCCGCGTTGTGACAGCAAAAAATTCATCTAAATTGATCATGGAGGGATAAACTTGTTTATGATGGATGTGTTTATTTTTTTTTTTCGCAGTGGATTTGTTACGATGCTTAGAAGTAGAAAAGAAACAGCCTTAAACATATTTGGTAATTTTAAGTTGAATACACCAATATAACCTCCAGTGACTTTTTCTCCCATGTATTACCTGTTTGTAAACAAATTCCCCGTGATATTAGTAAGGCTTTTGAATGCCTGAATAATGATTTAAAACTTTTTTTTTGTAATATTTCATTAGAGGTGGTAAAGTATTCTTGTCATAGCAATAATTTAAAAGTTTACATTAAGACTTGATTGATGTTACCATGGCAACTTAAAACGCGCGTGGTTTTATAACATTAAAGTATACCAATAAAAAAATAATGTTTTTTATTCCTATTGTAACGCTAAGTCAACTCACTGTTAACATACCATGTAGATTGTCTTAATAGGCGTGGCGGCCGTTAGTTACATAACAATTATCTCTTATTGATAAGGTTATTATTCTGATTTGACCTCGCTTTTGAAATTGTTCTTTGAACTCACGTTTTTATAACTTTTTCGGATCTAAATATAAACTGACCCACTCCTTTTTGTTTGATAGTATTTTTAATAAAGAATGTAAGTAAGCTTGGTCTAATAATCATTATGTGCCTCTTCGTTTTTTTTACATTCACTTACCTATATATGAAATATATAGTAAGTGGAAGTATTGCGATCGTGAAAAATTTCGACTTCCGGTTTTCAACGGAAATACACGTTTTGGGGTCCCCTGAGTCGAAATGACCAAGTCCCGCGAAATGGTCTGTGTGTGTGTGTGTGTGTGTGTCTGTGTGTGTGTGTGTGTGTGTGTGTGAACAGACTAGCTCAAAAACTATAAACCGTGGGAACTTGAAATTGGGTATTTAAAGTAGGTATATGCCCGCGATGTGACAGCAAAAATTTCATCAAAATTTCTCAAAGGGAGGGGGTACTTTATTTAATAACTTTTTACGTTTTTTTCGATTTTCTCAAAAACGGCTCTAACGATTTTGATTAAACTGAGTATTTGATGTTTTAATGTGCCCGAGATATGACTGTAAAAATTTCATCAAAATTGATTAACCGGAGGGGGGACTTTACTTAATAAATTTTGTATCATTTTCACGCGTTTTTTTATTTACTCAAAAACGGCTTTAAAGATTTTGATCAAACTGGGTATTTGACATATGTATATGCCCGCGATGTGACAGCAAACATTTCATCAAAATTGGTCAAACGGAGGGGGCACTTTATTTTATAACTTTTTTTCCAATTTTTACCTTTTTTTCGATTATCTCAAAAACGGCTTTAATGATTTTGATCAAATTTGTCATGTTTAATGAAAATTAGGTTTTCAATAATATCAGGTAAGTTTTATCAGTATTCGAATTTTCGGAGGGGGCTTAAATGGGGAAGGGGCCTTTTTTGTTTTCCTATAAAGTACCTTTGTTTTAGTTTATATTAAGAAATTAACTGTCTCTCATCACGCCTAAAAATAGGAAATGGCTAAATATTATATATGAAAAAAATCAAGTAAACAAATACAGGAGAAAAAAAGAAAAATATTTCGTCAACTCATACTCGTAAAACACCTTGAACTCACGCATGCACCGTACGTACGCCTTTAATGACAAACCAATGCGTTATAATAAAAGATGTTCTGTTCATTTAATGAGAATTATTTGTTTCATGGGAACTAAATGAAATATTTAACAAGTACATAGAGAATTATAAAATCAGACGACTTGGAGTATTATGCTTACATTGCCGAATTATCACAAGTAAAGACTTTTATTTAATAATAAAAGAAATCAGAGTTTTTTTTTTGTTTTTTTTTTTGAGCAAATGAAAACAAAAATAAGAAATGAATGTGGATAAATGTATAACTTTGAGAAGTGACAATTAACAAAACACATTAATTTCTAATCTAAGTTGGTAAGTGAAAGTTGTGTGTTGCGCGCACGCACCAGATTTTTTTATAAAATTAATTATGGATAAGTAATTTATTTATTACTCCAAATATGTATATCCTTGCGTGTTTTTAAAAAAATAAAAATTACCGTTTGTTTTGAAACGGAACTATTATTTAATCTATATTGATCATGCTCTGCATATTTTAGAGCCAATGTATTATACATAGTATCTAAATCGGTTAGCATGTATCGTTCTAGAAATCCATAGTATCTTAGTATTGATAAAAGTTGCGGTAAGAACACTGAAAAAGGATCACCGGTGTGATTGATGAAACGATTTGAGCCTGAGGCGCTGGGTTAGATGTCTCTGCCCCAACCTCAATATATATATATATATATATATATATACCCAACTCCCCCACACTCGACTCCTTTTTTTAAGCGGGTAATTAAATCCATCGAATCCACGAAAACTAAGAATGAACTGGAAAAAAAAAAAAAAAAAAAATACATGAAACGTGGGAGAATTAAATGGTTGTACATTTTATTGGTCTCTGCATTATGGTCAATCCTCAACAAAATTGTGTGCTTATTTATACAAAGCATGTTCATATTTTATCTCATAAGCTGTTTAAAATTGTAAAAAATAAAAATTTAAAAATAAATATCAATGGGAAAAATGAAAAAAATCAGCTGTACACTTTTCTTTGTCCACAAGTGTATATCCACTCTTATAAATTCGTAATGCCGGATACGTTCTATTCGCTTTGTGATAGATGTTGCAGGAATAAGATTGAATCTGTGTTTTTTTTTCTATTTCCTCTATTTATAAATAGAAAAATATTCTAAACGTTTATTTTAGATTATTCGGGAAGGTCATCTTATATAAGTAAAAACGTAGTTATCTCATGATAGCCAAAAATCGCTCGGAATAATTGGAAAGTATATGATTATTGGGTAGTTGTCTTCATTTAAAACTTTTTTGTTTGTAGCTGATTATTTACTTTCCTATAAATAGAGTCACTTGTTAAGAAATAAAGCAATTAAAATGAAATACGTAATATTAATATATGGTCTCCTATCCTTATATATATAAAAATCTCGTGTCCCGATGTTTGTCTCTCTACTTCTCAGAAACTACTCAACCGATTTTAATGAAATTTGGCTCAATGTATATAGTTTTGGCCAACATAATAGATAGGATAGTTTTTAACTTGATTACTGATCAAAATAATTCTTATATAGCGAATTATTGCAAATACAGTAGGTCGTGTTTCGATTTATTAACATGGCGTCATATGTCGATTTCATAATGTTTTTGTTTATAAGCATGCTATTGTAATACAGGTTATCATTATTATAATTTTGTATTGCGTTATGTGAGTGCAGTTATTTTTCCTATATTATTATTTTCCACAGACAAATAGTAATACAAATTTGTATTTATTGTTAATTTTCATTCAAAGAATAAATAAATCAAGAAAAGGTTACAATAAATTCTCAAATGTGTAGGTACTTTTTCTTCCTTTTCCTTTTTTATTTGTATTTAAATTAAATTACTAGCTAAGAGCTGAAACGCTTTGGTGTGGCCCACCCTGATATCAACTTTTAGT
Organism: Aelia acuminata; assembly: GCA_911387785.2. Classification (NCBI taxonomy): domain Eukaryota; kingdom Metazoa; phylum Arthropoda; class Insecta; order Hemiptera; family Pentatomidae; genus Aelia; species Aelia acuminata. The sequence continues at coordinate 68,366,137 of OU426982.1, read as the reverse complement.
AGAGTAAATACATTTTAATAATTTAAATTAGGCTATTATTTGAAATAATACTCTATAAATGTTGTAACAGCACCTACTGTCATAGGTGTAACCTAATAGAAACCTGACTTGGGGAGTCAGTGTTGCCAAAAATTAGTGAAAATTAGTGGCTACACTGCGGGTAACCAGTCGTAAAAACTCCCTCACAAAAAGAGTGTGTTTTGATTAGGTGTTGTGGGATACTTTGTGATTTGCTAAAGAACTGCATAATTAAGACTTTAATATTATATTTGCAGTTGATTTATTTAACAGAAGTTTCTTTATTTTCATTATTCGTTTTGTTATTATTATTTAAATACAATGTTTTTTTATTTTACCAAACCTTTTTATCATTTTTATCCCGAAATCTAAAATGTAAAATTTAAAAAATGTCAGTGAAGATTTGTAATTCCTCCTTTATCAACAATAATTTAAAGTTGAGAAAATTTAATCCCAATCGAATAGAGGATATTACTTCCTGTTCAGCAGAGTTGTAATTATCTTTATATGTAAAATTAAAGAAATGTTAGCGAAGATTTTAATCCTTTCTTTAATTTAAAGTAGGCTATTATTGGGAATGATATTTCGTTGTTAATTTTACCAGAATACAATCTGTTACTTATTGATTAAGAAAGGATTACAAATTGTGGCATTTTTTAAATTTTACATTTAATGATTATTACACCTCTTCTGAACAGGAATAATTGTTATTTGGGTAACTTCAAGTTTCAGATTTTTCCGCCATAAATATGAGAGTACTACTGCAAAATAATCCATCGGCAGATATATTTTTTAAACAATTGCTCTATATTGGAAACGGTGAAATAGAGCTGCATCGAAATTCAAAATTTATCAAATTACCAGAAAATTTCTGAACTGTTGTAGAGACGAAAAATGAACTGTCTACGAAATAAAAAGTGTCTTTCCTGATATTTTGAACAATTATTTGGACTATAATTGGCTGGGTAGTCGTGCTATTTTGGCAGCAAAAAATGTTGATTTCGATGAAATAAACTTCCAAAATCAATTGATAATGTTCTAGATGTAAACGAAGCCGTAAATTTCCCATCTGAATTTTTTAATTCCCTGGATATACACCCAAATAATCTCCAGTTGAAGATTGGCTCACCGATCATTCTTCTTCGTAACTTAAATCCACCTCAATTGTGCAACGGTACACGTTTGGTCATTAAAAGGATCACAGGAAATGTTATTGAAGGAAAAATGTTGCCTGGAAGGTTTATAGGAGATATCGTCCTGTTGCCACCTATTCCCCTGGAACAGACAGAATTTTCAATAAAATTTAAAAGGCTTCAATATCCTATTCGTTTGGCTTTTGCCATGACCATAAACAAATCCCAAGGGCAAACATTATCCACTTGGACTTTGAAAATCCGTGTATTTCCCTTGGGCAATGGCATAACTCACTTGGGAAATGGGTATCGCCTGCTAACGTGTGTGGAAACCATCAAATCTTTGGTTTGTGTTAAAAAAAAAAACAGGTTAACCCAAAACATTTTGAACAAATTAGTACTTGAATAAATAAAAATTCTTAATTGTTTTATGTAAAAACCTCTTTAAGAAGAGATTTATTATCACTCAAATATATTGCTAAATTAAAAGCTTCAACACACCACCCTCCTGCCGAACACTTATTAGCCGAAGGGTTGGGAAATCGAGGTCTCAAAGAAATTGAGAAAAACGCCTATCAAAAGGACATATATGACGCGTTAACCAAGATTGGCATGACCCTGAGCAAAATTTAACCCGTTGTTAAACTAACAATACCAAGTTGAAGTAGTGTTAGGCCAATAATCAATAGATCAATGGCTGAGGTTACCAAACCTTACTTCAGTCATCCTTTTTAAAATTAGTGGAAAAATATAGCCATTTCGAGTTAGTTTATACCGATCCATAAAAAAAGGGCGATAGTGTTGGCAGCTCTGTGAGTTGTAAACACAAGCAGCTCCTTTTTATTCAAACTGCATTGAAATATGAGATGTAAAAAATAAAAACTTTAACTTTCCTATATTCTTTACCAAATACTTTTAAATGGTGTAATGCTCTATTCTCAATCACGTTGGATTTTGATTAGCTGAAAGGTTTTCATCTTTATCAATGAATATTGGTATTACTGTATTGGTTAAAAAATATTAGGATATAACTACTGAGCCACAGCAACGCGTGGCCGGGTCTGCTAGTATTTTATATGAAACAAACTAAACAAAAACATTTTAATTAGCATACTGGTATGTTTAGCTTCTGCAACTCAATTTAACTGCTTTAGTGTCTTCATTGTTTTAGTTTAATTTTTTATCGATACTTAATTATCCGTCTTATTTATTTTTAGTTTAATATTGTTATTTGTTTTTTAATTAGTCTTTTATATGGATTGATTAATAAATTGAAGGTTTTATTTTATTTGTATATCTACATAACTCAATTTTAAAAAATGCCTAGGTGGAAAAACTTAAGAGCAAGGTGACCGTCCTCTGCAGGTTTTTAGAATTCTTTTATTCATCAAAAAAGAAATAAAAAGAACTGCATCTATTGTGATCAGTTTTTTATTTATTTTCATAAAAATTAGATAAGTATTTCCTATATTGTTTAGAGCAAGTTTAGTTTGAACTGGTTCAGGATGAATTTGCGTTACGATATTATATCTTCCGTTTTTAAAGTACCTATTTAATATATCTCTTATAAGGCCTTAGTCATCTGGTGAGAGGATTTATTTCCTCACAAAATTGTGCCTTGGATATTAAGGGCATAAAATATATCCTACTCCCTATTGTGGTGAGGGAAATTACGCCTTCTCTCCACCACATTACCACTCCGCTAAGTCTAGTGAACCGTCAGTTATATTTTTACAATGAGCGTTTTTATTATTATTTTTAATATTTTATGTATTTTAGTTGTTAAGTTTCCAATTATATATAAAAAAAAAAAAAATAAAATGAAAAATATTGGTCAGGTATATTTGGTTAATTTACTGATTCAATTTATCTAGTATCTGAAAGGATAAAATAGTATTTAATATATTTAATAGTTATTAATTTATAATTTATTTAATATATTCATATTCATTAATATGATATATTATTTAATAATATAGATTAATTAAAGAACATATGCTTACCCTCCTTAAATATTGAAAGTAAATGGAGTTTGTTCATATTTCAAATTACACCGCCATCTGTTGGAAATTTATAGAACTTACAAAATTTGTTATTATTTTAAATGTTTTATGTATTTTAGTTGTTACGTTTCCAATTATATATAAAAAAATATTTAATAATCACACATAATCGTAGCATGATAAGGATTTAATTTGCAATAAAAGAAATATTGAGACCAATAATCGAGATAAAAACTATCCTATCTTTTAAGTTAGACAAAACCACCATAAAATTTCATCAAAATCGGTTGAGTAGTTTCTGATTTTACCTCCGACAAACATCGGGACAAGAGATTTATTTATATATATATATATATATATATATATATATATATATATATATATATATATATATATATAAAGAAGATAGTATTTGCTTAAAAAAATAAATGCCATAAATATTTTAATCTTGGATCTTGTTTCATATTTTATCTGAAGTATTTACTATTTCTTGCACTATGAACTCATAGTGTACACGTACGAAGACAACGAAATAAAAATGGACTTTAGAACATATTATTAATCTTTGTGCACTTTAATCTTTGTTTAAATTGACAATAAATATTTAAAAGTAAATGTATTTAATTTATCTGTAATAATTGATGTATATAATTTAACAATATAGGCGTGTTTTTGCGTTAATAATTTCCGAATTACCAACTGTTTATCTATTTGTTAATTAAAGAACATTAGACAATTATTCCTGTTCTTGATCATTCAGACAGTTTAATAGATTATTTTAACTTGTTATAAAAAATATAAATCTCTTTTTATGAAATAAAAAAAAAAGAAATTAATATTAATTTTTTTCGGTGCCAATATTCATTTTTGGATAAATATATTTAATTTTTAAAACAATGCCGTAAATTATTTACCTAATTAGTTTTCTATGAACCCATTATATGAGTATTTAAGCTAGTATTAAATATGATTTAGCAACTCATTTGTCTTCATCTTCGTTTTTTTTTTTCAATTTTACTTGTACATTGCAGGACAGAAATTTTACATAAACGATTATGTTTTAAATTCGTATACTTTTACTATGTTATTTTATTTTATTTTATTTTTTAGATTCGAATATGTAATTATCTGGAGTTCAAATAAGTTGTTATGATAATTGTAGCTGATAGCGGTGCAGGATATGTTATCATTTGAACTTTATCGCGCTTCGAATACTATTCCTTCAAATTTTCTTTCATATAATATTAATTATTTAGTGAATGAGATTTTTTTAGTTTTCTTGTACAAAACTGCAAAGTATATTTATAAAATAAAATCTAGGATTCTTGAGGTCGAGTCAATAATAAACAACTACATATATTCTTTCCTCTACTAATAAAAAAATATTTAAAAATTATCTTTGTATTATGCATATTATATATATATATATATATATATATATATATATATATATATATATATATATATATTATTTATTTCCTTCTTATAGTAGCTCTATAAGAAGGGAGTTTATTTTCCACAAGTACCATACAAGTAATGTACATAACTTGTGCTTTATGTTGTACTATATCTAACATTGTGATGGAATTCTAAACTAAACAATAATGTACAAAAACAAGAAACAAAGTTACAAAATATATAAGTTATAGAATATACTGGGTTTCAAAAAAAAAAAAAAAAGATTGGGTAATACTGCATGTTAAACGGGGTAGAATGGTGCAGAAACGAGTTTCCTATCTCAATCTGTTGAGGAGTTAGAATTTTTTTGTTTTTATTTTTAAAATCTTACTTTTTTTTTCCTGAAAAATAACTGTTTTCTCTACTTTGGTTTAGCGTAGAAACAAAAACGGTGATATTTTTTAATTAGCATTAAATTTTCTAAAAGATGAAATCAGTTAATTTAAATCCACTTTCAGTGGGACTTTTAACGCGCTTAACACAAAACATTTATTAAAACTTAAATTTTTAATAGTTTTTGAAAATTCTTCACTCCCCACTGGAGCACCATAGAATCTGTCAAATTTCCTAAAAACTGCGGAATTCAGTTAGCTTTTTAGCGGTGTTCAACCCATGATACAATTGCACTTCACCTTTTGAGACTAAAAGAAGTTTTTCTGATGAAAAACACGCTAGAGAATGCCACTGCTGGGGCAATGAGGAAGCGCGCTAGAGCCTGCATCCAAAGTAATGGATGCCAAACTTCCCATGATTTAGAGTTAGTTTTACTTTTTTAAGACTAGAAAGAACAATGTATGTCGCTTGTTGAGAATCATAGTGGCGAAACTACAAAAAAACGATTTTCGAGTTAAGACAACCAAGCGGCACTAGGATGACTCATGTTTTATGTGCAGAAGTGGCGACAAGTTATTTCAATTCCTTGCCTATAGAGCGCGATATTCGTTATGAGGGAAAGGAACAAAATAACCCCATGTTTACGAACTACAACAATACATTTTTATTTCAGACGATTACCCTTGAAAGTATAGGAAACAGGCTAAAACTTCAAGGAAAAAATCATACAAAATTACAACGGGAGCTGTTGCTTTGTTGATTTTTTTTAAAGTTTTGTAGAAATTTGGAATGCTGTTTTCTCCATTTTGATGTTTTCAGACTTTCGCCACTATGGTTTTCAACAGGCGATGTATTCTAAATAATATAAAAAGGGAGACATGTGTTGAATATAAGCCTGCATCCAAAGTAATGGAGGAAATTATGAACACGCACTGCAATAGTCTATTTTAATATAGTTCTACAATAATGATATTATTTTTTATCTTTAACATTTTCTTGAAGAAGGATTTTTCAAATTTTAGTAGAAGAGAAGAAAAAAGTTAAATTTATTTTAAAGAAAGTATTTTTAAAATTAAAACTAAGGAGTTTTTTTTTTTAATTTTAGATTATTATTACCCTTTTTATATTATTTAGAATTCATACATTATTCTTCCTAGTCTTAAAAAAGTAAAACTAACTCTAAATCATGGGAAGTTTGGCATCCATTACTTTGGATGCAGGCTCTAGCGCGCTTCCTCATTGCCCCAGCAGTGGCATTCTCTAGCGTGTTTTTCATCAGAAAAACTTCTTTTAGACTCATTATTTATATTATTCAGTTATTTGTTATCTCAAAATCAACAATATGGCACTTACAGCCATTTTCATCTAAACACCTCAGTAGTTGCAGAAACATAATTAAAAACCGATAATAGTAATCTGGATAACATAACAAAAGTGTCACTCCAGAGTGAAGAATGCGCACAAGATTTTATGATTAAATTGTATATTAATATCCGACAGTGATCGAGTGTATCCGGAAGCTGACGGAGGTGCCTGAATCCTTTGTTAAGGCCTCTAAATCGACTGAAAAAGAGCTTTTCCAGGAAGTATTGAATTCCTTTTTAATGTGCATAGCGAGTGGAAGTCGGAAATCAAAATCTAATTTAAAACAATAATGGCTACGATTTTACGAATCTCTTTTAAAAATGGCTTAATGCTCGGCCTTTCTTTAAATTCTATGAATTTTGTGGTTTTATGATTATGCTGTCCATCCGTCGTTTAGACGTTCATTTAGGATTTTTTACTGTTATCGGTGTTTAATGTGCTTTAATCTTCTTAAATCTATAAACAAAATCTTTTAAGCAACCCAAAAAATGTTCTTGAGTTTTATTTCTAGGCAAAATTTTCCAGGAACAGGGTTGAAACTACAATAACTTTGTATGAACCATAAAGAAGTGTTTCATTTTTCAGAAAACGACAGCGCTATTCCACTGATATTATATATCTTTATTAAAATATATTATTGATTTATTTAAGGTTATGTATAAAGTTTGTTTCAACAAGCACTTAAACCACGACAATAACTAAGACACTTCATATGTTCTCCCCCACTCTTTTAATTAGTGAAACTGATATTTGATCAAAACTGAATTTGATTGGCTTGTTTTCCCAACCAATTCATCGACCATTAAAACGTTATTGAGCATTGCTTGAAATCCACCAATCAAATTTAGAATAAAAAAAGCGGAGATAGTACATGATCAGTTTGTTATTTATCAACGTGTTTTAATAGTTTGTTGGAGCATACCTTATGATATATATGCCATATGTTTTTCAAATAAGTAAATATTTTGAACGATAATTAAATAATTATTTTCATGTTTTTTCCCAATAACTTCTTTAATAAATTAAGAACCCAAAAAAGTTTTTAATGGGACCACATTGGGAAAATACTCCACAAGATGCAAAAGGTTTCGTTCCAATTGGTCCACCCATCTCGGAGTAATCAGCGGACATACATAGAAACAAGGAAAAAAAGGCACATACGTATCGAATTGAGTAACCTCCTCTTTCGAAGTCGGTTAAAAAATAAATGTTTTCTCTTTTTCAAAAACTCATAAGTATTCATTTTTTAAACTTTTATTAAAGGTACGGCCTTTTAATATCTCGTATTGCCCCCTCTTGCACGGGTGAGTGCTCTCAATCTGTTAGGCCTAGAAGAAATCAAATTTTGGATTAGTTCTTCTGGCACAGCATCCCATTCTTTTTCAAGAACAATTTTGAGCTCATTTACATTTCTAGGGGGTGGATCACGATTCCTAATACCTCACCATAAATTATCCCACAAATGTTCTATTGGATTCATATCGGGAGATCGTGCAGGCCAGTCCAAAACTGGAATTCCCACCCTCTCAGTATTGAGAAATTGTTCATTTGACTGCTTCCGAAGTCCGGGACAAACTTGAAATGGTGTGGAATACTCATATCAGCACACATACTGTACGGCGGAGACTGAGGGAGCAAGGGCTTGCAGCAAGGCGCCCTGAGGTAGGAGGAAAGGCATAGGAGAGAACGCCGATTATTCGCTGGCCGGCATCTAAATTGGTCTTTCGAGCAATGGGTGCTGTTTTGTTTACTGATAAGTCTCAGTTTGGTCTGTGCCGCTCAGACGTTCGTGACAGAGTATGGAAAGACCAATGGAGCAATTTGCTCAATGCACCCTGCGCGAGTCACAGCCTTTCTAAAGGCAATCAGGTTTAGTTTGGGGAGGAATACATTTCCACGCCCGTACTGAACTGTTTTTTATTGAAAATAGGGCACTGGGTGCACACAGGTACATTGAGGAAGTACTCATCGAGGCTGTTCTCCCATTCTCCCCATTTATTGGTGATCAGTTAATTTTAACGCAGGATAATGCTCGCCCGCATACTGCAAGAATAGTCACCGAATACTAAGAGCAGGTGGGAATTTCAGTTTTGGACTGGCCTGCACGATCTCCCAATATGAATGCAATAGAACACTTGTGGGATAATTGAGGGAGACGTGTTAGGAATCGTCATCCATCCCATAGTAATGAAAATGAGCTCAAAATTGTTCTTCGAGAAGAATTGGATGCTGTGCCAGAGGAACTAATCCAAAATTTGATTTCTTCTATGCCTAACAGGATAAGAGCACTCACCCGTGCAAGACGTGGCAATACGAGATAGTAGGAGGCCGTACCTTCAATAAAAGTTTAAAATATGAACACTTATGAGTTTCTGAAAAAGTGAAAAAAATTATTTTTGTAAATTGTAGGCAAGTATTTATAATTTTTTTTTAATTTCTGGTAGATTTTGTTGGAGTGACCTAGAAAGAAAGTAATCCTAACCACAAATTAAAAATCAAATAGAATGTACAGCAATTATGAGGGATATTGTGAGTGTCCGGTTTTTTTTGCTGTTGAGTTTATATATATATATATATATATATATATATATATATATATATATATATATATGCATGTATGTATATTTCTTTTTTCTTTTGAATGGTCGTTAATAATCTTACGATGTGCTTCTAATGAACTCAGATTGGTTTTCAAGTGTTTGTTGAGTTCTTGAGAGTTCTCACAAGTTATTAATAATCGTCGTCTTCGATAAATTATTATACGTATTTAAAAATTATCCTATTTTAATATTTAAGACCAATTACTTCATGTGGTTTAAATATATAAAAAATTAATTATAAATTTTTTAAGGGAATTCTAAGTCTAAATAGCGTAAATGATGAGGTCATATTAGGTGGTATTGTCAAGTTACCATGAAGCAGTTTGAAATTTCATTCATGCCTTATTCATTTCTCGCTAGTGGACGTCTCTATAATCTAGGCTAAAGCATAATCATGTATTTAAATCTTATTCATGTTAATTAGGGTAAAGGAAATATTGACTTTTTGACGAAAACATGCTTTTCCGAATAAAATATATTTGATATCGTTGTTTGAAGAGGGGAGAAAGTCTTTCTGAAGAGCTAGAAATTATCGATAAAATCTAAAGCAGAGCAAGCTCAATGTCTAAACATTTTCAAAAATGATTTTAGTGCAAGTATGTGTTATGTATTTTAGAAGGCAAAGAATTCTTCGAAATGGAGAAATCGAGCTTCAAGTTCAGGTCTTACTTTTAAACTTCGATTATTAGTGTTAATAGTTAATTGAATTATTTAAACTCTGAGTTCATTCATGTGAATTACGCACATTCTTGGTGTTCATTATTTGTTGAAGTACGAAGGTTGAATGATCAGAGTTTTGTTGAATTAATGTCTATGTTATAGGAATAATATATATGATTATAATATGGTTATTGTGCATTATAATGCTCTGTTAACTGGATCTATTATTGTCATGGATCATTGAATCAGTTCTTAATAATTTAATTAAACATTTGCCATAAGAATAAATAATTTACAGCTCCCTTTTTAGTCCCGTGAAATTTGAAAATCAGATAAATATTAAATTATATTATTTATTTATTTGAAAATTATCTAAAAATTTGTTCAGCTACATTAAACGAAATTACGCTTCCATCATCGTAATCTAAGTGTTAAGAATTAATGAAGCATGCTTGTTCTACATAAAAAAACAACATAATTTTATTATTGTTACGTAATCAATTTTAATATAAATATTAGCTTTAAGGAATTAAGTGAAGTATTGGCTCATTTAGTCGAAATATTCTTAACGTCATAATAGATTTAAAAAAGAAAAACTAGGTATACGAATTTTATTATTTTTATTTAATTAATGTGATGGTTAGTTTAATCATGTATTCTCCCAACTACTATTTTTTCTCAAAGTTTCTTAATTTTCATTTTAGATTTTTTTTCTTGTCCTGTTGCTGTGTTTTTTTTTTACAATTATGTTTACATGCATTTATGCTTTTAAATTATGCTTTTTAGAATTCGGTTGATTTTACGCTAACTAACGATGACAAAAAAAAAATTTCTTTTTTAATTGCGGGTTTTTAAGAAATGTATACAAAATATTTTAAAAATATATTTTTCTTTTTAAGCCTCGAATTAGAATGATATGAATAACTTGGATTTATTATTTTAAATAAATATAAGTTTGATAAATTTCGTTGAATGTTTATCACTTATTAGTTTTGATCAGCTTACGGGGGCTTGAGTGGCTTCTAAAATTTTTCTTTTCTTGTAATATATTTTCTCACCGATTTATTTTATAGCTTTATTTGTTTGCATGCTTATTTTATATTTAACAAATTGTATTCTTAGTTTACCGATCATAGCGATCCCATACTGATATGCTATTGCCCTCTTGGGTACTTTTCTGTTGTCCATAATCCTCTAACCGGTCACTGACTGACTACGCTAGTGGACTCTCCCACCACAAAACATTTCTCCCACTCTCAGCACTACTTGTCTATCACTAATGGATTCCTGAAGGGTATAATGGGTTTTTTTGTTATGTTTTTTTTACTCACACCACAAGATTTACGAACTTTCGGGTATTGCAGGTAATAGGTAGCCTTATTCCAGGTAGTCTGAGAATGCTTTGGTATTGTCCAACCATCGGTAGTCCTTGTAAGCCATGAATATGAAAGTTATACCATTATTTCATCCGATATATTATCCATACATCATACAATCATACAAAAATTGTGTTTGGTTATACCAAAAGTTTTTGGATATAAGTAATTTATTACATTTATTTTCTTTTTTTTCTTTCCTTGCCCCTTCTTCTTCTTGTTCACATCTGCAGACGGAATTAGGATATTTCTATATTCTTTCAGATCAACTCTTTTACTGCAGGGTTCTAAGATTATTCTGTTTCTGTTTAATGGGTTGGTTGTCAGAGAGTTCAGAATCTCTCTCACACCCCAGGGGCTCACCAGTTTTTTTTTATTTATTAGATTCTAAAATAATGCGTTTTGAAATATTTTCTAACATTTAAACTTATCATATTTTGAAGCGAACCCTTATGGCAAACAAAATGTGACATTTTATGTTATGTCTCTGACGTTAGGTTAATTTTTACTGAACCCTGATGAAAAATCTCGACTTCCAGTTTTCAATGGAAATACACGATTCGGGGACCCCCGTGCCCAAATAACCAAGTCCCGCGTAATGGTCTATATATGAACGAACTAGCTCAAAAACTATAACCCGTACGATCCTAAAATTGGCTATTTGGGGTAGGTACATGCCCGCGATGTGACAGCAAAAATTTCATCAAAAACGGCTCTGAGGAAATGATGAAACTCGTCATGTTTAATGAGAATCAATTATTCATTAATATCAGATAAGTTTTATCATCATAAAATGCTCTGAGGGGGCTTTAATGGAAAATAAAACATTTTTTTTTTCCTATAAAGTACCTTTGATTTTGTTTATAAGGAGAAATTAACTGTCTCACATAAAGCCTAAAAATAAGAAACATAGCTAAACATGTAATATGAAAAAAATAAGGAAAAACATATACGAGTACCTTTGAAAAAAAGAAAAATTTTCCGACAATTCATACAACACGTTGAGCACACGCTTGATAAAATAAATCAGGGCCGCCGTGTGGCCTAGGTGATAGCGTCTCCGACTCCCACGCTGGCGGTGCGGGTTCGAATTCCGCCAAAGCCCGCTCGATTCAGTTCGGTGACGGCCTTACTGAACAGACTCAGCGGCTTGCCATGGATTAGAAGAGGTTGATTACCCGTAGATAACCCGTGCCTCGTGGCATAAAGCGGACATGTGGAAAAACAAACAAAAAATCCCTAATTTTACACTCCGTTAAAGATAAGCTTGGTGCCTATCGTTTTTGTAGGTTTTCATTTTATCATCAGGCTTATCATTTTATTTATAGGTCTAACAAAAAAGATATAATTCTTGGTTCACCCATCGATCGTAAGAACAGATTTCTACTTTCAAACTACGAGTAGATTGTGTAATTTTCCTGACATTCGGGACAGTTCCTTTGAAAAACATTAACTATTATGAGAAGTTTATCAGAAAATTAACTATTATGAGAAGTTTATCAGAAAATGTTTAATTAAATGTCTCTTCTCGATCGGCATTGTCCCTCTCTAGATACTAATAGATATTAATTTCGTTTTTAGCTAGAGAGTGACAGGTCAGAGAGGGACAAGTCGGACATTTTTTATCAATTTGGGCGAGAAAAGTAACAAAATAACCTAGAGGAGATTATGGCTGTGAAGAGATTCGAAAGCTCTACTAAACTGTAATAAAAATAACTATTTACTATCTTTATGTTAATTAGGTATAGGGCGTGACTTTCCATATCAATACTTTACAGCTTTACACCATCACTCAGGTCCTGGAAGCAACTTAAGTAACCTGAAGAAAAATGATATGGCTCGACGTATTGTCGGGTGTATAAAAGGATTGTCCCAAATGTTCTCAGCATGAGATTTCCGTTTTTGAGCGGATTTGTGGGTATATAAAAAAATAGCTTGGGAGAGATTTTACAACTGTGTGACTAAGGACTGTCGCGGCACGGCTGTCGTCGTGCTCTGCTTGTACCCTTTGGTGTCCTGGCTCAGTTTTATTTTGGATCCTGAAAGTTTGCTGATAAGAATGGGGCTTGATTTTTTAGGAGTGTTGTAAAGGAAAATGGTTTAATTATTTTTAAAAGTACGTGACCTCTGCTTGTTACAGGTTATGGAGAGACGAAATGAGCACTGTTATTGATTTGAGTGAATGTTATACTGTCTTAAGGTGCTTGAAAATTAGATAGCTGTGTTCATAGCGAATAGGATAATTAATAGAAATGCCTTCAGGCCGTTCTCGATAAATCACATTGTGACACAAATACCACCACAATCTCCCACATATAGTTACATAGTCATCAATTTCTAACGTACTTGTGGCCTGGATTGATATATTTGGTCCCTTGAGGGATGTAAAATAATGCGAGAAGAAATATCCTGCTCGAATTCACTGCTTTCCTAACAAACGATTACAAGGTTAAGATTTTTATTTTGGAAATACATATCTTCATGAAATGGATTAAAATTTACATTCTTACTGTCTAAGTTAAGCTTTTTTATTATTCAGACAATACAAATCAACTTACCGGACATGCCTACATAAAACTGAAATATCAATGCCCTCTTGTTCGGTTTTTGCTTAGCTAGTTCTAGTGTCCTAGGTTCAATCATCTTTTTTCTGAATCACTAGCCAACAGAAGTTATTATTCCATTCGTCCTAAGATAGCCATTTAAGGTATTATTCATGCTTGGAAGGTCAGTGACGGTTTTAATTAGATAATCACATTTTTTTTGTTTATACTTTGAAACACTTTAACAACACTGAACGCAGCTGTTATGATCGTTTATTTTCTATAAAACAAAAAAAAAAAAAAAATAGAGATTTATATTCCAGGATTAGTTGAAAATTGCCTCGTTAAATGTAGCTCTTGTCTTACTTAGCTTGTTCTTGTATTCAATTTTCTTAAATAAAAAAACTGAATAATCATACTTTTATTGATGGCCCCCTCTCTCTCTCTGTGTTTCGAGATATAAATTGTTAGAAAAAAAAAACTCTCTAATCTTTAAATGAGTGAATAAAAGCTTATTTGCATTTTTCGTTTTCAATACCATTTGTGTATTTATTTTGCATTATTGTTTTCTTATAACTGAGACAGCCTATGCGCAGATTCCGTCAAGGACGCTCTCAAACTTTTCTGTATCTCACCAAATGTTTTTCCTTTTGTCTCGAAAACGAAAAAATATACGAAAACTGAACAAGCAGCAGAGGTTCCACTGAAGAACATGTACATAAACCCAACTCCCCATTTATCAGCTACTTCTCTAAACAGCCTGTTCATCACGAAAGAAGTCGCTGCGAGGATGATGGCAGATAAAGAACTGGCGTAGCATTTCACGTTTGTAGGGAACAGTTCCCCGACTAGTGTCGACGGTAAAAAGCCTATTCCGAAAGAGTAGGTGCAAGCGAAAATTAGGACGCAACAGTACGGCAGCCAATTCCATGAACTGACGTCACGATTGGCGTGTTGTAAAAAATAAAATATACCAGCAACTAACTGAACTATACTTGTCGACACGGTGGAAATGATGAGCAGTTTCCTTCTGCCCCACGTGTCGACCAACGGGCTCACCAAGTAGTTGGCAAGAACTAACAAGATGGCAAATATTACCATGTAAGTTTCTCTACTCAGCCCTCCTCCAGTCTCTGGAAGCGTAATGGTACTGTATGCAAGAGTCGGGCTTATCCCGGTAGAGCGTTGGAACAAAGCTAGAGCGCTTATTATCATCGTACCCCTTCTCATAGCTTTAGTTGTGAAAATATCTATAATTCTTCCTTTATTCTCCATGTCATCTTTTACCGTCGTTTCTACTAGTTCTTGTTCAGCTTTTACTGATGGATCTTCCTTATCTCGTTTGCGATATTTGCTTAAAGAATTTACGCTTTTATCTTTTTTTTCCTTCATAGTATAATAATAAAAACTTTCGGGGACGAAAATAAAAGTAATGATAAATATAATTGGAAGTACTAAGGTAGCAACATTTACAGCAACGTATTTCTCTTCTAAAACGGCTCCAAGGACATAGATGTAGATAACCCCGGTGTTAAGAGATCCTATGAAAATAGTGCTGAGAGCTCCCCTGATCTGAATGTTTGAGACCTCTGCGATGTAGATCGGCACCACAGCGAAGGCGATTCCCTTCCCCATCCCAGCCATCAGCCTCGCCACGTACCAGTACCACATGTTATTGGCGAGGAAAGCGAAGACACTGGCGATTAAAAAGGTCCCTGCCGCTATGAACTGCACAACCTTCCTTCCAACTATATCCATCAAGTAAGATGACGGGATTGGAGTCAGGATGTTTCCTAAGTCCATTGCGGACACCATCCAATTGATCTGACTTCTTGTAGCTTTGCAGCAGTGATCCCCATTGAGCAATGATTTGATTTGTGCTAACGGGCCAGCGAGCCAGGCCCCTGCCGACATGGCACCCATGCTCACTGAAACATATAAATATACATCAATCTCAAAGATCTTGATATTTATGCTATGACTTCTAATGGACACAGAACCCACTCTGTCGAGGAATACCGAACAAGCAAACAGAACGCCTCGACTTGCGTTCTGTGTACATCAGCATTACTTATACCCAAATTTTAAAAATTAATATGAATGGAAAATATGTATATTCTTTAGTTAATCTTTATCTTCAGCTATTAGTATGTTACATACAGCACTTTATTGTTTTCCCCCTTCAATTCTTAGTATTTTATGCTAGGGGATGGATGCTCAGTTTAAAGCCTATCGACACTCGAACATTTCAAATTATTATGCGGTTTTCAGGGCAACGCGCCTTACAATGTGATAACAACTTAACAATGCAGCATATGAACACCATGTATATATATCTTTTTAAATATGCAAACGACATTTAATAAGTCAGAAAATCTCCCTCGCACCTAAATTAATTGCAATTTCCGCTCTTAAATTTTATAATTTGATCTGTTAGATTCTCTCTCTACTCTTCCTAACTTGTAATCCTAGATATCGGATCATTTATCGAGGGGTGTGGGATTAATCTTTAAATATTAGGTTGTATCAATGCAATCTTTTTTGGACTAGTTGTGACCGCTGACAATAGATGACAATCTATTTTATTTTAGCAACTAACTAGATTACCATCATACTCTACGTTAAAGAAAATGTATTAAAACTTCTTTCTTGGGTTTGAAAACTTAGCTTACCGGACACGCCTACGTACAATTGGAAGATAAGGGCTTTTCTATTAGGCTTCTGCTTAGCCAATGCTAGTCCCTCTTGGTCCATCTTGTGACTTCTTTTATTCCTTTATTCTTTTCGTAAAGAACTATTTATTAGAAGTAATAATAACTACTTCTAGTTTGTAGCAATAAATCTTTTGCTTATGTCATATAACATATGTTAAGCTAGTCGTTTAACCCAGCTGTTACTTATGTTTTATATTTTCTGCATTATGTTCAATAATAGAGATCATATGTTTGCTAACCACTTGGAAAGTTTAGCTATTTTGTTGTATTAAAAAAATATTGATTTTGACTTTGTAAATTTCTATTTATGTGCAAAAAAGTGTTTATTTAATAATCTTAAAAAAAAAAAAAAAAAGTGCTTGAACAGTAAAAGGAAATAAGGAGGGCTTCAATGCCAAAGATGGGAGAGCCATCTGAACATGAGGTGAGTGAGATGGACTCTGATACCAGTTACAATGGTCATGTCAGTGGTTCCTGGTAGCAAGTTACTGGTTGTAAAAGACCTATGCTTGCGAACAACCTAAGAAAACATACGCCACTCAGAAAAAATGGAAATTCCGTACTGTGCTGCTTCAGTCAGTTAGCATTCCATAGGAGAATTGACATTGAATCAACCGTCAAGTGATTAAGGTTCATAGTTGGTGCACAAGGCCTGTGTAAGCTGAGATAACTGTTGAACGATATTGAAAAAGGGCTGGATGAGTTTATTTAATTCGTTGATTGCTATTAATAATGCATTAGAGCCATTATCAACCGTATGAGTCGGCTGGGTTTCTCGGTGATGTTGAGATGCTGCACCAGATGTATTCTGTCTTCTGTGTTCCTGAGATCAGGCGATGTTCTCTGATTGTACTTGGTTTGTTGGCTTGTGGTGGAAACTCTTTGAGTACCGGAGGTGCCTGAGTTTGACTGGCTTATTCAATGGTATGGTGATTTCTTAATTTGCGTTGAGCTCGGAGGTTTTTCAATGTTTGGCAGCCTTTATAGTTAGCTGGGTCGAGATAATTATTAGTAAAAGTAATGTTCCAGAGATTAGCAAATTGGTACATATGACATCATTATATGTATTTAAATATTTGAAAAAATAAATAAATCCTCAAATTTTACAGTCCGTTAAAGATAAGTTTGGTACCTATAATTTTTTATAGGTTTTCATTTTATCATCAGGCTTATCATTTTATTTATAGAGAGATCATATAGAATCTCTAAAAATAGAGATCATTCTTTGTTTACCCATCAATCGTAAGAACAGATTTGAGAACAGATTTCTACTGTCAAACTCCGAGTAGATTGTGTAAATTTCCTGACTTTCGGGACAGTTCCTTTGAAAACATCAACTATTATGAGAAGTTTATCAGAAAATGTTTAATTAAATGTCTCTCCTCGATCGGCATTGTCCCTCTCTAGATACTACTAGATACTAGTTATATGTATTTAAATATTTGAAAAAATAAATAAATCCTCAAATTTTACAGTCCGTTAAAGATAAGTTTGGTACCTATAATTTTTTATAGGTTTTCATTTTATCATCAGGCTTATCATTTTATTTATAGAGAGATCATATAGAATCTCTAAAAATAGAGATCATTCTTTGTTTACCCATCAATCGTAAGAACAGATTTGAGAACAGATTTCTACTGTCAAACTCCGAGTAGATTGTGTAAATTTCCTGACTTTCGGGACAGTTCCTTTGAAAACATCAACTATTATGAGAAGTTTATCAGAAAATGTTTAATTAAATGTCTCTCCTCGATCGGCATTGTCCCTCTCTAGATACTACTAGATACTAGTTATTAATTTCGTTTTTAGCTAGGGAGTGACAGGTCAGAGAGGGACAAATAGGACATATTTTATCAATTTGGGCGAGAAAATTACAAAAATAACCTAAAGGAGGTTATGTTTGTGAAGACATTCGAAGGTTCTACAGAAATGTAATAAAATTAACTTTTTACCATCTTTATATTAATTAGATATAGGGCGTGACTCTCCATATCAATACTTTAAGTAAAGCTATAATAAAAAAATAGCTTGGGAGGGATCTTACAACTGTGTGACAAAGGGAAAAGAAGTCGTCGTGCTTTGCTTGAACCCTTTGGAGTCCTGGCTCAGTATTATTTTGAATCCTGAAAGTTTGCTGATAAGAATGGGGCTTGATTTGTTAGGAGTGTTGTAAAGGAAAATGGTTTAATTATTTTTAAAATTACATTACCTCTGCTTGTTACAGGTTATGGAGGGACAAAATGAGCACTATTATTGATTTGAGTGAATGTTATATTGTCTTAAGGTGCTTGAAAATTAGGTAGCTGTGTTCATAGCGAATAGGATAATTAATAGAAATGCCTTCAGGCCGTTCTCGATAAATCACATCGTAACACAAATATCTAATATATATATAAATAATTAACATAATTAAATAATATATAAATATATAAACATTTAGTTATATATTTATCAATTTCTAATCTAAGTAAGTTAGTAAGTGAAAGTTGTATGTTGCGCACATACAATTTTCTCCGTCTGTAAGCAGTTAAACATTTTGTTTATAATGGGCAATTTCTTTACTCTTCCAACTTTGATCTAATTATAGTTCAATTTGGTTTTTTAAAAAAAACTCATGCAGTTTCTACACTGAAATAGTGGATGGACTCAGATATAGCATTTACAAAAGATTAAAATAAGAAAGGGACATTAAAGGAATACTCTAAAATTTCATCAATGTCGCGTGTACTTGTCACCTGGATTGATATAATTGATCCCTTGAATGATATAAAATAGTGCATGAAGAAATATCCTGCTCAAAAAAACTGCTTTCCTGACAGACGATTACAAGGTTAAGATTTTTATTTTGAAAATATCTCAATGAAATGGATTAAAATTTTCACTCCTACTGTCTAATTTAAGCTTTTTATAATTCAGACAATACAAATCAACTTACCGGACAAGCCTACATAAAACTGAAATATCAAAGCCCTCCAGTTCGGTTTTTGCTTAGCTAGTTCTAGTGTCCTAGGGTCTATCATCTTTTTACTGAACCACTAGCCAACAGAAGTTATTATTCCACTCGTCTTAAGATAGCCAGTTAAGGTTTTATAAAATGCTTGGAAGGTCGGTGACGGTTTTTATTAGATAATCACGTACATTTTTTTGTTTATACTTTTAAACACTTTAGCAACATTGAACGCAGCTGTTTATTTATTATCGTTTATTTTTCTATAAAACTAATAAAATAAAAAAATAATGATTTAAATTCCAGGTTTGGGTGAAAATTGCATCTTTCAATTTACCCCTTGTCTTACTTAGCCTGTTCTTGTATTCAATTTTCTAAAATAAAAAAAACTGAATAATCATACTTTTATTGATGGCCCCCTCTATCTCTGTGTTTTGAGATATAAATTGTTTAAAAAAAAAAACTCCCTAATCTTTTAATGAGTGAATGAAAGCTTATTTGCGTTTTTCGTTTTCAATACCGTTTGCGTATTTATTTTGCATTTTTGTTTTTCTGTGGTAAACACCACCAGTATTTAGTTTACTGATTTCATTAAAATGAGGAACCTTTCTTTTGTTTTCGGATAAGTAGATTTTAAAATATTATATTTTTTTTATTTCGGCGGGAGGGAGGGCGCTCCCATAACAAATAATTTTACATTGACGGATTTCATTGATATGAGGTTGCATTATATGTTTTCGGATGCGGAGGTTTAAAAAATATGTATTATAATTTTTTTATTTCAGCGGGAGGGGGGTTGTGCTCGCATGACAAATAATTTAACATTTATGGATTTCATTGAAACGAGAATGCATTCTAATGTTATCGGATACGTAGATTTCAAAAATATTATAAGTTTTTTATATCGACGGGGGGGGGGGCGGTCGCATTACAAATAATTAAACGTTCATGGATTTCATTGAAACGAGAGTGCATTCTTATGTTACCGGATACGTAGATTTCAAAAATATTATATTTTTTTATTTCGACGGGGGAGGAGGGGGCGCTCGCATTCTATATAATTTAACATTTACGGATTTCATTGTAATGATGGTGCATTCATATGTTTCCATATATGTAGAATTCGAAAAAAAAAATGCCCCCCGTCGATATAAAAAAAATCATAATATTTTCGAAATCTACGTATCCAGTAAAATAGGAATGCACTATCGTTTGAATGAAATCCTTAAATGTTAAATTATTTGTAATGCGTGCGCCTCCACCTCCCGTCGATATAAAAAAATTATAATATTTTCGAAATCTACGTATCCGGTAACATATTAATGCACTCTCGTTTCAATGAAATCCGTATATGTTAAATTATTTGTAATGCGTGTGCCCCCACCTCCCGCAGAAATAAAAAAATTATAATATTTTTGAAATCTGCGCTCCGACAACATAAGAATGCACCCTCATTTCAATGAAATCCGCAAAAGTTGAATTATTTGTAATGAGATCGCCCCCCCCCCCCCCATCCGTCGAAATAAAAAAATTATAATATTTTTGAAATCTACGTATCCGGTAACATCAGAATGCACTCTTGTTTCAATGAAATCTGTAATTGTTAAATTATTTGTAATGCGAGCGCCCCCCCCCCCCCTTCCCTCTGAAATAAAAAAATTATAATATTTTTTAAACCTCCACACCCTCATATAAATGAAATCCGCAAATGTTTAATTGCTGAAATAAGAGCGCTCCCCCCTCCTCCGCCATTAACCCCTCTTTCCTTTCTTATACTTTAGTACTTTCGATAAATTCATTAATCAAGGTGTTGATTACTCCTTATATGTACTCTGTACTGATATTACATTTTGCCCATCTCTACTTTATTGTTTCCCCGCTTCGAATCTTAGTATTTTATGTTGGGGGATGAATGCTCAATTTAAAGCCTACCGACACTCGAGCATTTCAAATTATTATGCGGTTTTCAGGGCAACGCGTGTTACAACGTGTTAGTCCACTCAGCCACTCCCTAGACATACACGTTTCAAGAACAACTAAACAATGCAGCATACGAGCAACATATATCTTGTAAGATATGCGAACGATATTAAATGAGTCACAGAAAATCTCCCTCGCAGGGAAAATATTTGCAATTTCCACTCTTAAATTTTATTTTACTCTTACTACTCTTACTTATTTTACTCTTAAGTTTGGCCTGTTAGATTCTCTCTCTACTCTTCCTAACTAGATTCTCTCTCTACTCTTCCTAACTTGTTAATCCCCAGATATCGGATCATTTATCGGGGGGGTATGGGATTAATCTTAATAGCACAGTACGGTGCTGCTTCAGTCTGTTAGCATTCCATAGGAGAATTGACATTGAACCAACCGTCAAGTGATTAAGGTCCATAGTTGGTGCACAAGGCCTGTGTAAGCTGAGACAACTGTTGAACGATATTGAAAAGGGTCTTGATGATGGAAGTTCCACTCATTTTCATCAATGTAGTAGAAAACTTCCAAGCCCTAATTTTATTTTTAGAAAGGATAGGCGGCCCAAAAACTTTCAAAATAAAATCAACATTAAAAGGGGTCACTGTATATCCACAGACCCCCGACATTTATTGGAAACATTATACAGGCTTGCGGTCAGCAGGCGCGGATTTCCACACCTTTCAACTTCCAGAAGACGGACGGATGCCCAAAAGTTGTCGTAAAATATCTGCACCACGCGATTCTTGTAAACGCAATTAATGATGAGTTAAAAGAAATGGACTACGAACCTACCAATATTGTAAATATTATTTCCCGTTTTAAGCTTCCCCTTCCTATGTTTTTCGTAGATATCACCAAAGAAACTTTTCGAGAAGAAATATTTCATATTGAATATTTGTATTACTTGAGAATAATGGTAGAGGAACCACGTAAAAAGAGAGTGATTCCACAATATATAAGGTGTTACAATTTGTACACACCAAGTCTAATTAATTGTAACCATCAACCAAGTTTTCGATGAAAACCAAGGTGGTTTTCATGACTCCACCTCATGCACGATAACGAGAGACGTGTTGCAAAATGAGCATATTGTAATGGTCAGCACCCAGCTAACTATAAAGGCTGCCAAACATTGAAAAATCTTCGAGCTCAATGCATATTAAGAAATCACCATAACATTGAATAAGCCAGTCAAACTCAGGCACCTCCGGTACTCAAAGAGTTTCCACCACAAGGCAACAAATCAAGTACAATCAGAGAACATCGCCGGATCTCAGGAACACAGAAGACAGAATACATCTGGTGCAGCATCTCAACATCACCGAGAAACTTGTACTGGTATGAGGCGAGACATTGCCCAGCCGACTCATACGGTTGATAATGGGTCTAATGTATTATTAATAGCAATTAACGAATTAAATAAGCTCATCCAGCCCCTTTTCAATTTTGTGCAACAGTTATCTCAAGTTACCCAGGCCTTGTGCACCTACTATGGACTTTAATCACTTGACGGTTGGTTCAATGTCAATTATCCTATGGAATGCTAACTGACTGAAGCAGCACAGTACGGAATTTCCATTTTTTCTGAGTGGCGCTCTCTGGTCCTCCATCCATCAACTATTATTAGACACTATAACCCCGAATTCACCGACTTATTGGCCCACTTCTACACGCAAAACACCCGACTTACTGGATTTTTTCATTTCTCAAGGACTGAGAGCAGTACCATTTACAGTTAGTTCAATCTCTGATCTTTGCTCTAATCACTCCTCAGTGCACATGGGTCTCTTCGACAATTCCTTTGAGGCACGAAAAAGACCGAAGCTTATAACTGGTAATATAGCTTTGGAGGCTTATAGAAACCGTACATTTGTACTCCACATTTTCTGTTCCAGGCTCCATCAAAACACAAGCAGACCTAGAGGAAGCTGTTGAAACTTTAAAAAAAAAGTAGCACAAGAAGCTGAGTGGTTTTCAACTGCACCTAGGACTCAAAAAGTAATAAACTTGCCTCATTACCCTATGTACATTAGGGAGCCTATAAGAGAAAAGAGAAGAGCACGTAAAGTATGGCAGAAAAATAGACTTCCTTCAGACAGACGGATTTTCAACAGACTAAATAATGAACTCAAGTGACAAACTTAAAAATTCTAAAGCAAAAACTATGAACATTACATTAGCAACCACTCGGCGGACGATGGAAGTTTATGGAGGCACACCAGGAATCTCTGTATCCTTCGCGATCGTGGAAAATATCGACTTCTCGTTTTCAACGTTTGGGCTCCCATGAGTCCAAATAGTCTGTGTGTGTGAACAGACTAGCTCAGCAACTACAAACCGCACAAACCTGAAATTGGGTATTTGGTATATCTAGCATTGGGCATTTGGTAAAAGCCCGCGATTTGATAGCAAAAGTTTCATCAAAGTTGATTGAATGGAGGGGGCACTTTATTTAATAAACTTATTCTCATTTTTACGCCACTGGATTCATGACCCCCCTCCAATATTTTTTTTTTTTTTTTGTCTTTTGTAAGAAATAAATTTATTACATAGCTACTAAATG
The DNA here is from genome assembly GCA_911387785.2 of Aelia acuminata. Classification (NCBI taxonomy): domain Eukaryota; kingdom Metazoa; phylum Arthropoda; class Insecta; order Hemiptera; family Pentatomidae; genus Aelia; species Aelia acuminata. Next base: position 68,342,450 of record OU426982.1, on the reverse strand, counting down.
TAACAGTTTTGATTGTTTAGTTCGCATTCATTACAGATACTAGGAAATAATCTCGAAACCAAATTGAGAAAAAAATTGTTTTTGATACCCTAAAATTTGGTACTATGCCCCAGTGAAAAGAAGTGAAGTGTCATTTCAAATCCAAATATGTTGAGAACCAACCATGGCAGCACTAATGAATTTCTAATCTTAAAAGCAATATGGCGACTCCAAATTCTGAGGATTCACTGCCTTTAGCGATATACCGTAAGCGTTTTAGTAATGAGTCGAGGATTAATACATAGAGGGGCTATCACTCAATATTCTAAATAAATAAAAGATTGATAATGACTCAGCCGACTAAGAAAAACCAAAATTACGTTTTCATTCTTTTCTTTAATTTAAATTTTGTTCTCAAAAACAAAAATGTCTGTAGAAATAGAATTTTGTGTGAATTTGTTGCAACATACATACTGAGACACAATCATGATGGAGATCCAAGCGCATCTCCTTCAGACTGACCTTAATCGCCGGACCACATAAACATAAAAGTTTAAAAATAAATTTAAGCTCAAATAAAAAGAAAGTAAACCTTATATATTTGAAAATTCAAACATTTTCATGCTATATATATTGTGCTATATATACTAGACTACTTTACTTCGATTCTATATATTATTGATAGAAAATGGTTACAATTAAAAAAACTGTTTCAACTGCATTCTCAATTTAACTACGTAACTAAAGTTACTAGGGAAAAAAGTCTAATCACAATTGGTCTACGATCGGGGCACGATCCTTTCCATAAAAAAATGTTAAATTGCGCCTAATGCTAACGAAACTATTAATACTATTGTGACTACATTCTGGCATTGTAGGTTTTGTCATTCTGATTCCAACAGTATTCATCACTCTAGAATGATAAAATTAAACGTTGATAAAACAATTTTCCTTTGTTTTACGAGTTTTTTTTTTTTTTTTTCTCATTGTTCTGATAATTTTCAATCAAAAGAAATTTGATACTCAATGAGCAATAAATTTTATTTTTATGATCATTACCCCTAAGATACACAATATTAAAAAAAAAGTAAGTGGAGAATATTTAAAAAGAGGGAGTAAATTAAAAAAGTTGTCCAACAGACCGTGAAAAACGAGAGGTAGGGGTTAAATATTTGATAAGTTGGCCCTCCGGAGAAGCCCTGTGGAGTTTGTTATGACTCTGGTTTACACTTGGTCTGAAAGAGGCCCAAAGAATTCGATTATAAGCCCTGGAATTCCCGGACCTCGCTACCTTTCCTCTTTAAGCCTGTTTCCCACCCAAAAATCGATTTAAACTGCGACCCCTTCCTTAGAGAAGGGCTTTTTTGTAAAGCCATTTTAGGGAATTTGATTTGCGCCAGGGCCATTTTTTATACCCTGCAGGTATAAAGGTAGCAGTGAGTAGGAAGTCTAGTCCCAAGAGTTGTAGAAGTTTTTACATCCCTAGGGCAACATAGGTGTTAAGTGCTTATAATTAGTGCATCTTGCTATGGATTGAATCTGAACAATCGATTAGTAATCTTCAGGTTTTCAGGAACATCATATGTTGCAAACAAATTTAACTTAAGCGATGATTAAATAAAATTATAATTAAATAACTTATATGATAACTTAAGCGATAATTAAATCGCTTATAGCAAATAACGCTTGGAACAACGAATAGAACTTAATAAATCGAACAAAAAATTAACATCTAGTATTATGATAAATAAAATGCAATGTATGTCAAAAAGTGTGCTTATTAAGGTAACGTTCATAAAAATTGTTAATAATTGAATAAGAAAAGAAAATATAATGTAAAGAAAGCAATGGAAATTCGGGGAAGATCTTGTTAAGGAAAGAGCCTTTGCCCGCGGGAGTATAAAATTCAAATCCCTTTTTCCTGACAAGAGAGGTGTATTATAAATTTAATCAAATATATGTATTTGAATAGAGTTAGATTTATATAAATTAAATGGATTTTTAAATATTAAGTAGATTAAATAGGTTTTTAATGTAATGGGCTAGAAATTAATACGGATAAGACAAAACGGTTAGTTAGAGAAAAAGGGACGATTTCGGTGATGTTGATTTTGAGGGAAATACTTTTAAACACGAAGAGAAGTTTAGATGTTTAGGGGCTCAGAACAACGAAATTTAAGGATAAATTAATGTGAATTTGAAATTGGGTTTTTTTCCCAGTTATCTTGGAAGTTAAACATCTAAGTTTCTCTACGTCTTCGAAATAATACCGAAAAAGTCGCCGTCCATAAAATTGGTATTATCTGTGTTTAAGAAATGAGTTTCGAAACATTTTTTCGCTTATTACTTATGGGTTCGTTATTCCTTATGAGCGTGCGAAGGGAGCGGAAGTTGACAGCTACGATCTAATTAAGTTAATCTAGGTCATTTTGAACTGGGAGTTCCTTAACACCTCGGTCACGTTACCAGTCAAAATAGATCACCCCTAGAAATGACAGCTTTAGATTCTATTGGTTAGTTCTTTATCTAGTAAGTTTTCCCCTTTTTAAAATAAATAATAAAACAATCCTTTACCTCCTTCAGGTCAAGATTTTCAGGATCAGGATTTTCCATAATCTGTTAATAATAACTTCTTTTTTCGTATTACTGAACTTCCTTCTTGCTTACTCGCTTTTACAGTTAAGCGGCATTTCTGTAAAAACATCATGGAAATGCACACTATAGCTTCAAAGTGATCATTGCAGAAAAATTCTAAAACAAACAATACAGCCCTGATGAACCATATCATGTGTTTTTATTAATTTGATCATATGTTTTCGATATTCTGAAGCATTGTCTGCAATGGAATGGTATATTTTTCCCCACTTCTGTAAAGAATCTTTAAACTGTATTTTTTGTGAGGATATAGAACTTTTTTTGCATCTCAGTAATTTACGATGAAGATTAAGTCTAATTTTTTTATAATTGATGTAAACTAATGATAATACATGAAATAATAACACTAATGTAGTTGGCATTTTTTTAAAATAAATATTTTCTGTAATTGTTAATTTTGCCTGTGTATGATTTTCAGTAAACGAATCACATTCATAATAGATAAAAGTGGTAAATGTGACGGAAGCGTCTCCCAGGCAAACTATGCCTTAAACAACCGACATCCTTATGACAACACTCAGGGATCAGTTTTCTACTCTTTGTTATTAAGATAAGAGCTCTTTTACCATATTATAACGAGATGAAATTGAATCTGGGTTAAAATTAAATTCAAATTATATTATACTCTATTCAGATTCTTATGAAATATTCAAGCTTTAATTTTTCTTCTCTATACCTTTCATTATCGATTTAGTTTTTGTTGCATTTTTCATCAAGTCTCCATTTCTCTAAGTTTCCCCAGTTCTAAGTTCTGTAACATTCCATTCAAAAATTGTTCAAAAAGGGATCAGGGATGATATCTAATCTATAATATAGGATATACCTTTATTTTGAGGAAAATTAATAGCTCCTTTGTAACTGAACAATGTTTTACATTTATCAAAATATTTCGATATGATTTCTTCTTTTTCGAATCTTTGTTTAATACCACAGCTCGCAATAACTTCTTTTTCACTCTACAACGAACCTATTATTACTGACTAAACTCTTTTCCCAACATTGCATCTTGTTATATCGATCAAGTCATAAGAATTAGAATGAAGTGATGTAACTAAATAACCAGGCGATTTCCAAGATATTTAAAACAGTTTTTTGAGGTGAAGAATACGCTCTAGAGACAAAAATTCGAAAACCAGTTTTTAACGTACTATTGCCCGTAAATACGAAATATCAATAAAAACAATAAAGAAGATCGAATATTGATGAAATAAAGATTTATTTATGATTCTTCTGAAAAAAGTAAGTAAATAATAATAAATCGAAAAGTACTGTAACTGTCGTTTTGAAATAATTGAAGACCCCAAGCTAAGAACGTGTTCAGTCTATTTTTTGCGAATATTGTTTTATAGCGCATTATGGTAAACCATTTCGAGCACTGCACATCTGTGTAGCTTACACGAAAACAGCGGGTTAAGTCCTTGAGATATTCTACAATTCTTTTTTGGCGGCACACGCAATTACAATTCTTTTTTGGTCATTGATTCTTTTTGGACTAACGAACAATGTATTGTATTTTTATTAAATTTACCATTATTTGAAAATATATTGTACATACACATTTTTTTTCCATTGACTTAGAATTACTAGATTGTGTTCTATACAATATTTAAACACTCCTTTTGCTCTCCTGTAAAATTTGCAAAATGTGACTGAACACATTCTTAACGTTGGGTCTTCAATTATTACTAATTAATACTTATCGTGAATAACAAAAAAAAAGAAGAAAATTTAAAAAAAGGTATTTCCTTTGAAATTTCAAAATATATTTTACAATTTTTAAAAAACAAGATTTCTTTCTAAGTAAAATTAAGGTAATTGAAATTTTTGTGTCGCGCGCATCGCAAAATATGATTACTTATGCTCAAATTATTATTAAAAATAACCAATCTTAACTTATTAATAATAAATAATAAACTTTGTGCAGAAATAATTAATTATGATGAAATGTCGTAAATCAGAATAAATTTATTATTTAGAGGCTTATTTTTATTTATATATTTTCTAACTTTTCGCTCTTTCAATTATACTTGTTTTGGTTATTCTTATGTTAATTCAAATAGATGACGAAGTGACGTTTTGAGAGTAGTGGAAAGGACTTGTTACAAGAAAACAAGAGGGTTGGTGGAAAAGAAATATATATAGTGTTTTTCCTGACAAGAGGTTGATCTGTTGGTTGACATCAATCTCGGGTCTAGGGCCCTCAATCGTTTTATCTGTAATCTTGTCCTGGTCCTACTTTATCTAAATCTGGGGCCGTCTGTCGGGGATTTTCTTCTATTCGCCCCTTCTCACCAATCAGTTTATCTCAGGAGGCGTCGCCTTGGGGTAGGCGGTTCTCTTTAATTATTCGATCCTTTCAATTAGTACTAACAAAAATAATTAAATTAGTTTTGTTGTCAATCCTCATTTTTTAATTGAAATATGTAATGATTTTTTAAGTTTTATTTTACTATTAAAGTTTTAATCGATTACTAACTTTATCGTTGTTAATTTCCATCTAGAATGAAAACAACTTATCGGAATAGAAGCTTCTTTTTGTAAAAAAAGTATGACCGACCCACGTTTTGAACGTGCATACCTATTCATTCTTATTCTTCCTCTGCTAATACATACATTTACCTTCCAAGATTAATTTTAGTATTAAATTTCTGTCCTAGTATAGGTATTGCCTTAAATGTAGTATTGGCTTAAATTTAAGTATTAGCTTAAAACCTAATGTATAAAACGATACCCAGTTCTTCGAGGAATGAACTATTAGGAAGTGTGAATGAACAGCAATTGGCCTAATAAATGAAAAAAAAAATCAATCAAATTCCTGTTGAATAAAGACTGTGGAGTTAAGCTTAAACAAGCCTCCAGTTCAACAGTATATTTGAGTGGCTCAAAAAATAAAAATATCTTTATTTTTTTTTAAAACTTTATAAACGATTTTATCCAAAAGGTTAAAAAAAAGTTTAGAGCAATCTATAGTCATATTTAGGGAGCATTTCCATCATAGACATATAGTACTACATAATATACTAGAGACGGCAGCTACAGTTTTTTTTTGTTAAAAAAATTTGCTTGGCACTATTTTGCCCCGATCCCTTCAATTATTAAAATATTCGGTCATTCATAATGAAACGAACCATGAGTGTTCTTTTTTTGCCAAAACTTGCCTGATAGGTATCATTCCCATAAAAAAAAAAAATATATCCTAATCAGATACATTTCAAAAAAACTGTTCGTAAAGGACACATGAGATTTTTACAATAAATAATTTTAAGAATAGACTGGTTTTAAAAATTTGTTCAAATCAATCTAGTCCATTCATTTTGTCTCTAACGTCCCCATAGAAACAGATTTTATTTGTATTGTTATGGATTGATTCGTTCATTTCTTAAATGAAATTTAATTTTTTTACAATAAAATATATGTATCTGTTTAATATTTCGACTTAGGAACCACTGCATGTACAACTTGATTATAGTGTTACTTTCAAGTGTTGAAGAACGCAGAATAAGACTCAAACTCAAAAAACTCGCATTTTCACCACTGTTTAAGCCAAAATACAGCCTGACAACATTTCGTGATGTTAATTTTGAGATATTGGTTATCAGCAGACAACTTCAGATATGAAAAGCTTCTTACTGAATTTAGTCCCGGTACTTGCGGCGGGGGGAATCATCGCCTCACTTAATTGCGCTATAAAATATACTACTATATTTTAAACCTACGGATGTATTCATTTACTAAAACACGAAATTTTATCGCAAGAATCCTTTAATTAGGATCAAGGGTTGGCGAATGCCGACCTTACAAGCACCTTAGCAATGATAATATCATCGGGGTCCTGTTTTTGCTTGTTATCCAGACGGCTTAAGACACGACAAGAAACTGCGCTAGCGCTGTTCTTTGGAAGGAAGGCTACACTAACGAAGTCACTCTAGAGGACAACTCCATTAAGTTCGCGTTAGGTTAACTTAGCCCTCAGCTTAATAGAGGCGGAGCTGAAACCAGTTGGAAAATGCAATTTCGTCAGCCCTTTTTGGTCTTTTATGTATTCGAGTCTGAGTCCCTTGAATATGTCAGCGCTGTTCATCATCTATGCTATTATGTAGAGTACTCCTCTTTGTAAAATTAATTTATACCTTTTAGGTTCTTTGTTGATTGTGGAACATGGTTACCCATTTTCGATACGCATTAAATTGCTAGCTCTTCCCCTCGTCTGCATAGGCATAAATTTTGGGTTTATATAAATATGGTGGTTTACTTACAAGCAATCAGTTTTTAGCCGTTGACTAGCTGTTTCATACATGTGATTTCAGTCTCGTTTTTCCGTCAAACTCTCATTCCCTCAACGGGCGTAAAATGTTTTAGGAATTTTGAATCAGGTAGGAAGAATTTATGAGAAATAACCTTTTTTTTTCTTTAAATTCAAATTTACTATTTAAATATTCAAGAAAAACTATTGCAATCTATCATTTTTAAAGAAGTACTTATTTTGTATCAACCAACAGTTGCTTGCATTAATTTATTGCCAACCTAAACCGAAATCATTCTATATTCAAGGTTTTCTATCTCCTTCGAAAATTGTTTACTCTAAAAACTTATAAAGCCACTTTGTACTACTACAAGCCTATGTCAATAAAATCCACTAAAATAAAGAAAAATAAAAAACGCCTCCATTCTTCAAAGGACTAAGTAGTTATATTAAAGTGCCAAACTTTTTGTTTAAAAAACAATTTTTTTACAATGAAGATCTTAGTAACATTTTATAGCTCGATAAAGATGGACCATGTTGCTTCTATTCTAAAAAGAGGGGGAAAAGGCATCAACTATCGTTATCTAATAATAATTTATTATCTAATCAATCGCTTATAATAATTATTTACGTTTTATTTTTATTTATTTTATTTTATTATTTATTTTTATAATATTTGTTTATTTATTTAAACTATTATTTAATGAAATCTTTATTTTTGATTGGTTATAAACCCAGTCTTTGTGTGTTATGAATCTTTTTTTGAATAATTTGAATCATTCGTTTGAGAATCTCGACTAGTTTACCCATTTTAAGTGGTTTCCTTTATGTAATTTCTCTGACAAATCTACATATTTAGGTCTTGGAATATGAAATATAATTTTCTTTGATTATACGCCTTGGCAAGCAGAGAGGCAAAAAAATAATTAAACCTAAAAACACCTTTTTTTTTTTCATTCCGAGTTTTTCAAATGACATTTTAATTGATCCAATTAAATTAAATTATAATTATTCATAGAATCCTTCAAAAAATGAATTTTTATCTATTCATAACTAACTTACAGGATTTTAGCAGGGATAACTCAAAACATGATTTATGAAAAAAATACATATTGCACCCTCAATGAAAGACTACGATAATTCCATATAACCCATATCAGAAAAATTGACATTGACATACATATAACGTGAGGCAGTTAGTTATTTAAGTTTAGAAGAGCACGTATTTCAGTTTAAGAAAACACTACTACAACTTTTCGTACAAAATATTTTCAAATGTGTTAGTTCATCATTAAAATTTTATTAAAATGACAAATCATCTAATTGTGTGGTTGATATGTTCAAGAAACTCTTTAAGCAATTTTTCTCCGTGCTCTCATATTATGAAGAAGAAGCCCTAAGAAGAGTTAAGTTCAAACCAGCTGTTTGGTATCGCTACGTAGACGACACCTTCATAATGTGGGATCACGGAGAAAAATTGCTTAAAGAGTTTCTTGAACATATCAACCACATACACACCAACATAGAGTTTACCATGGAGAACCGAGGAGGACAACAAGCTACCTTTTCTGGACGTACTAGTAGAAAAGAAGGAAGACCTCACACTAGGACATTCAGTTTATAGAAAACCGACCCACACGGACAGATACTTACACGCAGAGTCTCACCACCATCCATCACAAAAGAGAGGGATCATTGCTACACTAATACACAGAGCATTGACCATAACCGAACCCACGAAAATTCCAAAAGAAAAAAGAAAACTCCGGACAGCCCTCAAAAAGAACGGATACTCAGACGAAACCATAACTTCCGAATTCATTAAACAAGAATCCAAAACCGACAACCATCACCCCGAAGAAAATGAAACAGAAAAGAAGCCCATAGCCGTCATCCCCTACGTAAAAGGCACCTCGGAAAAAATAGCCAAAACACTTACAAAAAACAACATCAAAACAATTTTCACCACAAACAGGAAAATTGGACAGATCCTGCCCAATCCAAAGGACAATCTTGGATTCAACAAACCTGGACTTTACAGTATCCCTTGCTCATGCGGTAAACAATACATAGGACAGACAGGATGAAACATCACCACACGACTGAAAGAACATATTGCCGCAGTTAAGAAAATACAAACAGACAAATCAGCCAAAGCAGAACACTTTTACAATACACAACACACTATAGCCTTCGAAGACACCAAAGCCAAGGATAGCCGAAGATGCCAAAGTAAGGGAATAGATCCATCAGGGAAGCTATAGAAATTATAAAACAACCAAATAATATAAACAAAGAAGACGGATACAGACTTAGCAAAAATTGGTACCCTGCACTAAACAACATTAGACAACAAAACATATCTCAGAGAGCTGATGACATCCCCCCTCCCCTACCCCCTCCACCTGACCACGCCCCCTTGGGCGCTAGCCAATGGGAACGCAGACTTCGCCCCGACGGTAGATTATAATTTACTGATCCCCTTCTCCACTCTCATTCTTGTATTGGCCCTGAAGAAGCGCACAGCAAGATGGGTGAAAGCTTGGTAGCGAAAAAAACCTGTTACATGGTCAACATGGTACAAGAAGAAATGCGGATAATATTTAAATAGTTATTTAATTATTTTCATAGGACGCTCCCCCCGAACTTCAGTTTTGTATAATAATTATTCATTTGTTCTTCGATTCGTTTCATTTAGTAGAATTTAGAAGATGGCTTGTCGTATATTCTTTTCGTTTAGCAAAACCATTCGATTTTCTTTATAATTGAATCATTTAGTGAAAATATTGAATAAAAATCAGATTTTCTGAATATCATGTGATGTTGATTTTCTGAGTTCATTTCCTTGTTTTGTTTCCCTGATGATTTATTAATCCTATTGACAGTGGACTGGTTAGCTCCGACGATTTATCCTCCCTAAAGGTAGATATTCCGTTATTGGAGATGTTTCATGGAGGCGACATCCAGCGAAACAGGACTCAATCGCTCGCTGATTACAGGTTCATCTCCGCTGCCCTACATCAATCACCGGTCCTATTACGGATTCACTTCGATGGGATGGTTGTTCGTTTGTATACCGATCTCTTCCACTTATCGCTTCTATCATACTTGATTTTGGCACGAGTGTGATATTCAATTATGTTTGTATCCATTTCTTCTTTAGCATTAGGTCGTATAATCATTCTTGGATTTTTATTATTTTTTGTATCCTGCGTAATAGCTTGTACCTCTTGGGAGGAATTCAGCAAGAACAGAAGAAATTTCACTCCCGAAGTTCAAACAAAATAAATGGACCCAGTTTCATGAGTTGCAAGAAGTTGCGATGATTTAGCCTACGGGCAATTTCCCTCAATGGGTTTAAGTTCGCCCCTGTATTGTTCTCGTCTGAAATATAAAAAAAAGAAATCCTGGTACCTACCTAACTTGTGCAACATTTAAAGTAACATCCCAACTTGGAATGATTTACATTCGGTCGCATATGATACCGCGCTTTCTGAATTGAAGATTATCTTTTAAGTTGCCAAGAACTGTTACAGCTTTATTGTGGCTAAGTTGAGGTTTTGTGGTTAGGACAAAGGGATATTTACTCTTCCTCGAGTGTAGAATAGCTTCGGTGTCTTAGAGCAAGTTGAGTTATGAATCGCTTAATAGTTTATTGATTTTCTGCTGTAAATCTTATAGAGAAATCTTGTCCACTTTGTTCGTCTTACATCAATTATTAACATTGGCTATCACTTTAGACCTATATGGACCCAAAATATTAAACTTGTTTTTTCGAGGCAGTATGATTTAATGGTTTGAATTATTTTCATTGTATTTAATTTAGCCCATCTTCTTTTTGCTTTTAAATATGAATGTATGGCCTTCAACGAATATTTTGGAGTTCAAATTTTAGCATTCATCTTGTTTCATTTTTTTTTTTTTTTGTTAAAAGAAAAAGGTCCGGGAAATTGAGTTTTTTTTTTTTAATCTCAACTTTGAATAAAATTTAACTGATTAAACGATGAGCTGTAGAGAAACATTCATTTTCATACACGAAAAAAATGTCTATGCAATGTGCAATTTACTATTTATATCGTTAAAAATTTGAACGTTCATCTGTTAGTCCACTAAGTTCTTATTTGTTTTCATTTTTTCTTTTACTGTTATATTATGAAAGTGTTTGACAATTTTAATAGAATTGTATTTATAGCTTGATATTAAATTCATTATTACGTATTTATGGTGCTACTTTGTAATGTATCCAACACTGTGATAAATGTAGTAAAATCAGTAGCAATATTTTTTTTAATATTTAAGGACCTTGTATTGTAAGCTTGCATTGCAAGTAAGGTTGTATTGCATTATAAGATATTATTTCATTCATGTTTGGGCAAAAAGGGCTTAAGTCATAAAAAAATGTTTTTGTCTCGTCTTCTTAAAATTCATAATTCACTATAATTTATTTGTTATTCATAATTTATTATAGTCTCTGTTGAAAGAAAATTGTTTTATTTAGTATTCTGGAACAAAGAAATTCAATCAGAAAAAAATTATAATGATTTTCAATAATCTTTGTTTAAGCCTCTCATTCGACGACTTAAGCCCTTTTGTCCAAGCACCAGTGATTTCTAATTTATAAATGATATATCAACCTTAAATACTTAAGAATACCTATTTGAATTTTTTTTTATTCATTTTTATATTATTAACTCATGATTTCAAGGGAAAAATTTTTGAACTAGTTAAGTAATCAATAATAAGATAAAATCTATTCAATTTTTTACCTCCGTGTCTGTTGAATTCATTTTGTTTAGTTGCCAACTATTCACTTCTTTTAAAATCCCAGTTTTTCTTGCTGTTGTGGCCAACATGTAATATTTAGATTTTAAATTATAATTTTATTTGTTATAGACAATATTTTGATTTATATGTAGTGTTGCTTTATATTAGCGTGAATAATATTTTAATTTAAATTTCATGTATATATTTACGGCTGTAAGATGCCTACGTTTATATATACAATGACAGATGCCGTGTTTTTAAATTAAGTATTAAAGACGCGTCCTTATTTAATGCCACAGCAGTACGGCATTTGCAGTGGTGGAGTAAGGTTGTTTTATTCTTCACGTGAAGAGATCGCAATTTATGCCCACATTTGGGTCATTCTTCAGGCCACATCTCACACCGAATGTGTAACTATGAACATTTAATCATAAAATTAATCAGTGGTACTGGAACAATTCCACAACGTACCTAACTTGTAATAAATGTAAAGTAATTTTCATATTACATAAGAGGATGAATATTTCTATCATTATTCAAAATTCATTCTTTATATTTTTATTCAAGCAAAGGCAATAAAAAATAACCCTTTTGTAATTGCAAATATTAATTTTTTTATGTTTTCTTTCTTACAATTTACAAGAGTTAAATTTATTTTAATTAATGTTAGGAGTTTTAAATTTTTTTTTTGAAGTTCAATTTTAAGTTTATGTGTATTTATTTTTGTTTTCATTCTTCATCACTTTTATAATATTGTGTATATAGTTAAAATATTTGTTTTGTTTTTTCATTTCTATGTTATTAAAGTCTTTGATTAGTACAGTCAGCTGTAATTAGATTTTTTTATTTTATTCCTTGCCTAACTTATTAAAAATTATTGTTTTTTTCTGATTTTACTGGCGCTATAAGGCTGGCAGATTTGGTTTTTTTTCAATTTTGAAAACCCGCTGCCGCCACATTTTGGTCCTCCGGGTTTCGGATTGCAGCTGTATTGTATTAAATAATTATAATAACACATATTTAACTTATGCTAATATATATAACAGATATTTTATTTTTTTTGTAAACAGTTGTCCACAGCTTTTATTCCTTAACGTTGATAAGGGTTTTAGTTGGTTTGTTTTCTTTTGGCTCTTCCCTAATTTTTTATTGGTCTGTTTTCTACTTGTCTTTTTTCATTTCATTTTAAATATTTCCTCACCATGGATTCTCTTGACCCAGCAGTCAGAAAACAATTTGATAGTCTTAAGGAAAAATTCAAGTCATCTGGAAACAAAATAAAGGCTATTTTGGAGCAAGGTAGGGCCATTTCAACCGACCCTTCTCAATTATTTTTATTTAAAGGAATGTGTAGAAAGTTAGATGCACATTATGACAGTTTTACAGAAACATGGGATAGTATTCTTGCATTAGTATGTGATAAAGGCGCATCGGCAGTTTTTCCCACCAATAACGATAAAGCTCTCATGTCCACTGTTGAGCGATATTATAACGAGGCATGTGCCATTTATGAAGATCACATGAACCCCACTCCCTCTACTGCACAGAGCATGACCGTACCCGCCAGCGCTACTTCTACAGGAATAAACGAAAGCCGCCTGGTACGAGCTCGGCTTCCACAAATTAACCTACCACAATTTGGAGGAAATTCTCAAGAATGGCCCTTATTTAGAGACACTTATAAATCTCTCATTCACGAGGAGCCTACTCTCTCTAATATGGAAAAATTTCTTTTCCTAGTATCATGTTTACATGGACCTGCTCGATCATTAATTTCTAATGTCACTTTGACAGAAAATAATTATGCTCAAGCCTGGAAGTTATTAACGGATCATTATAACAACAAAAGAAAACTTGCTTATTCATACTTGAAGCAAGTAATGGAATTTAAACCTCTTATGGGAAAACCTTCTTCTTCTTCACTAAAAGCCCTGCTAACCTCAGTAATTGAAGCCATTGACTCATTTAAACATTTAGGTATCCCAGATTTAGGAGATTTCCTTCTCTCTTATTTGGTTCTTCGTTGTTTAGATTCTTCAACCAGGATCTCGTTTGAAAAGAAATTTTCTGAGGTGGAATTCCCTACATATTCAGATGTAGTTAATTTTATTAAGTCTGAATGGAAATCTCTAGATATCCAAGATGTTGAGCCAGAGCAACTACCTATAAATAGAAATAGGAAAAATTATCCTCAAACTCCTGCTTTGCGTTCCTTCAATCAAGCGAGGCACTCCTTACTTAGCGGTAAAGAGGATCTACATGGCTTAGCTCAGAATCGCACCTCGCGAAGCCAGCAGAAATCAGATGTTAAACAGAGCCCTCCCGCCATTTTATGTCCAGTATGCAACATGGCACACACTTTATATCAATGCAGGCAATTTAGAAATTCCTCTCCTACTGAGAAGATCAATCTACTAAAGAACTGGTCGGGGTGTCACAATTGCCTTTCAAGCAAACATCATACTAGCCAATGCAGCTCTCTACGACGATGTTCTATTTGTAATGGAGGTCATCACTCGTGGCTACATCCAACTCAGGCACAGGAAACTAGCCCTTCGACTCAGGAAAGTAGCGGTCTCTCATTAGGAAGTGTATCAGGGCAGGGAGAAGTTCTTTTGGGTACTGCAGTTGTCCAAGTTCAAGATGCACAGGGAGTTTACCAGCCAGTAAGAATAGTTACAGACAGTGGAAGTCAATTCTCCTTTATGACTTCAGACTGTGCAAGGAAATTAGGTCTTGTGATCGAACCATTTAAGCAAAATATTTCAGGTATTGGACAGGTGAGCGTTACTAGTACCGTGGGGAAGACTAATTGTTCTCTAAGATCTTCATTACCATCTTTTGGTTCAAAGATATTGGCTACTGAGGCAGTTGTTGTTCCCATGATCACGAGTCACCTTCCCCAAGCTCCCCTCTCTCCTGAAATTCAGATGATTTACAAAGGTTATTTGTTAGCTGACCCGGAATATGGGAAACCTGGCCCTGTAGAATTTCTGCTTGGTGGAGATCTTTTTATGGATATCCTCACGGGACAGCCAGTCAACGTTGGTCCTAATGTACCTAGATTGCTTCCTACTATTTTTGGCTTCATTATTTCAGGTCCTATAGGTTCCGAACGCAATTTTCAAAGAGGTTCAACATTTTTCCTTCACACTAATGAAGAGTTGAAGAACACTTTGGAAAAGTTTTGGGAAATGGAAGAGGTTCGACCAGTAGATATGACGTCGGAAGAAGATAGATTATGTGAAAAACTTTTCCAGGAGACCCATTATCGTCTTGAATCAGGACGTTATGTTGTCACATTACCTTTAAAAGACACGATTAATCGTCTTCAAAACCCAAAAGGCCAAGCCTTTAAACGTCTTGTCAACCTGGAAGCAAAACTGGAAAGAAATAGTCAACTAAAAGAGGAGTACCATCGATTCATGCGGGAGTACAAGGAACTTGGCTACTTGGAAGATGGTAGATTCAAATTCCATTGCTGCTTATACTCTACCACACCACGCTGTTGTGAAAATTCATGACAGTTCAATGAAACTCAGGACGGTGTTTGATGCTTCGTGTAGAACGCCGAATGGATCTCTCAACGATCACCTATTCACCGGACCGAAGCTGCAACTCGACATTCGGGACATTCTCACAAACTTTCGAGTTCACCAAATAGTTTTCATAGCTGATATCGTGAAGATGTATCGGCAGATTTTGGTGCATCCACCAGATAGGAAATATCAGCACATACTTTGGCGCTTTGATCCTAAGGATGCAGTCCAGCAGTTTGAACTGTGCACTGTCACATATGGCACAAGTTCGGCACCATTTCAAGCTCAAAGGACAATCATCCAACTGGTACGGGATGAAGGAGAAGCCTATCCAATGGGATCAAGAGCATTGCTCGAAGACATATATGTGGACGACATCGCTACAGGCGCTGCCACCGAAGATGAAGCCAAGAAGCTGGCATCAGAGCTCATTTCATTATTAAGTAAGGGTTGTTTCGAGTTAGGAAAATGGGCGAGCAACAGTCCGGAGCTCTTGAAGTTTGTAAAAGGGACCGAGGGAGCACATCAAGCAGTCTGCCTCTCCGCTGATGACGAGCCTAAGATTAAACTTCTCGGCATGCATTGGGTTCCTCATCAAGACTACTTTTCCTACGAAATCACCAATCCTTCTTGGCATCCTTCTAAGCGAGCCATTTTGTCTGCAATAGCTAGAATTTATGACCCATTGGGATTTTTGTCTCCTGTGGTATTTTACGCCAAGACAATATTACAGGATCTGTGGATCTCCAAGTGTGGATGGGATGATATTGGCCCACCTGAAACATGTTTGAAATGGCATCAATTCTTATCGCAACTTAATTCAATTGCAGACTTGAAGATTCCGCGTCTCATTATTGATAAGAATAGCATTTCATCAATCCTTGTAGGATTCTGCGACGCATCTGAACGAGGTTATGCAGCCGTAATATACCTGGTAGAGAACACGCCTTCAGGATATAACAGTCGTTTAATTCGGGCAAAAACCAAGTTGGCTCCTATTAAACCTATAACTATTCCTAGACTAGAACTCTCAGGTGCTCTACTGCTGAGTCGACTTTATCAGTCATGTTCCAGCCTGCAAGGTAAGTTGCCCATTCATTGCATCAGGCTCTTTACGGACTCCACGATCGTCCTCGGATGGCTTTCAACACCCACACAGCGTTTAAATGCCTTCGTTGCTCATCGGGTCACTCAAATACTTGAGATGACCAACAAGAATGATTGGCATCATGTGAAGTCTGAAGAAAACCCAGCAGATTGTAGCTCACGTGGACTTCTTCCTTCAGATTTAAAAAATCATCCGCTATGGTGGGCGGGGCCTTGTTGGATTACGTCATCATTAAAATCATGGCCTAGATCAGATTTGCGAGCAGCAGAACTACCTGAATTAAGGAAGGTACATTTAGGTGTAGTAAAGGCCGAAGTAACAAATGGTCTAGAGTGGATGGAGCGGTTCTCGTCGTATACCAGATTACTCCGCTGCGCTTGCTACATTTGGCGATTTATTGGAAAATGCAGAAGGTACCCAGATGTACCAACTGGAAGAATAGGCCTGAAGGAGTTAAAGGGAGTCACTAAAGGCTGCATTAAATTAGTGCAAACCCACTGCAAGATTGATGCCAACCACTTGAAAAGTCTTCGCCCATTCATCGATGAGGACGGGTTGCTCAGGGTGGGCGGCCGCTTGCAAAATTCGAACCTGGACTACGATGCCAAGCATCCAATCATCATTCCAGGAAGAAGCCATTTCGCCAAGCTCCTAGTCGACTACTTCCATCGAGTTCACCTTCATCTGGGACCATCAGCATTGCAGTCAGTATTGCAGTCCCAATATTGGATTGTTTCTGCCAGGGCACTGATACGCAAACGGGTCTTCAATTGTCTTCGTTGTTACAAGGCCAGTAAAGTACCTACTCCTCCATTGATGGGTAACCTACCTGTATTCAGACTCCAAGAGAGGCTGATATTCCAACACGTTGGTGTCGACTTTGGTGGCCCTTTCATCATCAGGGAATCTAAACGTCGTAAAGCAGCGATGGGCAAGGCATACCTCAGCCTCTTCGTTTGTATGTCCACGAAAGCTGTACATCTGGAAGTGGTGTCATCATTAGAAACAGAAGCGTTCCTCGCAGCACTTGACCGGTTCATCGCCCGCAGAGGAAAACCTGTACGCATTTACTCAGACTGCGGAACCAATTTCGTGGGGGCTTCTAGAAAATTGAAGGAAATTCAACAGTGGTATAGAGTCCAATCTTTACAAGACAACATCTCCGACTACCTTGAGGAAAAATCCATCGATTGGTCCTTCATACCACCTTCAGCGCCTCATTTTGGTGGCATTTGGGAAGCAGGAATCAAGGCTGCAAAGACATTGATGTATAGGATCATTGGCGAGACTCCTCTTACCTTCGAAGAGTTGAGTACCCTATTTAGCAGAATTGAGGCAGTACTGAATTCTCGCCCTTTAGTACCTACTAATGCTGACCCTGATTGCTTCGAAGCCCTAACACCTGGGCACTTCTTAATCGGAAGACCTCTCACAGCAGCTCCTGAAGAAGATTTGACTGGCGAAAACGTTGCTCCTCTTAAACGATGGAGCATGATTAAGCAAAAGTCACAGCACTTTTGGATCAGGTGGAGAAATGAATATCTAAACCATTTACAGCAGCGGAAGAAGTGGAACAAGCAGGGGGAAAACCTCAAGGAAGGAGACCTAGTCATTTTAAAGGATCCCAATTGCCCTCAGCGTACTTGGCCATTAGCCAGAATTGTAGCCGTGCATCCTGGCGATGATGGAATTGTTAGAGTTGTGTCAATCAAGACAGCTTCTGGAATTTACAAACGTCCTATTGCGAAAATTGTACCATTGCATCCCATAAATCAACCTACTTAACTATTGAGCCATGAAAAATTTTAATATAAATTTTGGTGGGCGGAATGTTGTGGCCAACATGTAATATTTAGATTTTAAATTATAATTTTATTTGTTATAGACAATATTTTGATTTATATGTAGTGTTGCTTTATATTAGCGTGAATAATATTTTAATTTAAATTTCATGTATATATTTACGGCTGTAAGATGCCTACGTTTATATATACAATGACAGATACCGTGTTTTTAAATTAAGTATTAAAGACGCGTCCTTATCTAATGCCACAGCAGTACGGCATTTGCAGTGGTGGAGTAAGGTTGTTTTATTCTTCACGTGAAGAGATCGCAATTTATGCCCACATTTGGGTCATTCTTCAGGCCACATCTCACACCGAATGTGTAACTATGAACATTTAATCATAAAATTAATCAGTGGTACTGGAACAATTCCACAACGTACCTAACTTGTAATAAATGTAAAGTAATTTTCATATTACATAAGAGGATGAATATTTCTATCATTATTCAAAATTCATTCTTTATATTTTTATTCAAGCAAAGGCAATAAAAAATAACCCTTTTGTAATTGCAAATATTAATTTTTTTATGTTTTCTTTCTTACAATTTACAAGAGTTAAATTTATTTTAATTAATGTTAGGAGTTTTAAATTTTTTTTTTGAAGTTCAATTTTAAGTTTATGTGTATTTATTTTTGTTTTCATTCTTCATCACTTTTATAATATTGTGTATATAGTTAAAATATTTGTTTTGTTTTTTCATTTCTATGTTATTAAAGTCTTTGATTAGTACAGTCAGCTGTAATCAGATTTTTTTATTTTATTCCTTGCCTAACTTATTAAAAATTATTTTTTTTTTCTGATTTTACTGGCGCTATAAGGCTGGCAGATTTGGTTTTTTTTCAATTTTGAAAACCCGCTGCCGCCACACTTGCTATTGCTGTAATTCAAATAATTTTTTATTCGCTAATTATTATAATTTGATTGCCTTAATTTTAAGTTAAAATTTCGTGCCTTAGGCCGAGACTTAACTTAATTCGAAGCAGACGAAAATGAAGTTCATTAAAGAATTTAACTGAGTTTTTTTTTCTTTTTCTTTCTCCATTTAAACAGCTAATGAATTATGCATATTCATGAATTTATTCGTTTATATATTTGAGGCGGAAGTACACCTTTCCTTTATTATTACTATTACTATTGCTACTCCTAGTGCCATCTTCCCTGACAAAGTATTTTTATAGAAGAAATAATCATCGTTCAACTGACTATCAGATTATATAAATATATTTGCATAATTCTGTTTTTTTTAAATTTATTTTTCTTTAAAATAGTTTTCTGTTTCGATTAATTATTACAATTTCATTAAGGTCCTCTTAGTAATTTCTGGAAATATTAACGATTTTTCAATGATCTTTAGATTCATATTTTATAAGAATATATGACTCTAAAGATCACGATTTACATATATATCTATATAAATAAAGATGAAATTCTGTTTGTTTGTTCTTTATGAAAATCATACCGTTTGTCCTAATTCTCCAAATTTCGCTCAGTGGTTCTTTATACCAGATGCGAACACCTGTCCATATTAAAATTGCATAACTTCAGGCAATCTCTATATTCCTATAGAGAATATATTCCTTATTGTCATGATCTCGCTTTACAGTGGTTTTTTACGAAATCGACCGTTAGAGTCGAGAAAAGTCTCATTTTATAGATTTTGAAGAGGCCAACAAGGCCCATTAAGGCCGTTCTTCCGGAATTATCCATGTTTTTCTCATGGTTAACTTTACGTTGCACGCTCTAGAGTAGGTTCACCTAAAGACCTAATTATATGAGTCCCAGAGGATAAAATTAAAAACATAGTATACCCTAAACCTTAAGAATACTAATCTATTAGTGCTATTTCTGTTGTATTTTTTGTTTATAGAATTGTTCACGTTTATTAGAATTCCCGAGTGAAACCGCGATATATATATATATATATATATATATATATATATATATATATATATATATATATATAATTATATAATTATTTTTAGGTAAATAAACCCCGATAATTTCGTACAACATTGTATGTTGATTTGCTTTATCGGATATAATTATTGGTTTAAATTCCCTACATTCTACATTCAATGGAAACTATAGTAGTACGTGGGCCAGACCCCCCTACCGTTCACCCCCCACATCCCTATAAATTGCATATCGCTGTGTTCCTTGTAGTAAAAGATTAAGAAAAAGCAAATGTTCCCAGAAAAAAAAGTGGCCGCACTAACCCAAAATGGCGTTCAAACATGGCAGAATGACGAATTTGATTTTAGTTAGTTTTTTTATTACTGACATTCACTATTATGCTGAATTTAGCCATGACTGGTCTTTTATTAAAGCTAGATAGTTCTAGATTCAGAATAAATAAACAAACGTTCTAAAATAATTAGTCTAGACAACATAAAATACCTTTAAAATCAATTTTTTCAAGTCACTTGCGTAAAAGTTAAAATTTCAAGTTAATTTGTGATTAAACACAATCAATTTTTTCAAGTCACTTGCGTAAAAGTGAAAATTTCAAGTTAATTTGTGATTAAACAGCCATCATTAACGAAAAACGCCCTGAAATAAAACATCTTAAACAATTATTCTTCTTAAAAAATCAGTGGTCAAATTTCAAAATATATCAACGAGCTTCATAGAAAACGGACCGGCGAATAGGCGCCATTCTCATATATCATAAATTCTCATACATCATATAATTACAGCGGGTTATAGGATATTATTTTCAATGTATAATCGAGCCTATGTAACAGCAAGCAATTTGTTGACAGAAAAAAATAATATAACCCTTTTTTTTTTCGCCTTATTATCTTATTAATTTAATCTTTTATCACAAGGAACCCAACGATATGCAATTTATAGGGATGTGGGGGGGGGGGGGATGCACGGTAGGGGGGTCTGGCCCACCGTGTATAGCATTGTATCTAATATTATTAAATAGGTACCGGCTTGGGCTCCCGGATTTGCTCTGGTAGGTTGTATAGGATTTTGTGACGAAATAAAAGTTTAAGCTTTAAGATACCTGATGCAAAAAAATATATAATAATTTATTATTTAAAATATTTTTCATTTTGTTATCTAGAGTTTTTTTCATTCTGTTGTCTTGTAGACAATTTTTTCGAATTTCGGTTTATATTGTCACTGTATTACTTTAACTAATCACTTTTCACTGTTTTATTTTATTAATTTGTTTAATAATCCAGTTTCTTTTGATTTTGAATTCAGTCCAAAGATGTAAACTAGGGACGTTATTTTAAATACACAAAAAGTAATTACTTAAATGTGACCTCGTTCAATTTAAAGATAACAGCTGAAACTAAAACTACAATAACCACTAGTGGTCCTGGCTACCTGGTACTTGTATTAAATTTATTATTCGTTAGCCCATCACTCGTGTACTGATGGGCTAATTAGACATTGCGAGAGTGAGAAACTTCCAGCCCTTATGTCTTAAATATTTCGCCCTTAGGATAAAAATGGGAACTTTCTTCACGTATAAGGGATAGAGCGCTACCTCACCTTACTCTCTTGATCATACAGTGACTCGTTTTAGCAGCCCATACATATTTCAGTTTTGTTATCTTCCCTTGAAAGTGCACAAAAATCTCTTTCATAATAGACTCTTTCATCTCTGGGACAAAGATATTCATATCGTTTTACATGGTTGATTTTAACCATCGATGGGTAAGCGATAAAGCCTGTAAGATTTTTGAGAAAGAAGAGGGCCTATTGGGCATTGGAGCTGGGTCTGAAACCCTGTGACATGAGATTGCCTTACCATCTTCCCCTGTATTACCTAACCGAGGCTTCCTCACGTCTGGATTACTAAATCTCCTCTTACCCTTTACTTCTCAGATTTCTTCAATTGTCGCTAACCTAAAGGAATAGGCAAGTGATTGCTTCTGAAAACCTAAATAAAAAAAAAATCAAGAGATCTATGTTTATATGGATATTATCTATTTCACTGTTATTCCTTTTATTCCATTCAAGAAAGTTGATTTTATATAATGATTTAAAACTATTGTTAGTTTTGATATCTCTGCTCGATATGTTGTTGACAGGTGCCGATATACAGATGGAGTAAATTTTGGAGTTTTATTTTCTTATATCATCGAAAGTAAACCGTCGACAACTCAAAGATATAAGTTTTTTCTTTAGTGACATCCAACGTCTATAGAAAGAACCGTCTTTACATTATTAAACATTTTATAGTGTTTAATAGGTCAGAAGTAGTCTTTGATTCATTTTGGTGGAAACCTATCGGTTTCCTTGGATAAATTATATTCACATATTTCTTAAATTACAAAATTCAAAATATATGTAATGAATTTCGTTAGAAATGGAGCACTAATAATAGATCCCACAATTTCATATGAGATTAAATGATTTATCATAAGTGCAAACACTAATTACAAGGTAAATACAGAGAAATTTCCGGAGATCGAAATTTTAAAGTAAATGGGCTTTGGGGAGTAGAGGATCCATCCTTTCATCGACTAGTAAATTTGTACTTTTTTTTCTATTAAATTTGTTCAAAATTAAAAATTCCAGAAAAGTAGTCAAATCCTTGATGATATAGTATTAGAATTGAAAGAAACTAATTTTTATGCTGTCCCACAGGTTTTCTTTCATTCTCCTGTCAAGTTGTAAAATAAGGTTGTTAACGCTCATAAACTTTAATTTATTACTTAAATCAATTTGTTGTTTTTGTTTTTTTTTTTTATTCTTTTAAAATGAAGTCATTTATTTTATTTTATTGTTTAATTTCTTAATTTTTGTTAATAGGGTTTAATTTGTATAATTATTTTGTTTAGATTTTTTCTCTCTTTTAATAATTTTGTTTAATTGAATCAATTAAATTAATGATGCGATGTTTGTTGGAAGACAAATGTTTATAAGGCCCTCTTAGTGCAGATGCTTTAATACGACAGCAGTGCTAATACCAGTAGTGTTGTATACAGTTGTGTATACACAGCCAGATTCTAATAGTCCACTGACTTATGTAGACGCGTCTACGGCTCTCATCTGCCCACTGCAGTTTTTTGGAGACCGAGCTTTCGCCCACTGCGAACTGTATACGGCCCTAGCACCGACTCCTTCATCTGATGAAATTTATCAGCCTACTTCGGCTTCATCATTCTGCGATATTGCCCAGCGATCCAAGTGAATATTGACATTCTTTTCATTTATTGATTCATAGAAGCTTCTTTTCTTTTATTTCATTTTCATTTATTTTATTAGAGAGAAAATTTAATTTTGTTTGTTTCATTTTATTTGTTTGTTTTACTGTTTTATTTTGGGGAAATTATTTCTTTTTTTTGTAAAAATGATTTCATTTTATATTAATGTTTTATTTTAATGATGAATAAATGTTTATATTTTCGGTTTTCTTTTTTTTTAATCAATTGTTTATTTATTTTAATTTAAGTTTCATTTTGGAGGTCCATTACTTTCCGGAGGGAATTTAACAAAGGTTCTCACCATTTTTTAAATTAGTAAAAAATATATAGTCAGCAGGGAGGGAGGGGTCTCTTCCCTATCAACCCCGACTGTTTAACTAACCCCAGTAAAAATCCAAGCTCTCCAGAAGCAAATAGTTTGTCAAACCTGAGAGGTTATGTTTAATGGTTTTCATTCCCCTGTCCTCTATAGTTTTAGTCAGGTAAGTTTTTCTTTTCTAATTTTTCAAAGATAAATGATTTTGTAGCACTGCTTTTGTTTTGACAATTGGCATTTTTATATCTTTTTTTACCTTTCACCGCTTATCAAACAAACCTTAAAAATTCATTCCCATGTCTTACTGTAAATCAAATACGGCAAGGGAATGAAATTATCGACGGGGATTGAACGTTTCGTTTGCTGCTCAACTTTTTTAAAGCGTCATCAGTCCTTAACATCGATAAATCAAATAAAAAATAAAGAAGAAAAGAAAACTTTTGGAACAAATTTATGCTATAAATCTATCACTTTTCAGATAGTTAAAAAAAATCACCCAATAAAATACAAGTCAAGAGAGGAGGTGTTTCAAATATTTCGTTATTAAAACAAGAAAATAATCCAATTATTCGGAGAAAGAGAATCCAATATATAAAATGAAGCGACAAAAAAGAAAGTAAAATTGGTTTGTAAAATGACTCCCCGTGAAATTCACTTGGAACGGAATCAATTGAGAACGAATTCTACTGTATATTTGTTTAAAAAAAAAAAAAATATCATTTTAAAACGGGTTCAATTGATGATACGAAATCTCCTTGTTCAACTGCTGGTGAGAATATAGACCCCTCCACTCCTCAATAGATACATGGAAGGAAACTGGTAAATAAAAATAAAGCGAAAGTGTACGAAGATAATGCTTAGTTGCGCAAAGAAAACATAACGCTTGAATGACAATATGACTACAAAAAAATATCGAAGGTTTTGTTTTTCTTCAAAAAAGTGGTTTACCATGTAAAAATATGCACATATGTCTTTTGTTATAGAGGCATTATTTAAACAAAATTTATTCAAAGAGAAGGACATCAATGCTACCTTGTAAACACTGCTGGGATCCTTTTGATCCCAAAGGTCTGTTAATTCATTTTATAATTTTTTATTGTCATCTACATATCACGTTTAACATGTGATTGGTGTTCTGCCTCGTCGACTCCTTGCTTCTGATAGCCAAAGGAATAGTGTTATACCCAAAAAAATGTTTATTTGTAACCATAAAATTTAAAATAAAAACGACTTAAAAAGAGCTCACTTTGGTGAGAATGATCCATATATTAAAAGACAAACTAAAACGATGCCATTAATGTAGCAATATTAATTAAGAAATAACAAGTAAAGAATAAAGTAGGGAGCAAATAAAATTGTAAATATATAATCAATATCGATATAGATGGATCTGTATGCTGTGTGACTAGCAATCCTTTACAGTTGGGCAGCATTACTTTATTAAATATACGAGTATATACATATATTTTCTTTTAATACTAGAGTTCAATATTCATTTAATACTTGTTTTGTGTTTTGATTCGTTTCATTCCTGTGGTACATTTAACAATTGAAAAATTTGCTCAAACTTATAATCGGATACTTTTCGTTACTACTGTTTTATGAATGTTCTGAACGAGTAGTATATACTTGCGAGATTGCCAAATTTTTAATTTTATCCAAGTTTTAATATGAATATTCTAACAAGAGCGTCTTAAGTCAAAATGAATTTTTTAAAAATGAACGAAAAGTTATTATTCTTTTTTATTTTCTTTCTATGTCTGAATAACTTTAGTTTTTTTACTTTTAAAAATTTATTAATTTTTCATAATTTTATTCAATGGATTAATATTTGATTTACCAATACTAACCATCCGAGCTTTTTACTAGATTCCCAACTCTCAAAACATAGCGGTCGAGTTGAGTCCATCCAGAAACAAAACAGCCTGACATCTATGTTGTTTAAATCCAAGGAGACTGTTTAAAAATATTAAGATATTTAAAAGAAGTAATAATAATTTTTAGCTATATTTAATGTATAATTTTATTTATGATTTATTTAATCACGTTATTCGGGAAAGGTATGTTAACCTACAAGATATAAAGTAACTATGTTCTGAGAAAGATTTTAGGCTCCCTGATCCGTGTCTTGATGGTGATTGTGGTAGGTGGCATGCCATCTTCCCATCCATCACCAACTCGACGTCATCCTGTCTTTCCACTGCTTTACATCGCTGTCCACTCACTGGGTTATATATTTGCGTACCTTGTTTATTCAAAAGTCACTGTTTCAAATTAAATAGAAGACACTCATCTTTGTATAAATTCGTTTTTTTTTTTATAATTTTGATCCGTTTCACGATATCATAATATATGGGAAATGCTCGTTAATAAAGTCAATCTTGAATAAGTAAAATAAGGATTCATTTGTTCAAAAAATTATTTTTAAATTTATATATCATAAAATGAATAGTTATTTTGTTTATTAATATAAATTAATATATATATGGGATGGTAACAATTTAAAATACGTAAGCCTATTATACGTAAAATTATTGCAAAAAAAAATATTTTATAGTAACAATATCAAATTTGTATTTATTCTTGTGTTGGAAGCTACGGGGAATTGGAAACAGATTTTCCTCCTGAAAATAAAGCATTGTTGAATATAGGGTTGAATTTTTATTCATTGAAACTCCAAACAATACGTATGACCCCAACGTACCTCCGAATTAAATTACGAAAAATATTGAAGTTTTTCTTCACATTGTACCTATTATTTACTTTAGCTGTGTTCGCATATTTTTGGTTTATTTAATATTTTCTTTATGCTGTTGCGGTTCCATTAGCATGAAATGAAAAAAAAAAAAATAAATACCTTTCTAGGTGATTTTTAATTTATTATTCTAACGAAAATTTACTGTTTAAAGTATGGTTTTGTTTTTTATATTTATGATTGAAAAAGTTGTGTTTCTGATGGAAGAGTTGTAGGTAAAAATCAATTACGATAAGAATTATTCCACTAAAGTTTTTATTTGGAGTACACGTTTTCGAGTTAGGTGTATTGAAAAATTAGTGGTATTCATGCATCCGCCAAAATATTAAAATAGATTCGAATCGCAAATTAATATTTATTTTTTAATAAGGATATAATTTTCTGTGCCTTACGTGGTTTTCGAGTCAGCAAAAAACTGAAAAACGTGGGGGTTTTGACTGTTGCTTCTCTGGGTTTCCGATCATGATTTCCTCGAGTTCTTCTAAAATAGGGATATGTGCTGAGTATACCCACATAATGTATACAGTTATAAGCTAATATAATATGAAAATGGAATTGTAGGATGAGGAATTAGAGAAAAGATTAAGTGAATGGATGAATATAAAATAATAATTGAGAATGTTAAGTAATAAATAGAATTCTCAATAACACTCATCCGATATTTTTCCGAGATTCTGACAGATGTGCTAATCTGTCATCAGGCGGATAAGCTAATAGTTTTTTTTTTTTTCTTTCATAAAACTCTGAAATTTGATGAGTTATGAAAGAGTTCAATGTAATGATGGAATACGGAATAAGGGAATCGAAGAAAAGCATTATAAAAAAAGTATATGGCTGGATAAAAAATTTAAATTTGAAGATGGAAAGTTTAATCGCTGTTAAATATTCCCATCCCCATTTTCTTGAATTTATTAAATATTCTAACTTATTTAAAATTATGTAATTAATGATTAAATTTAACTTTTGCAATTATTTATGAAATCGACCGTTCAATACTATTAAGATGAGTTCTCGTATTTTTTACTCAATTCTACCATTCAGGAAATGGTATGCAGCTTCATCGGAAAACTGGATTTTCTTAGTTGTGAGCCCCTTTATTTATTAATGTATACTTTCAATTATCGCGAACATTCCTTTATGTATTTCAACCCCCTGGAGAAGACGGGGAGAAGACGTGGTATCCTAATCCAGGGAGGGCCCCAACCCCCCGAACATCAGCGAACGCCCCCGAACCCTTCCGAGCTGCCTGATCGATGCAGACAACCCCCCAGTCGACCCCCCCTCACGGAAGGAGATGTTCTCTCGACCGGTGAGTAGCCATGACCACTTATCACTCTTATCAGTAAGCACATTCGTCCATAATATCCTTCGTATTTTTGTTTTTTTGTAGTTGTTTTTGTAAATATCTTTGCGATCAAAGAGCCAAAGTATGATTGTTGCACTTTTTGAGGTTATAATTTTATTTTATTTTTCTTCCTTGAACCGCATAGATAGTCATGATCAAGTAGACAAATTAGCTTAAAACTGTTTTCTAGACAGGATCTTCATTTAATACAAATCATTTACCTAAAACTACTTAATTTCTTTATTTTTTTACCTAACTAACTATATTATCAGCTTTGATCCAAACATATATTTTTATTTTTCAAAAAATCCATTAGTAATTTATTGATAATTTTGTCCATCTTATGTTCCTGTGAGTATTATTATTATATTTATTTTTAATAACTGAATCTTTTAGAAATTCAAACAACTTTCTATGAAAACTTTTTTTAAATTGTGTTATTTTCCCATTATATTCTTGTTCCGAAATCTGTGAGTGTAATAGTGTATAAGTAAGAATTAAATTCTTTGGAGAGCTATTAAATTCTTGGGAGGCTACAAGTGCTCCCTCCTCTCCTATGGTCTACACGTGTTTTCCTTCATCCCTGAAATTCCACCGCACCCCTATTGTACATGGAATATTACTATTTACTAGAATTCACTGACTATTTCAACTATTTTTAGAATTATTTAATTATTATACCACAATTAGTGGTAATATTGAACCTCCCTGTGAGTGTGATTGTATATACCTCATTAGTAAGCTTATCTTTTTTAATTTATAAGAAACGAGTTAAATTATATTTAATTACTAAAAATGCTATTTGCTTTCGATAAAAATATGGTTTTGATAGGTAGCTATGATTGATTTATTCTGACAATCAAATTTGTATGTATTTTTTAAACTGCTATAATTAATATATCCTTTTGGGAGGGATAAGTGCTTCAGTTTTTAAAATTTACATTTTTTCAAACTTTTTGAATAAAATTTGAAGTTTGTTTAGTTTTACCTTTATTTATTTATAAATGCAAAGAAAGTTTAATCCTTTCGTTAGAAGGCACAGATTGCAATGATTCTTATAGAATCATACTTATGTAGCATTGAAATGTTATATTTATATTTTAAAAAATTCATAATTTTAATTTTATCTTAAAATAATTAATATAAAATTTTATTTTTGTATGATTTAATATCTTAATAATCATATCTAGTTTGTATTTAAATGAATTTATTTTTAATAATGTACCTAAATTCGATTAATTTTGATCTATTTTGAACTGTAAATTGTTTATTTATGTAAATATTATATTTTTTTTAGAATATTTATTTCTAAGTTATTATATTTTATTTAATTTTGTATATATTTATTTATTTAGTTTATATGTGTATGCACTGGCAAATAACTCACGTCTATGATATATTTATAGGCATTCGTTTTATAATTTTATTTTTATAAACTAATGTTATTAATTAAATTCTTCTTGTTATTATATGAATGTAATAGAATAATCTATATTTATGTCCTTTTTAGTTGTGATTATAGGACCTGTGTGTTTGTGTGGTGGGGAAGCGAGAAAATGCACTCACAGCAACTAATCCCTTTTTACAACACTATAAAATTCCGTTTACGATCTACTTCAAGCAATGAGAGTCCTTCCATTTCCGAATCTTAACTATTTTTTTTCTTTTCTATTTTTGCCAATCGCCTCCCTCCACCAAGGTTATTTATTTAATGCTGTGTCTATTTATGCTAATAGACTTGTTGATCGGGCTTTAGAGGATTACCTGTAGCTCTTTCGACCATTTATACTCCTTTTCGAATCTATTATCTCTCGAAATTCGATGCTGTCCGTTCAGATTTAATTTATGATATTTTATTTTTTACATGACTCAAAATCAAATATTTTTAAAGAAGTCCTTATTGAATAAAACAAATAAAATTTAATAATCTATAATTTTAAATTATTTTCTCTTCTTATAAAATTAATTATAATTTTTTTTATTTGTATGTGATCTGTTGCATCTGAATATATTACTCCTTATAATATTTTTAAAATAAATGAAATTCTAAAATAAATATCACAACAAATTAATACATATATTTTTTTATTTGTTTTTAAGTTCATTTAATTTTGTTTATTCTTAATCTTCTTATAATATGCTGATTCAAATAAGATTTTCGATTTTATTAAAATCAACGCCGGTAATTACGTCAATGAATTGTTTTATTGGTATATAAATATATATATATATATATATATATATATATATATATATATATATATAATTTTTATTTTAGCTCATCTATTATTCCTTTGTAACAGTAGTTTTAGAAGACTTTTAAGGTTTTGAAAAAAGAAAAAAAAACCCAAATATTTAACATGATCTGAAATGCAATTTTTTCAATGTTTTAAATTTAAATTGAATTGATGATAAAAAGTTGGTAGCATTTCTTTATTAAGTTATCATTGTTTAATAGAGTTTTTTTTTGTAACTTCAATGTAAATTTCATTATTTTACCTGGGGGGTAAGGAGTTGACTTTAATTTCGTGGATGGTCCAAGAAACAAATTTTGAGGAAAACGTTTTCGAACCTCTAAAAGCGGGGTGTATGAATTGATCCAGTAGAATAACCCTTCATTCCTTTACCTTTTTTTAAAAAAAAATTATTATATAAATATTTTTTTAGTACCTTTAGAATAATTATTTTAGTATTATTATTCGTTTGCTATATCGTATCATCATTAGTCTTTACTTTTACCGACTTTTAAAATTTGAACCTTGAATAATAACTTTTCTGTGAAGATCCACAATTTTTTAAAGCACTTCTAAACTTGTAATACGACTTATTTTTTAAAATGGAACTAAAATATTTTTAAGATAAAAAAATTAATCCAAAATAATAGATAGCAACAGCCTTTGTACAGCTAGTGTTAGGAAACTTTTGAATTCAAGAAAATATTCAAACTATAAATCTTTTTCTTAATCACAGCTAATTAAATCAAAATTAATATAATTATCTTTCATTATACTGTTTGCTCATTTGCATTAAAATTACGTTAATTCGTGTATAACCGTTTTAGAAATGAGCAATAAATGAGTTTTTGCGGAAATTTTCGACCACCGCTGTAACTTTCAAATTTATTTCAGTAACAAACGAATTTCGGAATCGAATTTGAATATAATAACGGAATTGAGTTGGTTCTGAAGGTGTATATCGGACCTGGCATAGCAGTAAATAAAGTAGAATATTGTTAGGAAATTGCTTTTCGAAATGGAGTCGCAATCTGATTCGAGAAAGTTATAAGATTCCATAGACTTCAATTTCGTTGTAAGAAAGGGAATTTATGGCCAACCCCAGTATCCTGACAGCCACACTTGGAATGCAGATCTTCCTAGTTTCGCGTCGGTATGGCCTCTATTGTATTTTCTATTATAACAGAGAACTTTATCTGAATGCTTAATTTGAATATTTCTTATTATTATTTTTTCGTATGTATTGATCTATTGTCATTAGTAGTTTTTTTAAAAGTTTTTACCAAACAACATACAAGATCTAGAATTCGACAGCTGTAATCATTACAGTTGTAAGTTTTGTTTTTTACCGTAAGCTCAGATTAAAAAAAATAATGAAGAGATGTTTAATTATATTAATATATTAAAGGAAATGCATCCGCGTATGGAATATTAATGGCAAGAAAATTTACAAAATAAACATATAAATATTAAAAAAATTAATATGAAGAGTATTACTCAATTAACTCATTAATACCTATTTATGATAATTTAGTCTCAATCTAAATTGATTGAAAATAAATTAAATATAAGTCAAAATGAAAGATTGGTATATTTAAAAATTATTTCCCTTCTTGAACCTCATTTTTTTTTTTTTTATGATTTCTTTAACCATCAAAATTCAGTTTTAATTTTCAAGTTTAATATTTCTGTGGTATGCATATTTGAAGTTTTCAAGAAACATACTTAAATCTTTGACATTTTTAAAAACAATTTAGAACATTTTGCATTAATTTGAATTATGAATAAAAACAAAGCCCTCAAAATAATACACTGAATAAGGTATCAATATTAATGATGCCTTAAACGCATCCCTGGGGCAAAATGGGTCAACGCAGGTTACAGTACGAAATATTTTTATATCCATATTAATCGTGGGAGAGAATCCGATGGAATTGGATAAATATAGAGTTTTTTTAATGGCAAGTATAAAATTTTGTTTCTTTTGCATATATTAAAAGTCGTCCGTGTGGACTGTGATCATGTTGATAATCTTTCAAAATGTTTATGATTTCTTGCTAAATTTGAATGCTTTTAAACAATAAAATAATTGAATAAGTTACTTGTTTTTCATTCTCTTTCTATTATTTTCTATGTATACCCTTTTTTTACCCTCTTTCTATTATTTTCTATGTATACCCTTCGGCCATATTTTTTCGGAATAAAATTTCTAGAGGAGTGTTACTTTTAAAAAATTGTCTTTACCTATTCATATTATTTTCTATTGGTGAGGAACCTATTTATGGTCTCCCCTTTTTGTATATAAGAATAATGTTTTCAATTAAATGGACAAAAGACTACAAAGACTGTTTTTCAGTGTTTATATTAATATAAAAGAGCCTTTGTAGCTTTTGAATACACAAACGCAATGTTTGGGTGTGTGCATGGTTTTGTATCATGCCCGCTTGCAGGCAGTGTTTCTAACAAGACTTCATGTTCAATAACTCCAGTGTTTATTTTAATTATAGTTTTTGTTATTTTATTTACTTATTTTGTATTTTATAGACAATTTGTTCGTGTAATGTTGCATTAAAATTTATATAAATTGATCCTTCATTATTTTGTTTTATTTATTTATTTGTATCGTACGAACCTTTGATTCTCGTAACAAATTCTTATTTTAAGCTTACATATTATTTTAAACCTTTCTAGATACATTCGATCGCCTCTAAGCTTTCATTCATTTTTTATGTTATATAGGTAATTATTTTATTGTATCATAAAAATTAACAATAAAACATTTTCTTTTTTCCTCCTGGGTAGATTTAATTTTCAAACGACCGTTAACCGTTCTGCTGGCAGCCTTTAATTTAGGCCTCACCTGATCCTGTACCGAACGACATGGAACCTTTGAAGCCTTTCATTGGAGCTATCTCGTCCATTTGGCGATAGCTTTATCTCTCTCACTTCCCATTGCTCGGACAATTTTGGACCTATTCATCAGCAGTCCATTTCGAATTTTATCCTGGAAACTTCATATTCTCATTCAATCGAATATCCTTCTGTTCTGATCAATATTGCTTAAAACATTCATTTTTGCATGTGCTAATCTTTTTGATATCGTTAATATCGTACAACGGTTGTGAAATCAGGATAAATACTTACATTTTAATGTTGTCGTACCGGCGAAGACATAAAACACACAAACATGACAACACACTAAGTGCAATGACTGACACTGCCATTGCTCCCGCTTAGCCGAAAAGATATATTTCTAATTTTCTAAATTGTTCTTATTAGTATGTTAGTGTACTTTGACATTTTTATTCTTATTTAGCCACTTTGAAGGAGGCATTTAGAGCTAAGTATGTGAGCTAAGCTGAGGCTCTTTAATTGATTGGACAGAGAGAGGATAAGGGGAGGGGGGTTTGATACTCGAGGCACGGAGGCTGCCAAGGATCATCCAGCCCTGGCAATTCCAAGCTGAGTTATAGCCGAGTTGAGGCTACCCCACCACTCCCTCTAGCGCCCTAACCAGATTTCTTTAAACCTCTTTGGATTTTATACATTTAATAATTTAATTATGTATATATATATATATATATATATACATACATTGATCGGAATATATACATTCCAAGTGTAATTGTAACTTGGAATCAATAATATAAATTTTTTTCATGATTAAAAAATATATATTGTAACACATATTTCTCGCAACATTATTTCAGATACCCAACATTCTCCATGTCCTGGGTATTTTGAACATCTCTTTCTCTTTCATAATGCCTTGAAGGCACCCTTTAACGTTGTACTAAAGGTTGGACTACTCTTAGTTGTAGCTCAGTCCATTTGATTGGGAGATTTTAAGGGAAATTGCTCTGGATAAATTTTGAACCTAAATGTTTGTGTGAGGCCTCACATTCTCCTCTTCTCCTCTTGTTTTTTCGTATTTTTTTCCACCTTAACTTTTCATTTTTTTTAAAGGAAGTCTATATGAATTTTGTAGCATAGGCATTCAAAAAACCGAAACCTACAGTGAGTAAGTTGGCAAGCCAAACTTTTTTTATATGTTATTCCCTCGGATAACATTGCTTTTTTTTTTTTTTTTTTTTTTTTTTTTTTTTTTTTTTTTTTTTTTTTTTTTTTTTTTTTTTTTTTTGGGGACTTTACTTACTGCCCATACTAACACCCATGGCACTGGGTGATACTTCTCCTACGAAAGAAAAGCACCACCCAGGGCGGGACTCGAACCCGCAGCTTCGGCATGGGAGTATGGCCCTTTACCGCACAGCCCCACCGGGCCCTATATCACTTTTTACTTATTTTGTTGGCTCTTTTGCACTTAATCCCCGCAAATCTAAATAATCGATATTTCGGTTATGAATAAACAATATGATTGCTGAGCAACGTAACCTTCATTAAACGTTATACATTTAATTATCATAGTCAGTATTTTATATTATATGCAAAATGTCTTTGTTTGAATTGGTAAGAAGAATAAATTCAAAAGAAAGAGGCATTGAATTTTTACAAGAGAAGGGTATGTTACATAAGAAAAGAAAATGCGTGAATAATCATGATATGAAAATGTATATCAACGAAAAAGGTGAGCGATGGAGATGTAGTAGGACTCACTGTCGTTATGAAATTGGGTTGAAGAAAGGAACTTGGCTTGAAAACAGTAAGATAACCTATGAAACTGTTATATTTTTCATATATTCATGGAGTATGGAATATTCAAGTACAAGGTTTTGTGGGAATGAACTAAAAATGGCAGAACACACAATAACTGATTGGAAGAATTACCTAAGGGAAACATATGCTAAATCATTATTAAAAAACCCTATTAAAATAGGTGGTTGGTTAAGAATATTAAACGATATTGAATTCACTTGTTATCATTTTTGAGAAGGTTACTTTACCATAAACATGTGATAATAGCCTTAAAATATCGATTATTTAGATTTGCGGGGATTAAGTGCAAAAGACCCATTTTGTTTATGATAGAGTGTTATTTTCCTCTGAACTGATTTGTTTTGTAATCTTCGTGTTCGCTCAGCAACAACTGCTGATTCGGCGGAGAGTCTTGAAAGTAGATCTTTTACTCGTTTACGCTCGAGGAAGGTTTTTATTAGAAACGATGGATTCTAAATTCGGAAGTTTTACTGTAAGGCGGAGAAGCTTAGCATTGTCATTCCTTCATCCACCTATAGACTACCCCCTAAAAAAATCCAAATTCCAAAGGATCTCAGTCCTATA
Organism: Aelia acuminata; assembly: GCA_911387785.2. Classification (NCBI taxonomy): domain Eukaryota; kingdom Metazoa; phylum Arthropoda; class Insecta; order Hemiptera; family Pentatomidae; genus Aelia; species Aelia acuminata. The sequence goes on along the minus strand of OU426982.1, from coordinate 68,307,253 downwards.
CTTTTATAGTCCTTTCCACCACTCTAGTTCAGGTTTGACGGGAAATCCAATGTAATGTATTCGTACATACACATCGATACATTCGTACATTTTAAGTCGATTATCTTACTATGTCTTTTAGACCCATCTTCTGTGATGTAGACTTAAACTAGTGCAAACATTTATTTTTTAATAATATTTTGTAAAATTGATCATTATTATGGAGGTACGCCCAAAAATGAATTCATTAACTAGATTCAGTACTGGTCGTAATTTGGAACAAGTGTACTTAATTGGAATTCGCCAATGAATTTTTGGGCCATATTCTTCTAATATGAATCGGAAATAAATATTTGCAGTTGTGTCATTATACTTTCGGACTAGCGATATGATATTGTGAATGTTTCGTTTGTTTTTTATGTATAACTTAATTCACAAAATTATTATTTTCTCACCTCTTTCTTACTGATCTTCATTACCTCAGTTTTTGGTTTGTTCTCTCTTATATTCCGATAGTAGTATCGTCAGTCTTTTCCTTTGGTCGTTGAAAAATTCGGGAACAAAATGGTAGGTAGCGTAATGGAGTTCTGGTAGTGAACCACAGTTGTTGGTTATTAGGTGCCTATTATCGTTGGGCTGGCCAGTTGGTACAATTTACTAGGCCAATAGCTTCAACTGTCTCATACGTCAGCTCCAAATATCCCTCATACATTTATGGATGCTACGCTGGCTAGCAATCTTCCCTTGACATTTCTATTAAACTCCCTCAAAGAGATTACGGGCCCTTCGCCACGCTGTGTTCCGTCTTGTGCGGTGATTTGTAACGCTCATTTCAAGGAATCTACTTGTAATACGTATTAAACTGCCATTATAAACCTTTGAAACTATATCATACTTAATGTTAAATCAGTTTTTCGTTAGGTTATAGAAAACTTAAATAAAAAATCTTTCAACAATCAAGGAATTTTCTATTGCTTCTATAAAAGTTTTCCTCTGACGTCCTTGCTTTTAGTTATTATTAGTAGTCTCAAAAGAGTTGTTTTAAAACCTTTTCTTTAATTTTTTTAATGAAATCTACCTATAATGTACTTTACTTGCTAATGCGATATTCAATTATTTCTCTCTGCAATGTTTCAGTAACATATCCAAACATTAAATACTGTAAACATTCCTGTTTTGTTTTCTTTATTGATAGTGAAAGTGTATTTTCATGGTGCTTGGAAAATTATGTAGAGGTTCGTTTGGGGGAAAAGTGATCCATAAAGTTAACCAACGTTAAAATTAACTATTTTTCGTTAATATCAATTTGATCCATTGCAAAAAAACATGAATAAAATTAAAGTTATGTATTTGTTTAATAAAATTAAAATTTACATCCTACAGAATATCACCGGTAACGGATTCTTTCACTAAACATTGTCTACTTCGGCCGAACAAACACCTACTTAACGTTTAAGTTTTAATTACTTCTTACTCAATTTCAAAAACTTTCGAATCTTTTCAGAAATGTATTCAATGAGACAGTTCTTTTTTGGTAAGGACAAAATCCTATAGCAATAAATCCACAATCCTTCAATTCCTACTCCTTAATGCTGTCCAAGGAAAGGACACTGCCTGCCCCAAGGGACTATTCCATGCGTGTGTCGACTGGACACATGTGCCCTTTGGGACTATGGGAGTCCCTCAAGGTTAGAAATCCATTCCTTTGTCGCGTTGCAGAGGAACAGTTATTCCTTTTCTGTTTTATTAAGGACGATTTCATCGATCTATGTTGTAGCGGTTACATTTTATCAAATTTATGGGAATACCAAATTTTTGTTGATTTATTTATAACTTGATTCATTTTTATACTTCACTCATATATCACTCTATTAGATTTGAGAATTTAAAGTTATCGTTCTTCTCTAATTCTCATTTATATATTTTCTCGTTTACTGCATTTATTATATGTATTATTTAATTAAATAAGAGTCTTTGGACTTATCATTAAATGTTTCATGGAAGAATTACATAAATTATTAAAAAAATATTATAATGATAATAATGTTATTTCAAATAATATATATATGGGGTTATTCTAGTTTAAATCTGTCAGTTCAGTGAATAAGCGGTTAGTTGGAATTCCTTACTTGTTACGGCCCCACTTTTAAAGCTTGAACGTTATTGTTTCAAAATCAGGTTTTCATTATCAAGCTTTGAAATTTCGTCATAAATACCAAAACAGTGGCTACTGATTACGGCTATTCAACTGGACCAAATTCAACCAACTTATCAGAAATGAAATATTTGAGTTGCCTGATTGTTCACTGACCGACCCCAACAGATTTAATGCAAATTATATCTACATTTCAAGTGAACGCCTGACTTACACACTCATTCAATACGAAGAAACCGCCTTTTTGCTAGTTTTTGTGTATTTAACTTTAAATTATTTAAAAAAAAGTTAACCTTATTATCCATAAGTTAACTCTAAATATAATAAGTCATTCCGCTTGATATTTTTCTCTTTTCAGCCCTAAACAAAATTTTAAATAAAACTAAATAAAAATAATATAAAAATACGTATATTTAAAATTTTCATTTGTTGAAATTTCTTAATTTTTCTGAAGACCTAGGTTCGATTCCCTGCCGTGCTTCAATCTTCTCTCTTCTATTAAAATTATTGCTAAAAAAATTTAGATTATGATATCGTAAAATTTACAAAATCGCATATTGATAGTAGCACGATAAATCTTCGTTAGTTGATGAAATGACTTATCACATATTACCATAAATTATGACTCATTTATTATTATGTTTTCCTCGTTTCCTCGTTATTAATGATGCGTTAAAAAATACTAATTGCCGCTAGGCTTTGTAAAATACTGACCGTTATAAATTTTCTGGTGTGAGCCCCTCTTCCCCCCCCCCCCCGGTAACGGAAGGCTAATTTATCCTCATTTGATAATAACTTTGTGGGTCATTTGTCCCTGCTCGCCGGATCTCTGATATTAGGCAAAGTTTCTCCTCTGATAATAACCGAACTAACTATCTGTCATAAAACTGTCATCAATTTGTTAGCGCGTCTTTGCAACATGATAAGATATTAGACATTTAATGTATATATACATATATTTATTATATTATTATTATTTTTACATAAACATAATCGTAAATTATTAATTGTTACCTATTTATAAAATTATAATTTGCCTCAACCATGATGATAAGAAACAATTACATTTACGCTTAGAAGAAAAACATTCACTTCCTTGGTATCGAAAATAGCCGATTCCCTCAAGACCTGTGGTGCCTAAAGTGGTGGCGCGGCGCGCCCAAACAAAAACATTTTCACTTTATGTTAAAATTTATTTCATAATTTATTTAATACTTAACTATACGTTGTAGTTATAGTTGTTTTAATTAAATATGATTTTTATAAAATTAAAACAATATTTAAAATGTAATGCTTGTTTTCTTTTTTTTTATCATATGCCCTTATGTTTAATTGGGTAATGGGGCGTGGGTGTCTTTTTTATTCAACCAGGGAAATATTACTCCTCACAAATAAACGTTATCTCAAAAACACCCTCATACAAAATATTTCATATGGTGTTTGCTTTCGAAAAGAAGAACCCATATCCATTATTATATTTGTATAATAAATGGAACAAATTTCACAGTTCTTATTCTCCGCCATTTTCAAGACACTTTGTCAAAGGCTTCTTTACTCAAATTAAATTCTATATAGTTGCGAGCGTGCGTTTCAGGCAATGCTGAACAAAAATCACTCCGTATTCAACGTTGTCTACCTGAAATCTGAAAGATTCGTTTTATTTATTTATTTATTTTTTTTTTTGCGATGAAAACAAGGACATTTACATCCCATCTTGGTGCGTTCCTCGGAACATGTGTCTAATAGATACCGTACCTATTTTGTGCAGTCCACACATATTATATTAGTCCAACCATCTATATACACACATCAAAAAAAGTTTTGCATCACCAGTATTTACCAAGTTTCAAAGATAAATTTGAAGGGAAACTTTATGGTAGAAAAACTACAATTAATACTGAATAAAAAATATATTTCCCTAAAAAAAAATTTACATGATCATAAAAAATTTAAGGTTGAAAAAAATGTAACAATTTTCAGGAAATGGTTTCCTCACCTAATACTCGGTATTACCTCCCCTTCCCCTAATTAAAGCTTGGACTCGCACAGGCCTGCTCAGGATTAGGTGGTCAATGTCTTTTGTGGAAGGTTCCGCCATTCTTCAATCGCTGCCTCCCTCAACTCCTAAAAATTTGTTGGAACGTTCGGCCGGCGCTCCACAGCTCGGAGAAGCATGTCCCATACGTGCTCGATGTGATTCATGTCTGAAGAGAACGGAGGCCACTCCATGATCTCCATTCCAGCAGCCGCAAGGTAATCCGCCACTATCCTGGTGCGATGAGGGTGAACGTTATCAGCCACTAGGTTGAAGTTATCACCGTGCCTTTGAGCTTAGGTTGTCACTATAGCTTCTAAAACGTCGTCCTGTACATATTCGCGGTCATGGTCCCCTGAATGTTTAGCAGCTCAGTTCTGGAACCGTTGATAATTCCTCCCAGAAAACATCACAGACCCAACCTGTTGCTGTACTCTCTGAGATGGGTACCTAAGCCGACTAGGCCTGCCTGGAACCCTCCATACCCTCGCTCTGTTATTGTCAGGGACGCGGGAGAGTCTAGTTTTATCAGAGAACAGACAGTTTCTCCACTTAGATAACGGCCAATATTCGTGAGCGCTTGCGCTCTGCATTTGAAGTCGGCGACGGTTCCTATTCAGCGGAGGACAACGAAAGGGCCTTCTTGCTCGAAGATTCATCTCATGAAGACGATTCCGGACAGTCTGGTCAGTTATAGTGGGGTTATCAGCCCGTGGCAGCTGTCGCCGAAGGTCCCCAGCGTTGGAAAGCGGGTCTCTTCTGGCTGCAAACGTTAAAAAACAGTTTTCATTGCGCAGCATGGCCTACCACTGCGAGGTCTGTCTTCAACACTTGCAGTGGTTAGGAACCTGGTCCAACACCTCACAACATCACTTTGTCCGATGTTAAGCCGACGAGCAATTAGTCGGGTTGATTGCCCTTACTCTCGTAGGACAACAATGAGGAACCGCGTTTGTGTCTAGAGTACTCTTCTATTCATTTTTAGAGTGCAGCAGAAGCGAAAGGAAGCTCTAAACTCAATCATTCCCACACAAATGTTGCACTATGAACCACAAGTTACAGTAGGATAACAACTTTGGATTAAAGGATTTTGAGCCTCTTATCTTGAGTGTTCAAAATGTTACACATGACCTTTGTTGGCCTTAATCCATGTAGTATTAATGTATGAAATCAGCTTTCCAATAATTAAATCTGATCTATAGTTTTTAGGGTGATGCAAAACTTTTTTTGATGTGTATAAATAAAAATGAAATTCTGTTTGTTTGTTTGTTCTTTATAGAAATCCATTCCGTTTGTCCTAAATTCTCCAAATTTCGCTCACTGGTTCTTTTAGACCTGGTGCGAACATCTATATTAATAGTCTAATAGTCTAATAGTCTAAATTAAAATTGCAAAACTTCAGCCAATCTGTGGGTATACTCGTTATTGTTATAAAATTGTTATGATCTCGCTCTACATTGGTTTTTAGAACATTTAGAAAACTTTAAAAATGAAATTCCCGGATGAAATCAAGATATACAGCTAGTATTAAATAAACTTGACATTTAATTTTTAATGTTATTGGAAACATATTTATGATTCACCATACTGTATGATTTATTCCACTAACATTTTATTTAAAATATAAAATATCAACATGAGAATCCAGTCATAAAGATACAACCGTGAATAACAAAGAAAACAGCTTGGTTTCAATATCCATAATATTATTCTAAAATCAATCTCCTTACTCTAAAATCGTTACCTATGAAACACATACTGGATTGACCCTTATGGGTGGCTAGTCTAATAAAATAAGCCAAGGTATTGCGAAGGTTTTTGAACATGAATTACTATAGTATATTACAGTATAAAATAATAATAAATAAAGTATATAAAGGTAGTAGATAAAAAAACAATCAATATCAGATTACAGTAGTTATCACTTGTACACAGTTATCATGAAATCATTGCAGAGTTACTAGGGATTAACGCATTTATAAAAAGCGACTCTCAATATGCATAATAGTCATTTTAAAATCTTAAGTTGCATAATGACTCATCAGGGACCTATGGAATTTCAATTTTTCATCTGAATCGTCTGAAAAATTGTGAGCTGATAACTGCATGATTCGACACGTTCTATCAGAAACATAACCAGGCAAGATATCTGCCAAAATCATCCCTGAATGAAAAACAGGAGAGTTTACAATTAGGATATAAAATCAACAACTACAAGTAAAAAAAAAATTGATTGATGAAAAAACTATTTTTAAAGGAAAGTCAGTGAGATAATTGAATTTAAAATCTAATGGACGAATATTGAAGATAAAAATAAATAGATAGTGCAATATAGGTAATAAAAAAGGGAAAATTTGGGTTTGAAGTATTAACGCCCCACTTTGTAATTAAAAAAAAAAAGGAATTTATCAGAATATATTGAAAAAATGTGAAAAATAAAATAAGAGTGGAATTTGTGTCACAGAGAAACTTGAATGAAATCACACCTTTTTTAAGTTTGGAAATACGTATCTCTCAAACATAGCACTTCTGACGTAGCTTGTGGCGGGAAAATAGTTGCTATAGCGGTGTGTCCTTCACTGCTCAATTTTTAAATTCTTACTGGAGACCCCCACAAAATTTGGGCCCAACGGGGGCTGAAAGTCCCTAGCACAATTTTTAAGAACTGTAGGAGTAAGGCAAACACATGTTTGCTCCAAGTGGGAAGGAGTACTACTTAGGATCAATTTCGGATTAGACTTACCGAAAATACGAATGTAAAATATATAAGAAGGAAACAAAATGCCTTATCCTAGTGATTCAAGGTGCTCAAGGGATGTAAAAGTCAGTTTAGTGCTAATAATTGAGTTGTAAAATACACTATCGTTTTTGAACATAAAAGAAATGTATCAGGACATAATTATAGAATTGTCAGTTCTTATTCCCAATTTTATAATCTAGCAAGAATAGAAAATCAATATTGATAAATTTTATTTTGATTTAATACGTGTTTATTCCTGTCTACAAGCAATATTTATAAGAATACAAGCAGTTGAGTTATTGGTGGTACTCCATGTCCATTTTCAAGTCCAAAATAGTAAAGTAGAGAGAGCTTGAATCTTAGTCAGGTCACGTCTCAAGTCCAGTCTACTTACTCGCCCACTCCTGTCCTCTAAGTCCACATACGCTGCCGCTCTTAATACTCTATCTCATTGTTGACCAAGTAGTTTCGTCGTAGATGGCTGTACTTAATATGTTGCTATACTTTTAAGCACGTTATAAGATAGGTTTTTTATTAATACGATTTTTTTTATTCAAACATTTTCCAGATGATGTTAGGTAAAACAAAGTTATATTTTCTAATCTACGAAAATCATGTTGGTTTTCCTTATGCGAAGATCGCCTCAGATTTGGAAAGCAACGGCATCCGCTGCTAGGGACAGTTCCTGAGGGGAAATGAATTTTCCTGATGGGAAAGGGGTTGGGAAAATTGTTGATTGCCGCCACGGTACAACTGCTGGTCGAGATTGCGTTGTTCGCATTTCAATTTTATTTACATTTTGTTCGTCGTGTTGAATCTTTTGTGCTGGCGAGTTTGACATCCGTTCTCAGCGGAATAACGTGACATTTTTCTCTCTCGTTCTTTTCTGTTGGTTTAGTTTTTTCCCCACGTGTCAAATTGTTTGTTTCATACTTTGATTAGTCCTATCGTGTTTTCCAGAAGCCGAGAGGGAAACGCAAAAAAAAATATTATTATATTTCAATCCAACCACAAAGTCATTATACAGGTAAAATTAGCATGTATTCTTATTCACAGCAACGATTTTAATTAATTTTCAAAATAAGTTT